>OX411548.1:40080824-40680824 GCA_948146395.1 Fragum whitleyi | reverse complement strand
AGAAAACACGTATTAACATGTACCTCAGAGCCTTTGATGAAATACGTCTGTGTAGTTTCCATGTTGGACCATAATTCGTAAATCCAATGTCTTTAAATCCATCCGTCAAATAGCGAACTGAACAAAAATAAGTAGGTCATGACTTACATGAAAAAATGTTTTAAAATTCGTACATTGTTTCAGTCGAACATCTCAAGATTATCAACTTTGATAAATGTTTGAAAAAAAAAACGTCGCTTCTTTTATCTTAATTATCGCTTAAATTTTAGAATTTAAAGTTTTAATTTTCTAGGTTTACTACTAGACATAATTTACATCAGAGCTACGATCAGAGGGAATATTTTGGATTTCAAATAATATCATTTTTTACTATGATGTGGATACTCGTTGGAATTGTCTTGTCTAGACGATTCAAATGAGCACCCAATGAAAAAAAAAAAAGATTTTAAACAGGCTTTACCCCCTCTCATCTGTACCCCCTGTTACATGGATTCAATGAACGCCAAGTCTTCGTATTTTATCCTATCACTAGCTATAAATATTGCCTTTTACAAGGGGTACGATAAACTTGTTGATATCAGGTCACTTGATCATGTGACAGCTTTATCATGTCACTTGGCCACGTGACCTGTCGGATCTTTTTTTTTTTTTTTTCGGCTATAAGGTCTGAAAACAGTCCTCTCTAACATTTATTTTCTTTTTAATTTGAGTGTCTATTTCTGAAAAAAAAAATATTTCACTAGATTCTCATTTATTTATAAATCAAGTCGCGACCATATTAATGACGTAGTACTTGACTGATTACGTAATTTATAAAATTGTGACGAAGCTTATCTCGGTGTTTATATATTACATTCGTCCTCGAGAACAGTCAGAATTTTAAAACATTTATCTGAATGAATTCAACGCAGATATTATTCGATCGAGGAGGATTTTGGAGATAGTAGCTTTGCATTTGATCTCAATCTTTGTCCATCCTCTGATTAAGAGCAAGGAATTGAGATTTGCTTTTAGCTTCATGACAACAAAAGTTCGGAGAAACAAGGACGTTTGAGATTGCGAAAATCACTCGATTAATATCTTCTTAATCACTAAGGTATGTACGTATTACTCAAGTTTTCTTTTGTTAAATATTTTCTTGCTACAGCATTAGAAATCCTTTCAATTATCGAGTTCTTAAGCCGTTAGCGATCACCCCAACTCCTCCACCCGTTCACCCTTATGATGAGGACTCGCCGATTTCGGAGTTGTAAATCGGAATCGGATTCAGTTTTCGTAAATAAATTACGAATAGACTTTAGCAAAAGATTGTAACAGGATAAATAATATAGACGGTTGGTGTCTTGAGATGGAGAAGTTTATCGGGCTCGGCTGTGGAATTTATCCGGTTCGCCTCCGGCTCACCAGATAAATTACTACGCCTTGCCCGATAAACTTTTTCATCTCAAGTCACCAACCATCTATTTCTATATCGTGGCAATACTACACAGATATTTATTTTCATGGACACATATGCAATATGTATCCGATATCATTTCATTCTTTTTTCAAAGGAAAAAATGAAATAAGGTCACATAAGAGCCTGTACGTGACATTTTCAATAATTTCAAATGTGCACCAAAGAAGCACTCTGGTAAGCCTGTGCATCCGCATCTGACCATTGTCATCACTATGTGTCTTGGCAGATACAGTTAATAACATTATGGAATTGAAACTCATCTTGATCAAAACTCTTCAAAATCGCTAACTCAGGGCTACAATCATTAATTCCCAACACTCACTCTAATCATGCAAAACGCACCGAAATAGTACTTCAAAAACGCACCAAAATCACTCAAAATGATCAACATTTCGATAAAAACCTATAAAATAATCGCATGATTCTTTTCGCTGGTGATGATCTTAATTTGCCCAATAAGAATTCAGAACAGTACGTACATTTTATGAGAGGGGGGTAAAAATTATCGCCAAATTCGTCCAATTAGACGAAATTATCGTTTATGTTTTACCTCCCTTAAAAATCATCTAAAACTCACTCCTCACTTTCATTTAATTTCAGTCCAAAATCATTTCAAAACCATTCAACTTGTCAATTCCTTGATATGTCTAACTGTAGATAAGGTATCAACGTATCTTTAGACAGTCAGGGAATCTGCTTATTACACTTTGTATCGGTCTAGATTGCAAAATATTTGCAGATCACTGACATGTCAAATTAGTATAAATTTCGGGCTCAGTCTCATAATTTTTAAGAAAATTTCAAGCTGCATGTGAAGAGTAAATTTGACAATTTTTAACCAAACATGACAAATGTTTATTATCATTTTTCGAATCAATTAATTGTTGTACTCACATTCCTTTGTAACTGTTGTTGTTATTTTCATCTTATGTGTTTTCTTGTTTGACTATTCTAAGCGTGTTTAAGAAATATGTTATTAAGGTGCTTCCATTAATTATATTACAGGACATGACTACCTACTTGACGGCCATTCCATTCTTCCAGCAAAGTCTGTTGATTTCTTTACAAGGACTTCCATGGCTGTTTCCAGGTTGTTGACAACCACAAGTTTTAAAGGACCTTAAATCAACAAAGTAAAAATGAAAAGGTTTTGATATAGACTCCATTGAAATTTCAGACGATAAAAAAAGACACAGAATAACCCTCTTTCGGTTATGTCAGTTGTGTAAGATTTCATGAAAAGCGTATAGAATCATTCCGAAAGTATTGAGTTCAATACATATCATCTTATTATATGAAACTAAATTGTCCGGTAAGTTAATTATCTATGTGATTTTGTTTCTGTAAAATCATTCTGAAGTAAACTCACTGAATTTAGCAGGATCAATCCAACTATATAATACATTTACCATGTAATTTAAATGTCTTAATAATCTTACACCTGGATATATGAAGACATTACTTTATTCTGTAAAAACACTAACTACAATTTACGGTCTTCTGCTCATCGTGATATAACTAGCTCGAAATTCAATACATTATACATGAAAAATGCATTTTCATGCTTCAGTATGAATGTGTGGAACGAAATTCCTATTTCTATTCGAGACGCAAATTCTTTATCTAGTTCAACAATTTACGAAATTCTTAAGTCCAGTCACAAAACATATAAGCATGTAAATAAGAATTGTTTTTGTCCGAGGATTTCCTATTACTTAATTTCATTTCTTGTGATTCATCATATTGTTATCATATTTTGTTTTGCTTGATATACTATCGAGGTATGTTTTTGTCACTTCACCATTACCATTTAAAAACATTCCATTAATCATTAAAAAAAGTCTATTTTCATGTTATTTTCTTTTGAAAAATGTCTTAATGTTTTGCCTTTATGAAATAAAGATATTAGTATTATTGTTATAATTATTTTAATTGTTAGTATTTTTTTATTATTGTTATAATTATAATCATGTTCAATTACAACCCTTCGAAGGCAGAGCAGTTTGTCACGAATTTCTCCCCGAAGACTCACAAATCTTTTTGTAGATACTTTATGCGTAGATCTTTTCTAAGGGAAGTTATCAAATATTGCTAGGTTCGTTCCTATGAACGAAAAAGCGATGTTGTATTACCTACCCTTAATTTCATTGAAAGGTCACTCATCAAATTCATTCAATTTCATTCCAAATCATTCCTAAATCATTCCAAAATAGCTCACCATATCATTCTCACCGTTTTAACTATATTACATCTCTAGTCTATTTATAGATCAAATATTTTCAAGGAAAACATTTCAACAAAGATACATTGAGAACAACTTCGGCATGTGATAATATGCTCTTCTGCCACATGTATGCAGAGGCCCCAATGTTCACAGTTTGATAGATAATAATCTGGGAAAATGAGACATATAGACGTTACTGCCATAAAATCTAACGTACCGAGACCAACTGTGATAACAGGCCCGTATACCTTTGACCACTTGTAAAACTGGCGATGGAATCGTCTGTCTGGTCCAAGTTCTGCAAATTTTAATGAATCTATATAAAATCCATATTAGTTCAGGATTTTTTTCTTTTCAAAATTTATCGTTCTTAAATATCATATCGCAGTTGAAATATCGTATTGTGAGTCGATTTTGAGTTATCCTTCACTGAGAGACACGCAAAAATAATCGCGTGTGACATGTCAATACATGCGACAATGAATAATTTATCCCGACTAAACTCTCGTCTAAAATAAGGGCGGTATTTAAAGTCTTAAATTTCGAATTGCAATCTTAAACCTCGTATTGCGAGTTCGATTTTGAGCCATCCGTCACCGAGAGACATTAAAAAAAATATCGCATGTGACATGTCAATATTTGCGACGATGTTGTAAGGCATTACAGGTATGTATTTCTCAAACTGAGGTGCTTCGAACGTGCTAACGTGACGGCGGTTGATACCGGTGTGTACGGATCTAAACGGGTCAATATAAATTGTACTTTAAGTAAGTCCTACTTTATGATAGAAATAACTTCCTTTCTAGGCATTGTATAACTGTTTTAGCTTAAGTTGAAAATATCTCAATTCTTCTATCACCCCTATTAGATTTTTCTGTTGTCAATGTAACTTGGTAAGATAATTTCCTACTCACGTAACATATTTCCAAGTAAAGGTAATCGCCATGGTCCGGGAGGCAGGTTGTATCTTCTATGTTTAATATACCAATGGACAGTTAGACCAATTACCAAACTTAGGAGGATTTTTTGAACGCTGGGCCCAGATAGGAGAAACTCCAACATCCTGGATCTGTTGAGTTTTGTAGTTCAACGTACTGTGCAGTTAATAACATCGTGAAATTGACACCCACCGCATTCATAACCGTTCTAAATAGCTCACTCAGGACTCCAATCATTCATTCCAAACACTCACTCAAACCATTCAAAAACGCTCAAACCCGTTGCAAAACATAGAACCAACAACGTCATTCAAAATTCATACTGAACAAAATTTGCTATATAGTATTAACCCCCATTAAATTCACTCAAAACTCGCTCCACACACTCATTCAATTTCATTCCTGAATCATTCCAAAATCATTCACCTTGTCAACTTCACGATGGTGTTAACTGTAACTGTCTACTATGGCTGGCAAAGATTGTTTAGCTGTAGTTTCGATAGTGTGTTCTTCCATCGAAAATATTTATTCCAATAATATTTTGAAATCATACATCGATTTTCAGCTTTTATTATATGTCAAATAAAAAATTGAAAATATTGGAAGAATCGGTATCAACTACGGAGTGCATAGTGAAGACAACGATGAGACAGGTCGGACGCGAGGGCTGATCCAAGTTAAAAAACAGCTTTAAAGGGACATGGACTGAATTGTCAAAGAACACGATATTTGAGCCTTTGCGTGACATTTTTCATCAGTTTGAAATGTTTGTGAGGTGCAAACATTTAGCGGTCTAGACAGAACACATACTGTCAATATAAAGTTACTTGAATGTGTACAGATACTTTGAGACTTTGTCTATCTACTAAACGTAGAGTAATGACTCTGGTCAGACTGTGCGTATGCACAGGCTGGTCATAGTCTTTGATTTGTGCAAATTTGAAATTGTTGGAAATCTCACGCACAGGCTCATTTACTAAACGATTCATTATAAAGATTTTCTGGAAAAGGACAAAATTCTTGAAATTCATAGATCAAATAACGCATTTTGTAAAATGATGTTCACACATTTATTATCGGTTATTTTTATTGTAACAAAATATAAGGCGTTATCATATTTGAACGCAAATATAAAAGACGTCGAAAAATTAACGCATAGAAATTATACATTTGTAATTTGAAAATTAATCAGGTTAAGCCTTAAAATACGCAATGAATTGGAAACCCTTTATGGAATTGCGGTATCTTGCATATTTTAATGAAATAAAAATGGAAAAACGTACTTATAATTACAATTTATGAATCCTTATTCTACACAAAATACCTTACTACCTATGTTTAAATTGTTAGGTCAAATACTGGTCAGTGATATCTGACCTTAATTTAACTCTCTCTTAAACACAAATATGTGGCTTTTGATAAGCGAAAATGGGATATCCGAGATTCATTTAAAGAATATTGGGTACACACAAATTAAACAACAACGACAACAACACACACAAAAAAAAGAAACCAAAAAAGAAGGATAGTAAATTCATTTTTTCAATTCATTTACAAGAGTTGTTCAAAAAGTTCTCTAACCTCGTCGTTGTTTATCATAATTAAATATCGCCGCTATCAAAAATTATAAAGCGCTAAAAGCGCTGAAGGCCTGGTTTATAAAGAGACAAGGTGACATTTGAAGGCATGCATTCCAATTTTTAATCTTTTTAGCAAGGAATTTTAGGCGAGGGAAACCAAGGGTTCTATTTACCTATAGGGACCGTAAGCCACATTCCGAAACCACTCCAAAGGAAAAATGTCGAACGGTATGCTCACTATATAGTGCTGAGTCCGCAAAAAAAGATTCTCAAGGTAAAGATTACTACGCCCGATACCGCTTTGCAGACAGGCACAACTCGCGTTTTTATAATTTAGTTGAATTGATTGGCTTGCTACTAGTCAGTCAATTTATCCATTCGATCATTCCGTCTAACAATCGTAGTAATGCTGTTTTTCTAGGATCACAAGCTCGCTGGCTCTTTCTTTTACATTGAATTGAATTCCATAAAGAAGTTGTACTCTACTGTGGGAACACAAGAAATTGATAGGGTCAATTTCTCCCATTTCCACAATATGGTCCACCCTATACTCATACCCCATTATTTTTTTAATATCTATCCTAGATATATATCAAATTATACTCATGTTGATCTATTGCCTGCAACCTGTTCCAAGTTGGCCCATTCTAAAATGTTGCCGTCTGTTTAAGGGTTTAGGGAGGGGACAAGGCTTTAATTTTTTCTAATTTAGATAAATCCATTAAAAGACAACACATTTTAACACAGGTCCCAATTGTAAAGGGTTGCAAATTACATACAATATGTGGGCAAATTAGTAAAATTTGTATCAAAAAGGGTAGATAATATTATGGAGAAAAGAGAAAGTGTTAGTTAGCAGCATTTTCTTCTTTTCCCTAATAGCCAGGTCATCCGTCAAGATCAAATATAAAAGCTATGTATCTGTAACACAGCAGTGATTTTGGCAGTGACAATTAAGAAAATATCTGGTATACATGATAAGGACAAGGTGAATAATCAAGGTTGTATTCAAGAAAAATGACCTCGTGTGTTGTTTCGTCTATTCAGTTCCCTCGCCTTCAGTACAACCAGTACTTTGATTTTATTACAGCGTATTGATATGCAAGCACTTCGTTGAAAACACAAAGCACTTCGTGTCGCACAAAAGTTGATTACGTATCTAGACCTATGTTTGCGCGTGTCCACAAGAAAGCTACGTAGTGCACATGTTGTGCGGTTTTTGACTCGATTATTTTTTTTCCTAGGCGATTTCCGGGATACAGGGTTGTTTCCCATGGCCCTCTAAACCAGCAAAAAACTGATTTACCATTAAAACCACTCTTAAATGCTAAGTTGACGAAATTTTTGACAAAGTTAACCTTTTATTTTGGACATTCGGGACAGTTTGGATATCTAAAACATTCATAAATAAATGTGACCCGTCATGCGAAAAGGGACCATCCGGGAATTCTGTAAAATGAATTATTGAAAAAAAATGATCCAGCATAGGTCAACCAGAAGTCGTATTTCAAAAATTCTTTACTGGAAGGTAGATTGGTCATTCTAGATTCAGGAAATAAGCACTGTGCAAAAAGTTTCGACCCTAGTCAGTCTGCGCAATCTGCGCAGTCTGGCTAGGGTCGACACATTACGCACTTCCTAGTTGGTCCCTTTTCGCGTGACGGGTCACAAATAAAGAACATAGAGTACCCCATTACAGTCAGTTACATCGTGAAATTAACATTCATCTCTCAATGAAAATCATTCTAATTCGCTCACTCAGTGTTCCCTTTATTCATTCAAAGCACTCACGCAAACCATTCAAAAAAGCTCCAACATTTCTAAAAATGTTAGACCAACAACGAAATGTTGCCAGAGAATAATCGCGATTTCTTTGACATTATTGAAATTATAAGTGTCTGATTCTTGAAGAGATAGAAAACTATTCAGAAATTGAAATTGTGTGCGTAGTTTATTAATAATAATAATTCATGATAATTTTAATAACAATAATTTTATTTCGGCATAGATAACATATAATGGTTCATGGGATAAAAGTCATATAAAATACACAATTCGAAATAAGAAATTATAAATTACTTAAATTTTAAAGAACCATGACATGCTTCCTAACACCAAGGATAACTCAAAAAAGAGTAAACCCTTATTTACATTGCGGTCCTTGCTGTGGGTGAAGAGAGGTAATATATATCGATAATTCTGTTCATCCTGAAAAGAAAATAGCGATATTGAATTACCTCTCTCTATTTTCACTTATCACACTCATTTAATTTCATTCCAAAATAATTCTAAAATCACTCACCATGTCAATTTCACGATGTAACTAACTGTAACATACGGTTCACAGGACAAGCATACCTAAATATGTTTTCGTCCGATATCGTTAAAAAATCATATCGAGATAAAGAATATTTATATTTCCACAAATTTAATGTAAACATGTTAATTTGAATTTTCCTGTTTTATTCAGAATTAACTTAGGTAAAGAGGCTAACGCAATTTTACGCTGTTTGTTTTCTCTCTATCAAGCGAAAATTTCTAATCTCGATTGAAAAAGATTTGCAGCCTTTTTGTTTATCGAAAAGAATGTGACGAGAATAAATTACCTGTTTTGAAAATCTAAAAGATGTTTTGTCAAAATCCTTCCAAAGAAAAAGGATTAGATCTATTAACTGTGACTTGACTAATTCTGATATCATCACGGATCCTACTTTACGTAGTGATTGTATTTTGCTTTTTTTCCCTGTTGAGGTAGATGCCATTGGCTCAAATTCTCAAGGACAACATTGTTTGTATTTCACATTTGTTGTATTTTTTCAATGACATCTTTGGTTACTTTGAAACTATTTTTCAGCTTCGTGTTAAACTTTTTTTGGTCAATGTCAAATGACTGAATGTTATGTGCTTGAGGTTTTCTTTTAATTATAGAGGATGCTGAGAATGCATTTATTTGAATAGCCTTTCAATTTTCTTTGTCAGAGTGGATGAGTTTTTATATTTCAAGATAAAGGGTTACATTATCTTATCGTGGATATCTTTCATTAAATTATCAGTATCATTGTCAGTTTCTTTGCCTGTTGCAATATTAATAACTGCAAGTTTTCATTTGGGCTGTTAACTAAAAGTTGGAAGGCGTGCACAAAACAAAGTGTTAAATTAAGCAGTAACTATTTTAGAGTAATTTTATATCAGGCAGGAACTTGTACAGTCATTCGGAACACTACTCGGCCAATCCCGCGATCAACCTCGGATGTACATAGACGGACTATTTTTAAAAAGTACGGGAAAACCTTGGAAAATCTCGATGACGTCAGTTTAAATGGCGTTAGCCCTTGAAACTGTGAGTGAAAGCATTCGACGTCGCTAATGCTACTCGTTTAAGTCACTGACGTGAAACCATCTTATCCTAATATAAATATCTTTAGATTCTTAAATAACGGCTGAAAAGGCTTAGTTTTTGAGAATGATTCGTCATTCTCAAAAATTAAGATTTTTCAGCCGTTATTTACTGTAAAAGATATAAATCTACAGTGCTAGTTTTTCTTATACCGTTAACCTAAAAAGATGCACGATTTGTTAAATACCCATCCGCCGTACATACATCCGAGGTCTGTTGCAGTTTACGGAAATGGCCGTGTGATGTTCCGAATGCTTGTACAGAGTGCACTCCACTTAGGAAATCAAAATACATTTCATAAACATTTGTCATTTGTAAGAATAAAACAGCATTATTTCGAAAAGATTACATTCGGCTGTTTGATACCTGGCATGCGTACTCTTGAAAAAATACTTGGCAAGTGTCGCTATTAGGTGAATTGTATGCATCTTTATCATCGATCGATTAACAAGATGTCTTTGCTAGCTATGAATGCCGCTTGTGTATACCGTGATTTTATTGACATGAACCTGACCCTCGTTCTTTAGATTGATTAAAAACCTGTTAATTTGTATTCGGCTTTGCGCGCGCCTTCATACAATTCATTTACAAACGGTTTTGAATGTAAAACATATTTCGAAAATCGACAAAATATGTCAGTTAATAATTATCCAATATATCCCTGGAAGGACAAGCATTTGGTCATTTAGTTTGATCAGGTTGCTTTGGACGTGTAACATTATAATTCGATTGTTTTGTGATTTTAATATGTGCATTAGATGATGTGAACGGACTAAATCCTGAAGTGGTCATGAACTGAGTGAATACAATGGGACTTGCGATGGACTATTTTACAGCTCTGTTTAGATAGACTGAAAGAGGGCATTTTACCCGACGTATGTATGACCGTGGGTGCGTCGCATGTGTATGGAACAGTCAACGTCTAGAGATTGAGTGGTGAATAATCTATAACTTCAAGATCGCAACATATCAATTTCAGAATCCCGGGACGGCAAAATTTTCATTTTCACTGATTTTGAAGATAGAAAGTAGGAGATAGACAGAATTCGCGTATTTCACCGCGAAGTCTTGTTTTTAGCTCTACTGGAAGAAGGTCAGACGAGATCTAGCAATTGAATGTGTCCTGTCTTTGTTTCTGTCTCTGCAAACAATTAAGAGATGAAGAGAGTATTTGTTGATTTCATTGAGGTATGAAACTTAAAACCTTATCACACTGTATGAATACGCGAAGCGGATTCATACATAAGTGTGATAAGGTTTTTAGTTTCATACCTAAATGAAATCAATAAATATTATCTTCATATCTTATAATTTAATATCATGAATTAAAAAATGTAAATATTGTCAACATTGAAGCAGTTTTCCCACCGAACTACCTTTTCGGAAGCTTACAAAATAGCTGCGTAATCAAAATTTATTTCATTCATAAAAAAACAACAATTTTTCCAACCAATCAAATGGCGCGAAATCCGATGGCATCAACTAAAATTTAATCATTTTTTTTATAACGCGATAAAAGTCCACAAATTGTAGTGGTTCCATGGAACTTTATAGGGTCACAAGATACGTGCATCTTAAACGTCGTCATAGCATAATTAGTAGCGCATCGGAAGGCGATTCCAGGTTCGATCCCCGACTGGAACACAATCTGATCCGATGTTTAAATACTCTTAATCGAATGTGGTATAGCACCCGGAGGCTCGGAAAGGATAAATTGGTAGTACTGGTTCGAAAAGTAGTTAGTTACATCTTGAAATTAACATTCATCTAAATCAAAACCATTCTTAATCGACCACTCAGCGCTCCATTCATTCATTCATTCATTCATTCATTCATTCATTCCAAACACTCAATCAAACCGTTCAAAAACGAACTAAAAGGACAGAAAAATCTTAAATCAACAGCTACATTCAAAATGAATATAAAAAGAAAAGATCGCTATTTAACTGACATAATTGGGATTGTAAGCGGCTGATTTGTTTTTGAAGAAATGGGAAGCTATTTATAGAACTTCAATGCATATTTTATTAAAGGGAGGTGGTGAATATGGCTTATTTTGTCATACCGAAAAAAATGAGCGATATTGGTTAACCTCCCTCGAATTTCACTCAAAAGTCGCTCCACACACTCATTGAATTTCAATCGGAAAAATTTATAAATCATATATATTGTCAATTTCACGATGTACTTAACTGTACCAGTAATCCATCGTTTGGTATTCCGGTTAATGCTATGATATTACAAAGCTGTTAAAAAACGATTGATAATAAATTTCGTTATTTATCAAAGATTTGTGAAAGTTATATCAAAATTATCCACCCAAAACTTTAAGTGAAACACTGAAATTCTTGTTTTGTATCATGCATTTTAATATTCTATAACAGAAGATTTCTCATTCCAACTATGTCCAGCGTCGCGTTTTTTTTTCTTCTGCATGTAATATAGTTTGTGCAACATACCAGTTTATTCTTTATAAAAAAACATCAGAAAAGGTTATATTCTTCGCTCTATTAACACCTTAAACGGTGGTGGTAACCCCGCGAAAAGTGTACCCTCTGGATTTATTTGCACATTTACGCCAGACTCCGCTCTCCACGTAAAACGTTGCATTAATCCAGCAAACAAAAGGTGGAGCTCTGGTTTCGCTACAAACTCTCCTAAACACACTCTCTTTCCAGCCGAAAACGGCAGCCAGTTCTGTGGTTTAGGTCCAAGTCTTCCGTTTTCGTCTAAGTATCTTTCAGGTTTGAACTTGTCGACTTCGTCCCAAGCATCTGGATCATGGTGTAATGCCCAATGGTTTATCATCACTAGCGTGCCTTTGGGTACATTGTATCCCACTGTAAAGAAGTTCATAGGATAGTCTGAATCAAGAAAGGGCTCTTAACGTTATAAATCATAGAATTCGACTACTGTTTGACATACCCTTTTCTCTGTCAAATGCCGCTTTTACTCGAGTGACGGACAGGTAGCACTTGTTTTTGATTATGAGTATTACAATTAGAACGGTACATGTACTTTGAGGGAATACCAACTGGCTCGATCACCATTTTCACCATTATCTCATATAAGCGCATTTAAAACATATTATTGCATAAAATGTACGTCTTTGGGCCGTTATAGATATGCGTTTACGGACAAAACCCGATCGTTAACGTAGGAAAACGTTGATTAATCAGTAAATTTGCGTGTCGTTAACGCCCGACTTTTCTTTACTCAAAAATCCTTGATTTGGGCTCATATGCTTTAATCAATTTCATCGTTTCTTATTTTTAGTTTTTTTCTATTTTTTTTTTTTTTGAAATTTTAGATTGTCCCAAAAGAATAATTCATGCATTCTTTTTGAAACAATACTAGAAGACTGCGTACGTTGATTAGTAAAATGCGTGAAACTATTCATGTTCAACTTTATCACGGAGCAGACATAAAGACGTTACTCTAAATCCCGCGTTTAATTGCAGAGTCCCTCAACACACCGTACAACCGGTTGCGGCGATGACGGGTGAGAGTCAACGATGACAGCATCGGAACATTATGCCGAGGAGACGGTAGCCAAATAAATTTATTCGTGTAAATAAACGATTGAAGCTTTGGTATTCTAAAGCAGATAAATGGTCGTGTAAGTGTTCAGCGCTTCTATATAAGAAATCTCTACTCATTTCCCTCCCAAATAAGGCCACAATCATTGATTATTTCGGAGGTTTCCAATGAAAAGTTACGAAATTAGACTTTATGCTCTCATAATTCGCCTATCTCTCAATAAATTCTATTTTAACTTGTACACAGCTGAAGTCTAATCATCCGCCGATATTTCTTCCAAATTTGAAGCCATAATTCAAAAAAATAAACACACAGCGGGTCCTCAAAGACGACATGTAGTAAGAAAAATGTTGCCTCTGTAGACAGTCGGAATTTCACGGGGTTGCGTAGATGACAGAACTGAATTATTTGTGATTGCCGATGTCGACAGACCCATATTCAGATTCTCGCATTAAAATGATCATTTTTGGTGTCGTTTTTTTCAATAACACAGCAAAACAATTTAGATCGACCTACATGCTGACATTCATGTCTACTATTTTTCAAATGACTTGTCATATCGAAAAATGGTTCAAGGTATTTAATGTAGGATTTCAAATACTCACAAACCAAGAAAAAACAGCTGTGATCAGACTGAATATCTCGTATACGTTTTTGTCCTTAAAATTAGTATACATTCGACGAGTCAAAAAAGCATTTCTATTGGAAAACATAGTTGGCCTGTCTTTCATTATCTTTCGTTAAGAAAAGGTGAGAGGGAGATTGATATTCGGACCTTGCACTGCGAGTCTCTGACCTCATGCATATATCTCATTCTATTCTGTTATCACGATTGGGTATATATTGTTACTTGAATGTAATGTTTGCTTATTGTTTATCCATATAAGGAAGTGGGTTTCGAATACTTAAGAAGGTAAGCAGGAATATTAATTGATTGATTGAATGGAGTTTAACGCCGATTTCAACATTTTTGCGGTTAAATCGCGGCGGCTGGAGCACCTAACTATGGATTCCTGGTATTTCTCTCACCAGTACAACCACCACATCCTTTGCTAGCCTCCAGCTGCTATCTCACATAGGTTAACGATTATCAACGCATTGGTGAGAGACCGATAACTTTCAAAGTTGACAAATTTAGGACAATTTGAAAGGAGTTTTACGTTGACCCTTGTAACAAAACATGTGTTTTGTGATGTGTTCCTTTACACTTTATTTCATACTGACGCCAAGAAAAAAATGCCTTAGTAAAATGTGAAATTTCTATTCCATGTTGTATTTTACATCCCGAAAAACATTGGTTAATTTTAATTAAACTCCCTCTGCGAGTGTCAAATTGAAAGGATTTTGATCTCGTGATTTGGAATGTATAAACGTCAGTAGCGGTTAGTTTTTTTCGAGGAACATATTCGCCTTTTTAAGATTGTTACTTCGAAAAAAATTAAACATGTTTCTCTAGCATTTGATATTCATGTCAGTGATTCACGCATGAAGTGTGTATTTCATTTTTGTAAACCTATCCTTTTCATGTTCTCAAAAATAATCCAACATTTTGTTTTAAGTTCAAATAAAAAACACCCTATGCATTTGAAACTGACTTTATACACTGATTTAATGGTGGAAATCTAATCAACAACTACTTCTTCTTCTTCTTTATCTTCTTCTTCGTTTTATGCATTTTTTATTGTTTAGCGTCAGAAAGCGTTATTATATAGAAATAGATTTAGGACCTTAATCGCCGTTTTTGTTTATATTTGTAAACAAATTTGTTTATATATAACTTTGTTGGCCTGTGGCTCATTTAATATTCCTGCTTACCTTCTTCAGTATTCGAAACCCACTTCCTTATATGGATCAAAAATAGGCAAACATTACATTCAAGTCACATTGTATAACCAATCGTGATAACAAAATAGAATGAGATATATCCATAAGGTCAGAGATTCGCAGTGCAGAGGTCCGAAGATCGAATCTCCCTCTCATCTTTTCTTATATATCTACATGAAGTAATTACCTATTGTTCAGTGGCCTTTATATAAAATAAAAATAGGTCTAAGAAAAGTCACGGATAGATTTTTCATTTTTCATAATCCTCCTTTTTCGATATCTGGCTATGTTAGCAAGATTTTATTTTATCTAAAATAAAAATCATTCTTGTGAACTCGTGGATATTTTCGAAAGTTAACGAAAGATAATGAAAGACAGGCCAACTATGTTTTCCAATAGAAATGCTTTTTTGACTCGTCGAATGTATACCAAGTCACTGGAATTACAAGTAAAAAACGTATACGAGATATTCAGTCTGATCACAGCTGTTTTTTCTTGGTTTGTGAGTATTTGAAATCCTACATTAAATCCATTGAATTATTTTTCGATATGACACGTCATTTGAAAAATAGTGGACATGAATGTCAGCATGTATGTCGATCTAAACTGTTTTGATGTGTTATTGAAAAATACGACACCAAAAATGATCATTTTTATGCGAGAATCTGAATATGGGTCTGTCGACATCGGCAACCACAATTAATTCAGTTCTGTCATCTACGCAACCCCGTGAAACAGAGGCAACATTTTTCTTACTACATGTCGTCTTTGGGACCCGCTGTGTGTTTATTTTTTTTGAATTATGGCTTCAAATTTGGAAGAAATATCGGCGGATAATTAGACTTCAGCTGTGTACAAGTTAAAGTAGAATTTATTGAGAAATAGGCGAATTATGAGAGCATAAAGTCTTATTTAGTAACTTTTCAAGAGAAACCTCCGAAATAATCAATGATTGTGGCCTTATTTGGGAGGGATATAAGTAGAGATTTATTATATAGAAGCGCTGAAGACTTACACGATCATTTATCTGCTTTAGAATACCAAAGCTTCAATCGTTTATTTACACGAATAAAGTTATTTGACCTACCGTCTCTTCGGCATAATGTTCCGATGCTGTCATCGTTGACTCTCACCCGTCATCGCCGCAACCGGTTGTACGGTGTGGTTTAAGCACGTTTGGTGCAAAGACGACACCAAAACATCGTTTTTTTTACCAGAAATGACGTCACTTACATGCTGTTCCATTCCGTTCGTAGAAACACAAACCCTGTTCATGTGAATGCGGTTTTGGCAAACAAAGTCTGTTCACGCATTTAACCCCTTACCAGACAACTCGTTTAGAATTGAGATGCCATTTTAAGCGTGTTTACGGCATGACACTAACGTCATTTTAACACGTTAAGTCTTCTGAAACTCCTTTTTGGCAAGGTCCTACCATGCAGATGATTAAATATTGAACTAATTAATCAATAATTTTTAGTCTAATCGACGTTAACGACGTTCCGATTTTAAGGAACACTTTCCCCTTTGACTTACTCAATTCAGAGAACATTCTTTGCAAAGCGAGTGAGTTGATTTCGCTTCTTTTAACGGTTTTTGAAATGTCTATCGTTGATGACCCTCCACACTTCTGATTTGTTAAATCAATTAACCATGAAAAGTGCAATGACGAAGAAAGAGTGAACAGTAGATAACTATGCCGAAACTAGCCAAAGCGTCAAATCAAATCAAGATTTAGTCGATTCAACAGAGGATCTTCTTTGTATGATTTCAGCTAAATTTAGTTAAACCAAATCTTCTTTTCTGTACTCAAATTTCAAATTTACTTTGTTGCGTTTTTAAAGTCGCTCAGTATATTATTGATTTTCGGCTTTAACATGATCAGTACATGCTTTTTTATATTGTACGTGAACATATATGTCACCGTTCAAGCAAAAGGGACCATCTTGGAACTCCGTAAACTAAAAATTTTGAAAAAAGGATTGATTCCAGTACATTTTAACCTCTGGTCGCATTTCAAAATTTCTTTCACAGAAAGGTAGGTTGATCATTCTAGTTTCAGAAAATTAACAAAGTGCGAAAAGTTTCGACCATGGACATTCTGCGCAATTCGCGCAGTCTGACTAGGGTCGACACTTTACGAACTTCCCAGATTTTCCTTACTTTTCTCTGAATATGCTTATTTTGTAAATCTAAAATGTTCAATCTAACTCCCAGTGCAAAATTTTTTGAAATGCGACCTCTGGTTGACTAATGGTAAATAGTTGTTTTTTTCAAATAGTCATTTTTCAGAGTTCCAAGATGGTCCCCTTTTGCGTGATAGGTCACAATTATAGACCAAATGAATGGTTGTGGTATATCGAAACGAAAGGATATCGATTGCATTAATTTATTTCATTATATATAAAGGCAATAGAAGTAATACTTATTTAGAAGACTTCAAAAGCACATAAGATGTAAAAAGTTAACATTCACACCGTACAACCGGTTGCGGCGATGACGGGTGAGAGTCAACGATGACAGCATCGGAACATTATGCCGAAGAGACGGTAGGTCAAATAACTTTATTCGTGTAAATAAACGATTGAAGCTTTGGTATTCTAAAGCAGATAAATGATCGTGTAAGTGTTCAGCGCTTCTATATAATAAATCTCTACTTATATCCCTCCCAAATAAGGCCACAATCATTGATTATTTCGAAGGTTTCTCTTGAAAAGTTACGAAATAAGACTTTATGCTCTCATAATTCGCCTATTTCTCAATAAATTCTACTTTAACTTGTACACAGCTGAAGTCTAATTATCCGCCGATATTTCTTCCAAATTTGAAGCCATAATTCAAAAAAAAAAAAAAACACACAGCGGGTCCCAAAGACGACATGTAGTAAGAAAAATGTTGCCTCTGTTTCACGGGGTTGCGTAGATGACAGAACTGAATTAATTGTGGTTGCCGATGTCGACAGACCCATATTCAGATTCTCGCATAAAAATGATCATTTTTGGTGTCGTATTTTTCAATAACACATCAAAACAGTTTAGATCGACATACATGCTGACATTCATGTCCACTATTTTTCAAATGACGTGTCATATCGAAAAATAATTCAAGGGATTTAATGTAGGATTTCAAATACTCACAAACCAAGAAAAAACAGCTGTGATCAGACTGAATATCTCGTATACGTTTTTTTACTTGTAATTCCAGTGACTTAGTATACATTCGACGAGTCAAAAAAGCATTTCTATTGGAAAACATAGTTGGCCTGTCTTTCATTATCTTTCGTTAACTTTCGAAAATATCCACGAGTTCACAAGAATGATTTTTATTTTAGATAAAATAAAATCTTGCTAACATAGCCAGATATCGAAAAAGGAGGATTATGAAAAATGAAAAATCTATCCGTGACTTTTCTTAGACCTATTTTTATTTTATATAAAGGCCACTGAACAATAGGTAATTACTTCATGTAGATATATAAGAAAAGATGAGAGGGAGATTCGATCTTCGGACCTCTGCACTGCGAATCTCTGACCTTATGGATATATCTCATTCTATTTTGTTATCACGATTGGTTATACAATGTGACTTGAATGTAATGTTTGCCTATTTTTGATCCATATAAGGAAGTGGGTTTCGAATACTGAAGAAGGTAAGCAGGAATATTAAATGAGCCACAGGCCAACAAAGTTATATATAAACAAATTTGTTTACAAATATAAACAAAAACGGCGATTAAGGTCCTAAATCTATTTCTATATAATAACGCTTTCTGACGCTAAACAATAAAAATGCATAAAACGAAGAAGAAGATAAAGAAGAAGAAGAAGTAGTTGTTGATTAGATTTCCACCATTAAATCAGTGTATAAAGTCAGTTTCAAATGCATAGGGTGTTTTTTTATTTGAACTTAAAACAAAATGTTGGATTATTTTTGAGAACATGAAAAGGATAGGTTTACAAAAATGAAATACACACTTCATGCGTGAATCACTGACATGAATATCAAATGCTAGAGAAACATGTTTAATTTTTTTCGAAGTAACAATCTTAAAAAGGCGAATATGTTCCTCGAAAAAAACTAACCGCTACTGACGTTTATACATTCCAAATCACGAGATCAAAATCCTTTCAATTTGACACTCGCAGAGGGAGTTTAATTAAAATTAACCAATGTTTTTCGGGATGTAAAATACAACATGGAATAGAAATTTCACATTTTACTAAGGCATTTTTTTCTTGGCGTCAGTATGAAATAAAGTGTAAAGGAACACATCACAAAACACATGTTTTGTTACAAGGGTCAACGTAAAACTCCTTTCAAATTGTCCTAAATTTGTCAACTTTGAAAGTTATCGGTCTCTCACCAATGCGTTGATAATCGTTAACCTATGTGAGATAGCAGCTGGAGGCTAGCAAAGGATGTGGTGGTTGTACTGGTGAGAGAAATACCAGGAATCCATAGTTAGGTGCTCCAGCCGCCGCGATTTAACCGCAAAAATGTTGAAATCGGCGTTAAACTCCATTCAATCAATCAATTAATATTCCTGCTTACCTTCTTAAGTATTCGAAACCCACTTCCTTATATGGATAAACAATAAGCAAACATTACATTCAAGTAACAATATATACCCAATCGTGATAACAGAATAGAATGAGATATATGCATGAGGTCAGAGACTCGCAGTGCAAGGTCCGAATATCAATCTCCCTCTCACCTTTTCTTAACGAAAGATAATGAAAGACAGGCCAACTATGTTTTCCAATAGAAATGCTTTTTTGACTCGTCGAATGTATACTAATTTTAAGGACAAAAACGTATACGAGATATTCAGTCTGATCACAGCTGTTTTTTCTTGGTTTGTGAGTATTTGAAATCCTACATTAAATACCTTGAACCATTTTTCGATATGACAAGTCATTTGAAAAATAGTAGACATGAATGTCAGCATGTAGGTCGATCTAAATTGTTTTGCTGTGTTATTGAAAAAAACGACACCAAAAATGATCATTTTAATGCGAGAATCTGAATATGGGTCTGTCGACATCGGCAATCACAAATAATTCAGTTCTGTCATCTACGCAACCCCGTGAAATTCCGACTGTCTACAGAGGCAACATTTTTCTTGCTACATGTCGTCTTTGAGGACCCGCTGTGTGTTTATTTTTTTGAATTATGGCTTCAAATTTGGAAGAAATATCGGCGGATAATTAGACTTCAGCTGTGTACAAGTTAAAATAGAATTTATTGAGGGATAGGCGAATTATGAGAGCATAAAGTCTAATTTCGTAACTTTTCATTGGAAACCTCCGAAATAATCAATGATTGTGGCCTTATTTGGGAGGGAAATGAGTAGAGATTTCTTATATAGAAGCGCTGAACACTTACACGATCATTTATCTGCTTTAGAATACCAAAGCTTCAATCGTTTATTTACACGAATAAATTTATTTGGCTACCGTCTCCTCGGCATAATGTTCCGATGCTGTCATCGTTGACTCTCACCCGTCATCGCCGCAACCGGTTGTACGGTGTGCTCAAAATGCGTTAAACCATTTTTCGGGTGTCTGCAAATGTTAACGCCCTTAAAAACGTGAATTAACTATATATTATAACCGTTCACACTGTTTATGTAATGTATAGTTTGCCAATCCTCACTCGTACTTTACTCCGATAAAATCTTTCTACGTGTAACTCTCTTTGTCAGTCTGTGAGCTATCTATTTCTTTTGGGATCATGTGAGTACATTTTTTTCAAGTTGTTATTAGAACTAAGTACAATTTGAAACAGGCGACGCAGGTATTTTTTCAAATAATTATGATGAAAACTTTTACATGTATTTTTTCTCTGAGCCCCTGAGACGGTGCTTTACACCTAGCACGGTAAAGAACCATGGCGGATCTCAGCAGTAGATGATTTATGTATCCTTGCACTATCCCCGTAATAACTAGCCGTCTTCTGGGGGCGTCGCTCATATGGACATGTGCTACGATAAAAAGACGGAAATACACACACTCGTATTTGTCCACATGTTCGTGCTGAAATCGATTACTTAAACTTTACGTTGTGGACAGGTGGAATTATGCCATTACCATTTTTCCAAAGAGTATGTTCATATATGTCATTACGTATTTTGTAAAAAATATTCAAATCAGCAAAATATATTTAACCGTTCCAATTATTCGGTAACGCACAAAGATTGAGCTTACAACATTTTGATTGAATATGACATGATCAGAAGAGCGGTCTGACCTCTTAATCATGTCATAGTGGAATGTTTAATGTGGAATAAATTGTACTCAGTAATAACATATTTAACATTTTGGTATATTTGTGCACTTGATAAAAGTTTAAGTGAAATTTAAATGTGTGTTGTATAATTACCTCGTATTCAAGGCAAGGGAATGATATCAAATTTTATCTTATAATTATACAAATATCCATGTGATAACATCCCATATGATATTTTCTATGGTATCACATAGTTATTTTTAGAACAATGACATAATGCGGTTATTATCAAAAACTTGCATATCAGTTAGAAACATCTATGAAAACAGGGAAAATAGAGGTTATAATATAAATATAATACGTATTTAGTGTAGTGTATGAAAAATATCTTATTCGGTTGTGGAAATTGATAATTGTCTCGGCAGAGTCTCGACAAATATCAAGTCTCCCAACCTCGTTAGATATTTTTCTCATACCAAACACTAAGTACGTATTATATATAAAACAATACAAAATTCTTACAGATATCTGTGTCTTTCATTGCTTTATGAAAGACTCCAGATGGCGCAACGGATGCCATTCTCATGCTCTCATGTAGCACAGCCTCGGTATAACCTAAATTAGGACGATCCTCTACACCTGGTAGACGGTCTTTACCTATTAAAAGATGAATGTGATCATTACATTATTACCTTTGGAAACTTACCCTGTACCATGAAGCAAACCATTAAATGATAAACAGACAAGAAAAATAAATTATAAATGAACATGAGAATTTAGAGTGCACGGTCTGATTATTGACTAAACATGCAATGTGCTTCGAACAAGACGACAGAAATACATGTGCGATAATTTACATGAACTGATCGCTTCCTATCCAACCCCCGAATTTTACGTCCCTGTTTTTTTTATCAGAGTGAACATACGAACAAAAATCTTATTCCAAGTAATATCTTTCTTCTCCACAAGATTTTCTATCATATTAATCACACGAAATTTTAATTGTCGTCTGCAATCTTCTCTAATTGAATGAGAGCACGGCATCTAGAATAAGAAAACAGGGTGATTCTCATATTTGAATAGGCTATTACGTAGAACTTTATTGTATGTTTAAAGAACGTGTTTTGACACACAAGGAACGTTGTATGATTGACAAACTACGTTTCTAAAAGATTACTTTAAGTACCTATGCTTAAGTGACCAAGAAAATTAAAATACTTATATGGAAACCAGATTCCTTTGTAGTACACTCACGTTCTTTTGATACATGATTCCATTCTCATTTGAAACATCGAGCCATATCATAGATTTTGTTAGTTTAAATTGAGTTAAACACCGGTTTAAACAATTTTTAAGTCATATTGCGGCTGCGAAGATTCGACTTCTTGATTACCGAATCTACCTTTTTACTAAAACGTACCAACTTCTCTATCCAATTCTTCTTGTACCTTTTTCTGTATATCTGGGAACGCTATCATGTGAAGTATAGCAAACTTTAATGTTAGTCTTGATGTGTCTATACCAGCTGAAAACGAATCGAAAATATAACTTTTATCGAGGGATTTGTAGATGGATGCTGTCGTTGCATTTAATGAATAATGTGAAATTATTTATTTCTTAATTCTTTTTTATCAAACTTGAACTGGGAGAGGTTGGAAATTGACATTCATCTCAATCAAAACAATCTAAATCCCTCAAAATAGCGATCCATTAATTCTTTCCGAACACTCAGTCAAATCATTCAAAAACTTCTAGAAAAGATTAAAAAAATTAATAACAAATACATTCAAAATAAATATAGCAAGCAAGATAAGCGATTTCATTGACATAATTAAAATCATGAGCGTTTGATTGTTTTTTTTTAAGAAATAGGAATATATTTATAGAACATGTTTGCAAATTTTATTAAAGGGAGGTAATAACTTTTGCTAATTTTGTTCGCCCTGAACAAATTAAGCGATATTGGAATACCTCTCTTTAATCTTGACTCAAAACTCACTCATCACACTCATTTAAAATCATTCCAAAATTTCCCACCTTGTCAATTTCACGATGTTGTTAACTGTTAAAATTCTTACTGTCAAACACACGAACCAAATAGCAAAAGTGTATATTCGTTCGTTTGGTAAAGGGGACGTTTTTTCTGTTACATGAACTGCATTATGGGAGAGACCTTGTCCACAAAGCAATTAGAGTTTTTAAAAGAAAGTTTCATTGCTAGTTATATTTTAAAATGCCGTGAAAATGGGTAAGAAAGGTTCCATACGGCAATTGGTTATATTGTTTTAAATAGCTTTTCATAAGTTAGAAAATAAATAGAGGATGTAGTAGGATGATAGTAAAGCATTCTAAAATATTTTCAATGACAACAACAAACAGAGACAAGAGGATTATGACGGTTCTGTTTCTCTCACTCACCTGAGTCTCCTCAAACATTTGGACAACACATGAATAAGATTGACAGATGACCACTTCTAAGGGATTATTTGTATTTTCATTTTGATTTCATGTACTGGTTTCAGATTATTATTGAAAGATTTCCTACTTTGTTTCTATCTAAAATGAGATGCACATGGACTGAGCCCAAATAAATGATCCTACGAACATTATATGAACAAACTTCATAAAGGTTAACTTTAAAAAGCTTAACACCAAATTTCTAGTTGTTTACCTTATAGTGTCAGATAAATAAAGATTTCATTCTGTTTTTATAAATTGTGGAATACACCCTTGTACAGCCGAAATTTGATCCTTTAGGAACATGATATCAACTAACTTGATAAAAACTCATAAGATGGTGTTACCAAATATGAACGATGTCTGCCTTCTCTTTTTAGGGAAGAAGATTTTTTAAACTTTTCGATTTTTGTTTCTACACGTAAAACGGGATGCCCCCTGGCGGCGCCAAAGTATGACCCAAAGGGTCATGATACGAACAAACTTGGTGAAGGTCCAAAAGATGATGTTACCTACCAAATATGAAAGTTCACTGCCTTATTGTTTCAGAGAAGAAGATTTTTGACGATTTTCACTGTTTAGAACTATGAAAAACCGGATGTGCCAAAGCGGAGCCCAAATATGACAAAAGGGTTGAGGTCCACTAGGTGTTGTTACATACAAAATATGAAAGCTGTTTGCTTTCTGGTGTCAGAGAATAGAACTTTTATGGATTTTATCCCTTTGTCTCTATGTAAAACGGGAAGCGCTCTGGCGTAGCTAAATATGATCCTACGGTCATGATATAAACACGCTTGGTGAAGGTCCACTAGATGATACTACTTACCAAAAATGAAGGTTGATGGCCTTCCGGTTTCAAAGAAGAAGATTTTAAAGATTTTGTAGATCACGCACGACTCATAACGGACAACGTACGACGCGCTACGGAAGATGGATATTAGATATTCATAATAGCTCACCTTGCGCACTTTGTGCTCAGGTGAGCTAAAAATGCAACTCATAAAAAAAGCTTTTTAATCAACTCAATGCCCAGCTTGTCCCTTCTCGCATGATATGCCAGAATTTCTATTGTTTTACCAAAAAATATGTCACTTAATGTTTCTATGAGATGTTCATCTGTGAGCGAATTAACCGCCTCCATATCCTCCTTCTCCGCCTCTTCCCTAGCTAGTATTAGTGTGTCAGCCAGGTGACGAATGTTATCTACAATGTTTGAGTAAAGAACAACGGGAATAAGATTGGTTGAAAAAATAATTTGAAGACTGATGTCATACGATGAAGGTTTTAACACTTCTTTGTCGAAAATAAAAAAATAAGAAATAACTTAGTATTTGTTTTAAATCTGTGAAAGATTTTGTATGTCTGTACACGTAGTAAAATAATGAAATTATATCAATGTGATTAGTACATCATCTAACCTACTGGCTGTACAATTCTATAAATGTAGAAATTCTTCTTCACATTTCTTCGTAGAAAATAATAATAAAAAAAACCAACAACAACAACAAAAAACATATGTGAAGAAAAAACCAAACACTATTTTTCGTTTGTCTGTGGATAATAATTGTAAAATCATTGTATAAAACCTTTCACAATGCGATATACATGTGTATACAGAAACCTTTGTTAGACTGTTAAATTACATGAAATATAGTTTGAATTTATCAATGGATAAATGCGTAAAAAATGTAACTTTCGGTATGTTTTTAGGCAGTGAATTTATGGAGATGTTAAACAGGGGCGCATTTCAAAAGACAATTAAAATAACGGAAACATGGATGAAAAATAATCACGGATTATAGAAAATTGTCTACAAGCGAACTTTTTCGACCCTGGTTAACCTGAGCAGAAAGAGAACTTTGACCTGTTTCAATACTTTCACTTTTTTCCGAGAATACGTGCATGTAACCATTTACCTTTGTTAAAAGTCTTCTTTTGTTTATAAAACTGGCTCCCTATAAAGCTATGAACCAGCCTATCGACAAGACTGTGCATCTTTCTCATCGATCTTGATGTGAACACGTATTGGAGAGCGGGAAACAAGTCTTCAGGAATAAAATTGTTGAAAAGGTCGTTAAAGTCGTCTTTTAGTTTGATCACTTCTTTTATCTCTGCGTTACCATAGTCATACCTGAATCGATACAAATGAACAAGTTTAAATGAATGGTTCATAGGACATTCATTTCTTTACCTATTTAGACAAAATTAACATTTGATCACTCACTTAAACGAGTACATCTTTAGGGATATTCTTCCGCATATACTGCTTACTCGTATTTGACTCTCTTACATGTAATATGATCATTTTTGAAACAAGAGGGCCAGAATGGCCCTAAACCACTCACCTGAATTCCATTGGTCCAATGGATCTCACCCAAGTACCTTTCTAGCAAATTTCATTTACATTTGCCTATTTGTGGAAAAGGAGATGCTATTCCAAGAATATAAAGTGAAATTAGGCCCCATATGCACCGTGTAACGTCCATGTTTATGGCCAAATCTGAATGACACGACAATTTTTTGAAAAGGATATAGGGATTAACATTGTGATAAATTTTTATTCAAAAAGCTTTAGGAGGTGATTATGTTCACAGATTTCATGGTGAGAAAAGGCCCAACCCTACCGTATCCATATTAATTGACCAAATACAACTTCGCAAATCACACTTTAAGAAGAGTAATACAAGGAACATTCATATAAAGTTTAATTGAAATTGTCCAATTAATTTAGGAGACAAAGACGTTAAGGACATTCAAAGATTCAATGCGGGTGAGTAAAATTTGTAGGGAGGGAGTGCAGAGTTGATGCGGTGAGTAGATGATGCCATGTATTTGCGGGTAGAAAAATTTAAGAATTATATTTTTCAAATGTATTTTCTGAATGAAAGATAGGATATACACTACTACAGTTACACATCAAAGTAAGAGAAAATAATATGGAGATCGTTCTTAACTCATTTTCAGAAAAAAATATTGGACGAAAATTCGATGCGTCGGCAGAGAACGTTGGCATTTGAAGACGAGTATTTAATATATTTTTTTCATTATTCCAATTAATAAATTCAAAATGATCATAGGGTAAGTAATCTGCATCAACAAAATCGACCATCCATTATCATCTGGCAGATAACATTGATTTTTTAATTTCCAAACTTCAAAGCGTAAAAGTGAACTCATTTACTGCGCGTGCTATGTTGTTTGGTTCCGTGTCTTGTATAGCCATCTAGCACAAATCAGTAACCACCCCAAATAAGTATTCTTGGTCATAGCTAAAAGAAAGACGATATGAGCTATTTTAAGCGAGTGCAATACCGTGAAATTTCTCTACTTGTCATTGGCCATTTATCATTTTCCTCCACTCCCCTATGCTTTATCAATTCTGCGGTTGTAAGAGCATTTTTGTGCCATTGCGCGATTGTCCACGCATGAAAACCTAAACTTGTGTCAGTGCATAGAGAAAAATAGGGACTCGCGCGTCCTAGATGCAACTCTGAAAACTGCCCCCTCCTGCCACGCCTGTATTGGGGGGGGGGGGGGTCAAGGAAGGACTCGTTGTGATCTTAATGGCACCTCTTGAGCACGTTGTGCTCAGGTGAGCTAAAAAGTGAAAATGACCAGATAAAAGATTTTAGAATGATTTGGGAAAGGTATTGGTTGAGTATGATTAGTGAGTTCTCTTGATAGATGTATGTAGTGATTTGAGCGATTTGATTGCTATGATTAGGTGCATTGAATTGATCAATGAGCAAGCGATTAAGAAAGTTTGGATTCGATTTTCATAACACCATTCTCCCCATATTATTAAAATTCAATTTAGTAAGTTATGTTTTCTAAAGACGGTGTTCAAAGAGTATTTCTCCTCGTTTTATATCGGACAAAATCGAAATTGATCTCAGAAATAATCAAAGTATCTTAAGGTTGATGTAAAGTTCCCCAATTCTATGAATCTTGTAATATCAAAAATGACAGTTTGCCCAGCTATGCAATATTATATACATATATATGTAAAGTGGCAACCTTCGAATAACAATAAACTGGTTCATCTTTTTTCTGCATAACTGTTATCATTCAATTTGTATCTCGATTTGCACGAACCGAGATAACACGAGTAAAAGTTGCTTTAACGTCAGATTTATGTCAGCACACAAATGGTAAACTAAGAATCTTACTGAACAGATCCGATGACAAACGGACTTGAGTTCCAAAACCCGTTTTCCCGTTTTCTGAAGAAACATATTTCAACATATTTCATTACCGATTACGTCGCATATCATAACGTCTTCCTCTTGACGCACCTCAAGTTTTGTGTTTATTTCAATTACTGTATAATTAAGATTGTGTCAAGCCCAAATACGACTTACTAATTAGAATAACCATCGACTAATTTATTTGTCAATACTGCTATTAACTATCAAATGGACATGTTTCACTTATTAAGCGTTATTTCTAAACGATGTACAGAACTTGATTTTCTTGTGTTTTCCGCCGATTGTCATGAATTAAGCTGCCCGTTCATACAGTAAAACGACGCTGGTCGAAATATAGTGAGCAAGAATGTTGACTCGCATGCAATGCGTTATTTCACTTATTCTAACTAAGTGTCAAGGAGCATATCTCTTGCAAAAATCAATGAGCCATAAAATCCTTGATCAATGTACACCTATAAATTATGGTGATGACATTGGCAAAGTTTCACTTAAATCAAGAAAAAAAGTTAGTAGGAGTTGCGTCCACAGGGATGCAATTTCAATAAGCCCCCGATACTAAGTTTAAGGAGGGCATAATAAAGGGAAATTAATGAACCATAAAATCCTTGATCCATGTATATCTACATATTATGGTGATGACATTGGCCAAGTTTCTTTTCAATCAAGACGAAAACTTAGGAGGTGCCCCAGATACTAAGTTTAAAGGGGGCATAATTCAGGAAAAATGAATGAACCAAAAAATCCTTACTTCATGCACATCTACCAATTCAAGTTATAACATCAACCAAATTTCATTTAGATCCAGCCAGAAAGTAAGGTGATGTTGCATCCACAAGGCTGCAATTTTAATAAGCCCCTGATACTTAGTTTTAAAGGGGGCATAACTGAGGCAAAAATGAACCATTAAATCCTTACTTCATACACACCTACAAATTAAGGTGATAACATTGACCAAGTTTCAAAAAAAGATCCAACCAGAAACTTAGGAGGAGTTGTGCTCACAAGAAAAGTGGACGAACATAGGTACGGACGGATGGATGGACAGGCTGACGGACGGACAGACGGAAAAGATGACGCCAGTATACTACCGCGGCGTATACAAAAAAACCCGATATTGAAGATATTTTTAGTTGTACATCCCATAGATCTTTTTTAGGAGAAAGCTTTAGATAAGCATTTGTAGGCAGTTTATCTGTCTAATTGCACTACATCGAAAAATGTTCATATGTTCGGCTGTTGATCGCTACATATAAGAAAATCGAGTCTTCAAAGGAACAAAATTTGTACAGAAATACATATTGTATAGGATGCTCTTTTGATACTGAACATATATTTTAAGTTTAAGTGGATGTTTCAAAAAGTAACTGATATATCATAAATTGGCATTTTTTGTATGTAGGAAAGGCCTGATAGTTCGTACAAAACAGCATTTTCACCGATTTCAGTTAGACCTCTGGTTTGTATATTTTTCTCTTTTGATCGTGAATATATATTTAAAGTGGCAAAGTTTTCAGCGACATTGACATCGGTTACTGGTCGAAAAAAAACAAAAGAAGAATTTCTCAAGAGCTTACTCTCCATTAAAACAAAGTCCAACAATGATATTGGTAACCAAGAAGTTGATGACATCCTCCGGATCAAAGGCTCCTTTCATTGTATCTAAAACAGGATAAGTTGCCTGAAGTGCGGAATGTATTCTTTTTTCGAGCGCATCGCCCTGCATGTAGTGTCTGAAATGAGAGTACATAACGCTTTAACATCATAAATGGGTTTGTCGGCACAAAAATTGTTCTACCAGTCTCTGCATTGTAATAATGCTGATATATTGCAGTACTCTTTCTTATTCACAATATGCTAATATTTTTGGCAAATGGTGCGTTCGGCGTTATGTTTTAGTCATGTGCTGAGGTAATTTCTCTTCATATTCCAATAAACGCGTGAAAATACACTCGGCCCTTATTAATGCAAACGTTTAGATATATTAAACAATGAAAATACTCGGCTGAAAAATAAAGGCTCAAATCTAATACACAATACAAACATACGGTTTTTGAGAATGTTACACATTAACATGACTCTTCTGGGTGTCTTAGAGGTATTACGATAAGAAAAATATTTTGCCAAATATGTCTACAATTTAATGAAATCGGCGCGATCGGGCTTAGCTGAAATGGTTGATTTATGGTCTTTGTCGACTCGCTGTAAATTGCGGCTCAGAATTACAACTGCATGCTTGCAAACATCGAATTTGTTTGTAAAGACATGCAACTAAATTCTACATTGATCAAATAGCAATGTTAGGTTTTGGTAGGGGAACGAGAGTTCTTACAAGACTGGACTTGCAGATTGAAGGTCGGGGGGTTTCCGAAAGACCTATTACATTTTATATAAAAATAAAGTGCAATGTATTTCCTCACTTAGCGAGATTCAAACCATTGGAATCGAAATTCCTTATCTTATTCGATTGCAAATTTATGTCTGTAACACTGTAAGGATACACTTGCACGTGAGGTTCTCGGTGAAATTATGCATCTTGGCTAACTTCACACTGTAGAAGACAGTTAAGACAGGCTACCCAAATGTTCCCTCTGGTATGAATGATTGCGCATAGAGCGACGAGATAATCTTTTGTTTGAGGCGTTTTTGCTCACCCAAGAACAACATGTTGGTTTAAATTTATTTTATTTGCATGAATTTCAACATGATACTATACATATTAATTAAACACAAATAATTGTAAATCAAGCAAAAAAGGATGTGAACGAAAGCATAAACTTATTATGTTCTTCTCCCTATTGGTGATCCAAGAGTTGAACTAACTGACATTTCTTATATATATCATTATTATTGGATAATAATTATTTTTGAAATTGAGTTATTGATATAGAAACTGTGTTGTAAAAATGTTTTTGTACGATATAAAGTTCTGTAAAGAAAGGGGGATGGTATTCTTTTGATGTCTTTACGGGCTACTTATATGTACGCCATACGTATACTAATACATATCAATGTCATAATGTGCATTACTTTTAACCAGGAAAGACAAATCAAAAGCGCTTACTGTCTTTAGTATATCGCTGAAATTCTAAAAATATTATTTCGTTGTCTTTGTATGGCAGACTTTCTGCCCATACAATAAAGTATTAATATCAATTTCTCCAATGTTTGTTAATGAGTGAAGATGTCTGTTTCTAATATTATCATAATTTGAACATTCAGGAAAAAAATGCTTGCTCATCTCAACCCTCTCACGAGTACAAAGAGGAGATGCTACTATGTTTTTACTGAACAGATGGTGATTGAGAGAGCGACAATTATTTCTGATTCTAGTATGAAAACCTGAAGCTTCCTTTCTCCTACAAAGTACATTCTGTTAGGAACGGGTTTGTCCCTATTTAAATAATTCTTGAAACCGGATATCGAGTTTTGTTCTCTTATTTCAATTGGTTATTTATTCCATTCACCAATGACTGAATACCGCTTAAGTCAAATAACACGTTGAAAAAATAAAACAACATGTTCGAAGTGAGCTTTTGAGATCATATTTTGTCAAGTTTTGCTAGAGAAGTAATGTAAAATCAATCGCTTCTGTTTCTGTGAGTTGACTATGTTGTAGATTTTTTTTTTAAATCAACGCAATAAAAAATGTACACAATTTACCGTAATGCTTTAGATGAAATTCTTCTGTGAAGCTTCCATGTTGGGCCATAGTCAGCAATGCCTATATCTTTATATCCGTTTGACACATACTTCACTGAAAGGTATAGCAATATTTTGCATTTTTTAACTATGCACTTATTCTTAAATCCGCCAAAGAAAGTTTCCAGTCGTTTAAGTTTTGCTTTCAATAATTAACTATATTGCTTTTAAGATGGACTGTCTGAATTATTCTTTAGCTATGCGGAATATATAGGTATCTTAGATTCACGCAAACCTTTTCTATGTAAAATATGGCTTAGTGATATATATATCAAAATATGCTCTTTTGTGTGTTTTTCTGTCTATTCATCTGATTGACTCTTCATATGTTTTGTCATATTTGGTCTCGATCTACGTTTAACTCTTAATAGCCATTCTCTGTAAGCATTTACACTTTTACACTGTGAGTGTGGCACGCGATATCTCGGATTTACTTATTGCCCTTATGAGAAAATAATAGTTTTTTTTGTCATTTTGTTTTGAGGTTGCCATGGAAACCAATCTAAAAATTTATTGATAAAAAATAGCAAATATAAGCATGAAAATAGGCATTTTTCGTGCATTGTTTTCTTGTTTATTTAAAGGTTTACAAAAAATAATCTTTCTCTTATAAATTGTTTTATCCTTACTCAATCCTTTGCACTTTTTAAATTTATTTCAATTATTTGTTATATTCGATGCTTTACCATATTTAGGTGGGTGGGGAAAGACATTTTTTGAAAATGTCATATTTTGACAATTTCTTGAAGAATTTTTGAAAAAATGCAGCTAGTTTGAAATTATGTGTACCTACTAAAGAATAAATCAACCATCCCTCTATAATAAAAAAGAAAAAAAATATTGGGATTTTGTCAGTAAAGGTGGTTACTATGGTAACCAGACAGGCACCGTCAAGTTAAAATTTTAGTATTTTTCTATGTAATTTCTTCGTAAAAACATATTATATGCTCAATATAACTGTATTTTTTGATATTCATGTTTGTTAGGTATATAGATTTCATCAATGATAGTCAGCCAGAAGTCTTTCACTTAAGGTCAAGGTCATTTGTTAACCATTTTTGCACATTTTTTTGAAAAAGAGATAAAAAACCAGTCAAGGTAAACTTTTTCACCTGTCAAAAAGGAAAATAGGCATCAGAGAAACAGATAATTGTCATATTTTTGTTACAAGATAACTAATATAGTGTTTTGGATACTATATTAATTTGTAATTTTCACTACCTAGATGTATTTCAAGTGTTGAGTTAGAAAACAATCCCATCCGATGGAAATCCCCTGCATGTGAAACCACATAAATAAATCATATTCTTATTTATAGCGATTCTTTGGCCCTACTTATACTTTTAACATGGTTTGAGCCTTGTTAATGTCTTGAATTAACACAGTGAGCTTTTTTTATGCTGCATATGGTTGACAAATTTTTTATGGTACCCAGTTCTTTTCTTATTTAATTTTGAATGTATGTAAAACAACAAAATCAAGGAATGTCCCTTTTCTTGTAGTTTCAGCTTAAAATAGCTTATATAAAAAAATTATTTTATATTTTTTTCTAAAATAAATAACATTAACAAGTTTACATTTTTAAATTAGCTAAATTGTTAGCAGAATGAATCAAAAATTGCGAAATATTGACTGCACATTTTGTTATTTCTATCCGCCATTTTGGATTGTTGCTATGGGATCAAAGGGAAGTAACTCTAAAATAGACTACAAGACTAAATTGAAGAAATTACACCATTTTTTTCAAATTATAATTCTTAAATAATACCACATGAAAACAATATATTCTGGTAATTAAATGAATATTTATAAATTTATCTTTCAATTAATATGGACATGTACTGTAAAATCTTCTGCATTGAATTATTGTAACCTCCTGAAAACAGGGATAGTTCATGTATTTTATGGCCATTTTTAAGAGTATGTAATTTTCAATCGAGAAGTGTGAAAAAATTAGGGTATGTACCCCATGGGATTTTTAATGTTTTGATAACTAGAACACCTAATCTGTTTGCTTTAAACATTTTTTTCCCCATATACGCTGCAAAAATCTGAAATTTGGATCTGAAATTTGGCATTTTTGCAAAATTCTGACTTTCTATGGCCTGTTTCTATGGCAACATAGCACCCATTTCCGAATGAGTGATATATTTTGTAATGATCTTATATGGGGATCAACATGTGCAAGTTTGAACAAAATCTGTTCTTATGCGTGCCAAAAAAGTGTAAGTGCTTACAGAGAATGGCTTTTAACTCGTGTCATATATTTTCATGTAAAGGCAAAAAACATTTTTCTATGTAAAATTATGGCTTAGTGATAAATATATTTGAAATATGCTCCTTTGTGTGTTTTTCTGTCTATACATCTGATTGACTCTTCATATGTCTGTCATATTTGGTCTCGATCTACGTTTCACTCTTAACTCGTGTCATATATTTTCATGTAAGGGCAAAAAAACTTTTCTGTGTAAAATTATGGCTTAGTGATAAATATATTTGAAATATACTCCTTTGTGTGTTTTTCTGTCTTTTCATCTGATTGACTCTTCATATGTCAGTCAAATTTGGTCTCGATCTACGTTTCACTCTTAACTCGTGTAATATATTTTCATGTAATGGCAAAAAACCTTTTCTATGTATAATTATTGCTTAGTGATAAATATTTTTAAAATATGCTCCTTTTTGTGTTTTTCTGTCTATTCATCTGATTGACTTTTCATATGTCTGTCATATTTGGTCTCGCTTTAAGTTTCTCTCTTAACTCGTGTAATATATTTTCATGTAAAAAAAATGCTTCAACTCAGTTTCTAATTGTTTGAATTGCTCTATATGTTTGCATTGTTTTGTTACATTTTATTTACACGTTCGAAATTCTTTGTTTGTTAAATTGTATAATTGTTCTTCAAATATATGAGGTTATAAAGATTATATATAAAGGATGGTTCAACTCTAATGGATAATCATTGTCGACCGCAAATGGAACAATGATTACATAACATTACTCCTTTCTACTAGTCTCTTTGAATAGACTTATATTTCGTTTTTATTATGTTTACAAGATGAAAATCTTGAAACTAGAAATAAAACACGTTCCTGTTTATTTTATAAGAAATTGAGGTTTGAAAAAACAACAACAACAACAAAAAACAGAACAAAAGAAAAAGAACAAAACACACACACACACACACACAAAAGCATAAGCCTCTCGACACTGTATGAAAACGCTAAGTTCAACTTATGAATATCATAGGCAACTAAGATCAAAATCAAAGGATATATTTTCCAATTGACTAATAAGTGATAAACAAATCTTAAAAGAAACATGTCCATTATTGCGACAAAAGGTCTAGCCAGTTTGAAAGACTACTGGCACCGACTTTTATTTACTTATAAAAGATCAAATCATCATAAACAAGTTAAGGATGCCCCCCCCCCCCCATTCAATCTTTGCCGGAGCAACATGTCAAAAAAAGGGCCTGCGAATTCGCGGGTCGGGGCGGGCCGGTTACCCGAGAAGAGGGATCAAGTACTATTCTAAAACTGTTGCCAATCGTCTTCGGGCCTCGCTTGAATGATACAAACCAAAATATGGTTTTGGTTGAAATCAGCTCTCTTTAGAATGAGAGTAAATGTAAAGATGATCTTAATTAAAAAAAAAACAATAATGAAGGGATTCGGTATGCTTAGTTTGAAATGGCTGTAGGTCAAAGCAACTACTTTGAGACAGTTAATTAAGGTCATCCGGGAAATTAAGGGAGTTTGCTCCTGAGAAACTTGGTTCATTGCGCAACAGGAATTTCCGGGTACGCAAGTACCACGTCCTTGTTCGGGCCGAATAAACGCCTCACCTATAAAATGGCACAATATTACAAAAACGTTCTCTTGGATCTTTTTGAACGCAAAACGAAACATTTGATTTCATCATTTCGTTAAAATCTTTGCTTGATATCGTATAAATGAACACATCTATTGTGTTAGTCTCAAATAGGATGTGAAGTCAACGTCGTTTAAGTAAGTTTGAGCCACATTAACGTTCCCGCGCTTTATAAAACGTCAAATAAAATTATGTTAAATTGCACATCCTTTACGTTGCAGCCCAATTGTTGTTCAAAGTGATGTTGTTGGTTTATTCATAATGATTTATGAACCTAGTTTGGTCTTCCATTTAAAAATGGTTATTTAATGAGGGTTTTATGTATTTTAAACTCAAGTTCTTTAGTACCATTCAATAATATACCCGGAACTAGACCTTTGACCAATAACTGTGACCTTGGCATTGGAGTAAAAGACTTAACACTTGCAACTTTAAATACTTCGGTGTAAATGGCTGGAATATACCTCCAGTTATCATAATAAAATCCACCAAAATATATACACGAAAAAGTGAAAACATTAATTAATTATTCTTAATTTGACCTCTTTGCGTGACCTTGACGTAAGAGCTACATAGAAAAGGATTACACATGACAAAGCCCACAGTTGAATACCTGGTACAGTGTAGTAAAAAGTGTCTAGTGTATAAGCAAGTAAGATGGCGGACATAAACAACGATAAAGTGTACGTACATTTTCAATCGCAAAAATACAGGTTAATTTCACGGATGGAATTTAATAATAGACATTGTGACCAACGTGAAAAGTCATTTTTTTCCCACTGATTTCTCGTGATGCCTACAACAAAACTTGGATTCAATCGATAAAGTTGGGTAATTAGCAAAAACCGAAATTGAAGCGATAATCGCAAGATTCATTCCAGAATACTGGATTCATTACAAATAAAATATCCAATTATCAATGATCTATCGTTAGCCCAACCCCCCACAAACCATTTCGACTTTTGACAGCTCTGAAAACCCACTGTGGAAAGTGATATTTTTAGTTTTTGCAAATGGACAACGGTCCTGTGTAGCAACAGGCCGTTTTTTCTATTGGTACAGTGGAGATGCAAAGGTTTTGAGGAGATTATAAACCAGTGGTGATACACTTTAGGAAACTGTGTAGACACATGGTTTGGAACCGTTCAGAACAAGTACGACGTTGGTAAATAATGACTTTGTCGTCATGTTTTGAAAGTAGCCGAATTATTAATTCGAATAGTGAAATATTCAATACATTTACCCATTCTTGAAATTAAGAAATATTTAATTTTGTTTAAAAAGTTTGGACGTTGATCTTGCTTGATTCTGGTATTATGTGGACTTGTAAATTTCTCGGTGACCTTTGACCTTCTATCTTAAATTTTGAATTGTCTACGATAGTATATTTGTGGACAATGTTTGGGGTTGTATCCGTGATACACACTTTTGCAATACTGCTCTGTAACTGGCAAATATAATGCAATCGTAATCTAATGTGGGACATCCTCTGACATATAAAAACGTTAGCATTTTTTTTATTTTTTACTTTTTTATTATTTTTTTTTTTTGTTAAGAAAGTAGTCAAGAAAATTCGCAACACTACATGTAACACTTACAATTAACAACATCGTGAAATTGACAAGGTGAATGATTTAGGAGTGGTTTCGGAATGAAATTGAATGAGTGTGTGGAGCGAGTTTTGAGTGAATTCAATGGGTGCTAATCCTATATCGCAAATTTTGTTCAGGATGAAAAAAATAGCGATATTGATTACCCCCCTTTAATAAAATATGCATACACGTTCTATATAATAGCTTCCTTTTTCTTTAAGAACCTTTGCGACGCTAACAATTTTAATTATGTCAGTGAAATCGCGATTTTTCTGTATCAAAATTCATTTTGAATGACGTTGTTGATTATATATTTTTCAATGGATTTGAGCGTTTTTGAATGGTTTGAGTGAGTGTTTGGAATGAGTGAATGGAGCGCTGAGTGAGCGATTTAGAATGGTTTTGATTGAGATGAATGTCAATTTCACGATGTAACTAACTGTAATGATATGATTTGAAAAAAATAAATAAATAATATTTTGACCATTTTACCGAAATAATGCTGTCCATCTTTGCTATAGTCAATGAACTCACATTCCACTGAATTTTCGAGAATCGTCATTATGTCTTAAATTTATTTAGAAAATGTAAAAAGGACTGTATTTCTATTTCTAAATTGTTTTCAATTGCATTGAATGTTAATACCAATTAAATTTAAGAGAACATTATTTGTTTTTTAAAAGGCTCGTTTCCCAAAAATATTTTAATATAAACATTTTATCAATCTACCAGTTAATTGATATGATATCATTTTTTCAAAAAAAACTCGTATAAGGGTTTGAATTTCTTTTACTTGAAGAACACACTTTGATTATCAAATACAGATGGAGGTCTTTTGTACATTTTTTTTCATAATCAAGAAAAGTAGACCCTACCCACTTGAACAGTTAATTTTCTCAAACCCAATCCAATGACCCCTACTTTAAAATGCATGTTTGTAGTATAATAATATTTTGCAACGTCATATCAAAAAATCAGGAAAACTGTATAACTTTGATCTCAGGAGCGAATTCCCTTTAAAAGCGTAAGATATTTAGGTTAAAATTCGTTCGAGATGCTCATAAAAATTAACCGTATACAATCTCTGAATGAAATTAGGTAAAAAAAAATAGTAACTGCGTGTTAAAGTATTTGAAAGATGATGTCCACTTTTCCAGTCATCCTGGAACTAAGATAAAGAAACGTTTTAAGCTCACCTGAGCACGGAGTGCTCAAAGTGAGATATTGTGATCGTACAATGTCCGTCGTCAGTCGTCCGTCGTCAGTCGTGCGTCGTCCGTCGTCCACATTTTTTAAACATCTTCTCCTCCTAAAACGGTTGGCCAATCTTGGTGAAACTTGGCAGGGATGTTCCTTGGATCAGGCTCTACCGAAATTGTTCAAATAAATGAAATCCACTTTTAACTCGCACTTTAACAAAAATGGTTAAAATAGGAAAATCTTCAAAAATCTTCTTCACTGAGACCAGCAGGCATGCAGCTTTCATATTTGGTATGTAGCATCATCTAGAGGACCCCTGCCAAGTTTGTCAAGACCCTTGGGTCATATTTGGGCTTTGCCCGGGTGCAACCCTTTTTACATAGAATCAAAGAGCGAAATCTTTAAAAATCTTTTTCTCTGAAACAAGATGGCAGACAGCTTTCATATTTGGTATGTAGCATCAACTAGTGGACCTCGACCAAGATTGTTCATATCAAGACCCTGGGATCACACTTTGGCTTTGCTCGGGCGCATCCCATTTAGCTCTTCTGGGCACAAAGGGTAAAAAAGGAAAATCTTCAAAACTCTTCTCAAAAACTAGAGGGCACAAAGCTTTATATTTGCTATGTAGCATCATCTAGTAGACCTCTACCAAGTTTGTTAATATCATGACCCTGGAGTCATGTTTGGGCTCCACTCAGGTGCATCTCTTTTATGTAAATCAAAGAGAGACAAGACATATTTTTCTTGCACTTTGCTGAAAACACTCCATGGTATTGATCTTATGTAGGAATTGTCTCCTTATTATGTTATTTTATTGGCCACCTTGAAAAATGTGATCAAAATTATGAAAATCGAATTCCTTTCAGATATTTGAGAAAGGAAAATGCACACAAAAATCGTCGAAAACACCAATAAATGATCGTGCGTCAAATTAAAAGCAGAATACATGGCTGCAAGTTGAAAAATTATATTCGTACATGTAAATAATTTTTCAACTTGCATCAATTTTGTCGGCCATCTTTGAAGTAACATTTTAAAAAATAAGACCTAACTTGTCTAAGATATTAACAATTTTTATTGAATTCGGTTAGAATATAATGAAGTTCTTGTGTATGATGAATGATTTTCATATTGCGTCCATTTTAACAATCTTCATTAAAATAGGCATCTGAAAATTTTGAAATTCTATGTTGGCTGAGATATTAATGAGAATTTTTCACACACAGAAATTAATGAAAATCCAGACTAGTCTTTTCAGGGTTTAAAATGGATTTTTTTTGAAATGTCTCTCATGAGTTAATTCGGAACATCGATCGGACTTTTCCGTAAACTGGAAAGTACCTCGGACGAAAGTGTAGTAATTTGGGGTCATTTTTTAGGTAATTCGGTTCTGGTGATAATTCATTTATTTAATAAGCTTGTAGAAAAAAACAAAACATTTTGTAAATTGTTTCCGAATCGCTGTGATCCTTTGGGCATTTTATAATTTAAAACACTAAATGCAGTAAAGACTGCGTTTTAAATGCAGTAAAGACTGCGTTTTTTTTTTTTTTTTTTTTATCAAATTACAATATGCCCACTGTTATTGTTTCGTGGATTTTGTTCATTGCAACGTCATCCTCAGCGTTGATATTTGTGACGTCATATAAGCTCACGTGCGAAATGACGCGCATTCGTGTCTGCGCCCGTATTATTCCCGAGGTCTATTATTTAGAATTGCCGTGGGTTCCCGATTGTCATGAGCTCAACTATGAACTTACTTGATGGTGAATGTTGCCGCCCAGCAAAGTCATTCGATTTCTTAACGAGGACCTCCATAGCAGTGTCAATGTCATTTACAACTACAAGATGAATGGGTCCTAGTGAAATAAAAACGGGAGGTCAATTATGAATAGTGATTTTTAAATCACTTCTTGTGGAAGTTACAAAACGAGTTATCTTGTCGCATCTTTTTTATTCGTTGATAGGCTTTCAATTCATGTATAATTATATAAGTATGATCAAGCTATTGATTAAACCACTTTGTGCCCAACATCGCATTTAAGATAAATATCCAAAAGTCTGGCAAGCAGTTGGAAGACTCCGGCTTACCAGATTAATTCCTATGCCTTGCCCGATAAACTTTTCTTTCCATCCCAAGTCACCAGCCATCTATTCTCTATGTATTGCATAATTTTTATTAATATTATTAATGTTATCAAATAAGAAAATTTCCTAGTCGAATAATTCATGCGGGTTTTTTTTCTAGATAGTGAGCCGTTTCCTTACTACTCAGTTTTATGTAAAAAGTAAAATAGGCAATGTTTTCGATTTCAAATTTATGCATAATTACAAGAAATCGTTTTAGACAGAATAATGAAAAGCAACTATACCTAGTCCAACAGTAATAACAGGACCATACTTTTTAGACCATTCATAAAACTTGATATGGTATCGCCTGTCGGGACCGAGCTCTGAAATCAAAAAAGAAAACTTGTAACATTAAGAAAGTTTCAAGGGATAAAAGCATCGGCTGTAATCAATATCTATAACTGCCATTACCGGGTATTTTTTTATCAAAACGTTATTACACTCATGTATGAATCCGCTTCGCGTTTTCATACAGTGTGATAAGCTTTTAAGTTTCATATCTCAATGAAATAAAATAAATTTCAATTTCTCTCTTAATCCCTCAATCGATTGTTTAATGAGTATCAGGGTTCCAGTGAAGAGGCAGTTATGAAAATCCAATTCTGTTTTTCTCATCTAAACCCTTTGTTGATGGTACAGTAAGTAACACCGTGTAATTTACACTCCTTCCGATTAAAATCATTCTTAATCGTTCACTCAGCCCTCAATTCATTTTTCCATACACCCACTCAAACCAATCAAAAACGCTCAAAACTCATAAGAAAACATTTCGAAATCGTTCAAGACCATCAACATTTAATTCAAATTGATCAAATTATTCTACGATTTTCTTAGCTAGTGTGGATTTTAAAGAGTCTACTTGGTCCACGAAGACACTCAAAAAGAAAAGAAAGAATATTTCTAAAGGGATGTAATGAATATCGCTAATGTTGTTCATGTTGAACAAAATTAGCGATATTGGATTATCTCCATTTAATTTCACTCAAAACTCGCTCCACTCGCTCATTTCATTTCATTCCAAAATCATTTTAAAATCGTTCATCTTGTCAATTTTACGATGTTCTTAACTGTACCCAATGATAACGTCTTTATGGCGCGATTACATTGGACACTCACAGTAAGGGTTTGGGTGACCAAATAAATCATTTCCATTAGTTTTAGAAGTGTATAAAACTAATTTAAAAGTTAGTTACTTACGCCAAACATTTCCGAGAAGTGGAAGTTTCAATGGCCCAGGCGGCATGTTGAACTTTCTGCATCTTAAAATCCAATATACAGTCAGACCAACAATTAATCCCACAAGGACGGACTGTGATAGGGACCCTGGTAACAAATAATCTAGCATGCTTTGTTCAACTATAAGCTCAGGTCTGTAAAAATAATATATATTTATTTTATATTCGACTAGTTCTACATGGACAAATATTTTCATCCATTTTAGTAAAAAGTGTTAATGTATTAAAGTAGTTGTAGAGTAAAATCTCAATCTTACTTTTAAACTTAAACATGAAAAAATACAGGAAGAATAAATACCTCGAGTTTTGCTAATTCAACAATTATTTCAGTTATATCGCGGCGCCCGGGCACCTAGCAATGGATTACTGATATTTCTCTCACAAGTACTAGCGACACACCCTTTCCTAGCCTCCAGCTGCTATCTCCCATAGGTCTACGATTATCAAATCATTGGTGAGAGCCAAATAGTTGGAGAGAATGAGCGCCGCCGTCGGGGATCGATCCCGGGAAGATTTGCTAATTAACTTATCACAAGGATGGGCAAAAATTTAGGACCAAAAAAAAAATATGCAAACTTCTTCATGATATCCATCTGAATGATCTTGGACAAAATCTGTCTTGAACTAAATACAATTTTGATTATAAACTATATCGACAGTTCTAACTAGCGTAAATAGTATAATGGGCTTTTGAATGCTCGAGTTCTGTGAAAATCGCCAAGCGTCAAAGAAAATGTGACTTCTGAAGTGCCTAGAGGATTTCTAATAAGATTTGAAGCAGTAACTTGGTTTATGTTTCAAGTTGATCTAAATTTGAAGTAGTCAAAGATTTCATGATGATGATTTTGTAGTGGGGCCGGTTAAGGCCTAAAATCATGAAAAAAAATCTTTTGTGATACAAGCACCTTAATTAGCACAAAAATATCCCATGGAATCCCTTTTCAGAAAACCATGGTATCCACGATTGCAAGACAACATGGTCGCCATTTTCCAAGATGGCCGCCATGCTTATTGGCTATTAGAATTACAAATTACAAAAATTCGTTCACGTTGGTTTTAAAGCATCCAATTTTATACAAATGTACTCATTAGAATAATGAATAAAATTTAACGGTAGCCGATATGTAAAGACAATAACGCGACCACTTCCAAGGTGGCAGCCAAACCTATTGTGTATATAAGCAATATAAGTTGGACATTTCTAAAAATCCTTCTTGTGGTTATTCGAGCACCAAATTTGGTAAACATATATTCAAAGCTTATTCTCTCAGGAAAGCACGTTGTCCACTTTACCAAAACAGAATGTCGACCACTCACAAGATGGCCACTAATTAGTAATAAGCGGTACAAGACAATAAATTATGCAGTTAAAGTTATGTTTAATAGGTCTGTAATGGTTTTCTAAGAGATGAACTGTGATTGTATTCTTTAAATCCTTTGGAGCAAATTGAATATACAAGTATATGAGGTTTCAGTAAAATGAGCCTGTCGACTTTAAAGTTGATTCAGAAAAAGATGTGGCCACTAGGGTGCTTACAAGGGATTTTCAAAATTGTCTACAAGTTTTTTTTTTTTTGATAACATTTGTCCACGTGACCTTGTTGTTTACCACAATTAAACTAAGATGTTATGATAACAAACCTTTTATACACATTATTTTATTTATTCGTGTTTAAAAAGCAGAAACATTGTGTATTCTGGGTCGTCATTCCCCCCAATTCATAAACTTGCAAAACGAAAAAGAAACACTTACCCCATTATAATTTGTCTTGGTCGCTTGTGTTTATTTGACTTTTTGACGAAAATGAAAACCCGTATACTAAATGGTTTCCCTTTGAAAATCAAAATAAACCTGATAAAATTACGTAATCGTTCTTATCAAGTGGGATATTTTGCATATAAGCCTTTGAAGTTATCTCAAAAGTTAATATTCTAGTACGCTAACGAAATCTTACAAGTTTACGCTTGTCGAGATTCAGCAATCGCTTGTTTACGATTTGATATGAAAATACCTACAACAGTTAGTGCGGTGTTCATAATTGCAACCCGTCACGCAAAAATGACCATTTTTACGATACATCCGGTTTTATTTATACCCATAGCTTCAAAAAGGTTTGAATACAATACCTAACAACTGTGTTAGGAAAGATCTTCTTTGGCTCAATATTGCATTCGTCCTGTAAGCTATTACTTGTCCAAGAAATTCAACCCCATTCCGCGTCGGTTTATTTTGAGCTATACTTTGTTGCGGACTTTCTGTATGTAAGATGGGGGCTACAACTCGAATTTGGTATTGAGATTTGTGATTACAGGATATTTGTGTACAACGACGACTCAAAATAGCGAATTCTACTTCTAGTCCAAAATTGGCCCTTGAGCCATTTATGTCGTTATGATACCGACTTTGTCATAGCACAAGGCACATAACAGACTACGAAGGTAAAATCCAAGATCAATGCCCTGGCAGGGCGGAGCCTAAGTATCGGTTCGTTTTATTTTAGGTTAAGGTAAATCAGCTTTCATTTATAGTTTCGAAGTTTAATAGTTAGTCAACATTTTTTAAATTTAATTTTGGCAACCGAGCCCTCGTTACTTCAGCTTGTCCAAGCTTTTGGTAACAAAACGCTGAAATATGTTCACTTACGCTTAGCACAATTTAAAAAAAACAGTTATATACACGTGTTCACGACAATGCTCGGCTAACTTTCGAAAAAACCCAAACCATTGAAAAGTAAACTAGCCAAGTTAAGACACGCCTTAGCCACTTCCCGCCAGTTGAATAATTGCGCAGACTATATTGTCACCAATATATGACTCTTAGGACGAGTGTTTCGATACCTCTGTTCTTTACATTCATAGCTTCAAATAGGTTTAAATTTGTAAACGCCTGGCATCTGAGTAAGGAAAGATCTTCTTTGGCTAATTAGTTAGCGCATCGGTCTTATAAACCTACAACATCAGTATCGTTTGTTCGTGTGGGCTTGATCTATCTCCGCGTGGATATATTTTCAGCTCTGTCTTATTGCCGAATTTCTGGCTTTTAAGACCATCTAGGAACCTCTTAATTTTCTGTTGAAAAAAAAAAATGTTCAGTTATCAAGGAAAACCTTCAAAATTGCAATACAATTGACAATAGACATAAAATCCAGTTCTACGCATATGCAAACTTCCTTGTTCATAGAAAAATCTGTTGGTTCAAAAACAATTATATGCTTTGTACCTGTTTATGATATTTCCGACAAACCAGATAATTCTAATGCGCTTGAGGTATTATTGTTGGAAAACATTGAAGGAAAAAGAGAAAGTGCTTGTTTATTAAAATATTGTATATCTCTAACCAAGAAATTTACATTAAAAAAAATATTTCAGGGATTGTGACCATTGATGTATACATCTAGGTGGAGAGGAGCAACGTGGAGTAATTTCTTTGCTAAAAAAAATCACCTTTGTCTGTCGGGATTCGATCCGGAGACCTTTTGATCCCAAAGCCACCGTCATAGCCACTAGGCCACAGACTCCTCGGTCTGACATTGAACTGGATTTTATTTATCTCGTAGTTTCAAGTGTCATGTCTTCTTACAATCGGGAACAATCATGCCAAAATTACTTTTTAATCCATCGTTAATCAAACATTTTTCTTCGAATATGCCTATGTTATATAATTGATGTAACAAATAGAAGAAAAATATCTTTTGACTCGATGTATTTTGAAAAATCATCGACGCAAAAACGTTGGTTATTTCACATAAAATTCAAGCTGCCGTCCTTTTTGACGTGAAAATCTTTGGATTTGTTTTCAATTCAAACAAAACTTTAAATATTCTAAAAGAGTCAGGGTTTTAATCTCTACAAGAACGAAGAGAAACACATTTACCTATACGAGGTCTGTCCAAAAACTTTTCAAGAATATTCTACAGGTTCGTTAATATATTTCACCTAACCAAATAGCATCACGTGAAACATCATCACCAAAACCAAACCAAGTCGAAGTGAGCGGGACTTCTTTATGACATAACGTAAAATGGCTAAATTTCTATTGGGTTCATAGATCAATAGACAATTACAATTCCTTTCGTTATGGGCGACACGATGTAAAACGATTAATTCAGAATAAAAGCCGATACATGTACGCAAATGTATATCTTTACTTTGCCAACACCCCTTCTTATACTCTCATTTATTACAAATAACGTATTTTTACGTTGAAATGATGAAACATTTTTGTCTTTCATACACTTCTTACGTTTGCTGTCTACTTTTTTTGCAAATTCCAAATTCACAGATTAAATTTGGAACATTTGATGCTGCGAGAATTCTGATGGCACATCAACGATAATCAGGCAACATTTCAGAAAGGTTCTACGAGGGTGGAAAAATTACATGGACTTTTACTATAACTTTGGAATTTCGCAGTGGAAAAAATGAATTTTTTTACATGTCTCAAACCATTTAATGTTGACATACTACTTAATTTACAAGAGCCTGCTATGACTATGATGTTAAAAAAATCCAACATTTGATATTCCTGTGTAGGTGCCACCGGCGCAACCCATTTTGTAACGTTACTTTCTAGTGTTAACACCCGTAATTGTTCCCTCAATTTGGACCAAACTACTCCGAACTTTACCTATTTACGTGTCGATATAATCAGTTCGGATGTTTTAAATATAAGCATATTTCATTTGGTATTTACGAATTCAAAGTCAGGGCACTTGTCAATTTTTAACTTAGAAATGACGGCACCGGCGCAGCCATAGACAATCGAGCAATAATAAAGTTCCTATGGACCTTTGAAAAACCTAACAGAGAGGTAAAATTGATAAAATATGCTAAAAGGTCTTCAAATGTAAGCAGGTACCTTCTTTTAAATGGTTTAAAAGGTCTGTTTTGGAATGGAGAGTGTTTCTGAAGGATCACACTCGGAGAATGGAAAAACGTCTCCTCGACGTTTGATCTGTAATTATCACAGATCAACATCAGTTCAATATCTAAAAGACACATCACACATTTAAGTTCATCATTTTGGTTCAGATGGATATGAAAACAATACTTATCAAAAGGATCGGCGATACAGAATTTGTGTTTATTGTTGAGTTGAGTATTTTGTAAAGTGCTGAATTTAGCGTCAAATTGACGTCGTTATGGTCCGCCGGCACCATATGGCTACATGTTTTAGAATGGTTGTTTCAGGTGACCAACTCGTTCGATTTCATCCAAATTTTCACGACAAAAAGTAAATGCCGCAATTTAGTAACAGTAAAGTTTTCTTTTCAAAGTCTGTGAAATCAAAATTTCTGTAACGCAAGTCTACGTAGATTTTTGATTCACCATCGTATTACCTAAATTAAGATCTACCTTTGTTTGTTTGTTATTTTGAAATTTCCACTGCAGTAATATATAGGATCATTTCTTAAAATAAATTAATTTCTTTACAGTTTGTACAAGACTTCCTTATAAAATATATCTAAGTTCCTTATAAAATATATATGTGTTCCGCTAACGTCGACCGGACGTTGCTATGGAGATTATTAATCAAACGCTTTTAATATTTTTTGTAAAATTTATTGAATCAATCTAAAGAACATGAATTAAGCTATGGTCACATAAGAAACTTTCAATAATTATAATGAAATAAATGAAATACGGAACTTTTCCCGTATCTTTCTTGATAACCCTCGCATGATACTTAAAATGATTAGAGGAATACAAATAATGCCTATGAAATCAAGCGCTTTTGTTCATAACTAAATAGGAAGAACATTCCAATTTAATCTATGCGGATCTCGAAATCACATTTGCAAATTTGTAAGACAAAGCTTTATAGAGGTTCATTTCTCCCGACCTTTATGGAAGATTGAAACGAATTACTTATCGAAGTAAGAAGCAAGATTTGTTACTTTACTTTAACATTTATTTCAACCGTGACAATCTAAGTCCAAAAAATTGTACTTTACAAGGACAAAGGAAGCTTCAAGTTATATACACTTGTATCAGAAATAAATTCAGTTCTTTAAATCATGACTTATTCATAAAACTAATGTTGACTATCCCCTTTTTTCTTGTGGTGGTAATGAGGCAAGGGAACATTTCTTTCATTTTTTTAATGCAATAACTACTAAAATATTAGAGATCGGCTTTTGGGTACACAAGTAGCGTTCGGTACCATCGACATTGATATTCTTCTTATCATATGTTGTATTTTCAGTGTATCACTAAAGTTTGTAAAATATATATTAGTAATTTATACAATGCCATAAATACTGTAAAGCGTGGTAGGTTCGACTTATTCTCACGTTTATATTCTGTGATGTTGCCGTAGTTGTTGCTTATATGGTTTTCACAAGAATCAAAAAGACATAAGAAGAACAAGGTGTATCGCATACAGCCACTTAATTTCATCAAAATACCTTCTTATTTCGTCTACGATTATTTCTCTTAGAACTCTATAAGCCCCGCTTATGTTCTAAAACTTTTGCATGTTTATATTGAGAAGTGTCAATAGTTATTTACAATTGTTATACCATGCAAATAAAATATGTTTAAAACCAAACAAAACTTACAGACACAGTAAGAATCAACAAGAGTTGTCAGCGGACAACGTAGTTCGCCAAAACTGCTGCTTGTCATAAACAGCACTTGACCAAAGATCTAAGTTACAGGTCAATATTTTTTGTTAAAGTCCATGGTCTAATAAATATCAGTATGATTTAGAAATAAGAAAGAAATAAAGGTATAATGGCCATAGGTAGGAGCAATCAGAAAATATAAGCAGAGTTAAAGTTTTTTTTGTAAAAAAGTTTTATAATTACATTAAAGCTCAAGGATAAAATATCAAAGAACTTGGTTACTGGTGAAAGTCTATCACCTGGTGAGTTTGAGTATGAGGTCCTGATGTCCCTAGGTAAAAACAAGGTTAAAGTTTTTGGTTAAAGTTTTTTCAAGTCCAAATAAGGTCAATGTCAAGGTCAAAATGTTAAGGAGCTTGGTCTCTGGTGAAAGCCTATCACCTAGTGAGTGTGTATATGAAGTAATGATGTCCCTAGGTAGCAAAATCAGAAAGTATAGGCAAGGAAAAAATGTCTTGGTTAAAGTCCATAAAAGGTCAAGGTCAAAACGCAAAGCCCTTGGTAACCAGTGAAAGCCTACCACCTAGTGACTGTGTATATGAAGTAATGATCTCCCTAGGTAAAACAATCAGAAAATATAAGCAAGGTTAAAGTTTTTTTGGTTTAAGTTTTGTAAGTCCATAAAAGGTCAAGGTCAAAATGTCAAGGACCTTGGTTACCAGTGAAAGCCTATCACAAAGTGAGTATGAATATTAAGTAAAAGTGTCCCTAGGTAAAATCATTCAAAAAATATAAGCAAAGTTAAAGTTTTTTGGTTAAAGTTTTTTGGTTAAAGCTTATTTAGGTCTGTAAAAGGTCAAGGTCAAATCAAAATGTCAAGTCACTTAGTCTCTGGTGTAAGTAAATCACCTGGTGAGTGCAGATATGAGGTAATGATGTCCCTAGGTAAAGCATTCAGGAAATATAAGCACAGTTAAAGTTTTTTGGTTATAGTTTTTTCGGTTAAAGTCTTTGGTTAAAGTTTTTTGGAAAGGGTGAAGGTCACTGTTTCAAGGTCATTTTGACATGGATGCTTATCTCAAATGAAAGCTTATACCCTTATGAGTGTTAATGTAAAGATTAATACCTCTATGATCATATCGATATTGATAGAAATAAAAAAACTTTAACCTAATGCGGACGCCGACACCGACGCCGACATCCGAGGCGATGACAATAGCTCTTCTGAGACTTCGTCTCGGGCGAGCTAAAAATGGCATAAGAATTATAGTCTTTTGGTAACGATGAGTTTAAACGGCTTCGGATGTGCAAACATAAGAGTTCCAGCAGTTGTTATATCCGGATGTACCCCCTCTTCGGGCCGCCAGGAAAACTGTTGCATCAAAGCAGCGAATAAGATATGTATCTCTGGTTTTGCTACAAACTCTCCCATACATACTCGTTTTCCAGCAGAAAACGGGAGCCAGTTTGGTGGTTTTGGCCCAAGACGTCCATTTTCGTCTAAATATCTTTCGGGTTTAAACTTGTCAACGTCGTCCCAAGCATATGGGTCATGATGTAAAGCCCAGTGGTTTATCATAACTAGGGTTCCTTTGGGGACAGTATATTTGTCTGAAACAAATTAATTGTGTGTGATGAATTATTCGTTAAAACAAGCGAGAAATAAATATTTGAATTAAAACAATCAAATATTACCGCAACTATTAATACCTTCGTCGGGTTCACAAGAATCATTTTTGAAAATGAATTCACATAAGAACATTGTCAGTAAAAAGCATCTTGATAAGATGATTGATCTTGGGATTATCTTGGAATGAAATTGAATGAGAGTGTTGAGCGAGTTTGGAGTGGAATTAAATGTGGTTAATCCAATATCGCTGATTTTGTACAAATTAGCAATATTTATTACCTCCCTTTAATAAAATATACATAGTTTTATCCACCGCCGTTCGGCGAAGGGGATATAGTAATGATGCCCATCCGTCATTCCGTCACTCATTTGTTCCGTCTTTCCGTCATTCCGTCACTAAACTTGTCCGGAGCATATCTCCTAAAGTATAAAAGCTATCAACGTGAAACTTTATAGGCGGATAGATGTCATGGAGGAGAAGTGTAGTGCACAAGATATGCATCTATTACTTGCATAATTTTGGAGTTAAAACCCCTTCATTAGGCTTCAGTTTACCATCAAGTTTTGATGGCGGGGGATGGCCATGTACGACATGGCTCTTTTTCTGTGTCTTCGCCAATTAATTGTAAAATAATATGATCGATTTGAATCAAAAGTCGATCTTTTTGAACGATTATGAAATACCTTCTAATGGTTTCAGAGCTTTTTTTATCGATTTCGGTGAGTTTTAGGAATGAATGGATGAAGTGAATGATGAAGAATGATTTTGATCGGAATGAGTGTTAATTTCACGATGTTTTTAACCGAAAGAACATGAACATAACCTCTGTTCATGTATGTTTTTGTTTTACTGAATTGCCATATTCATAAATGGTAGTGACCATCGTTCTCTCATCACTCTGTAAAGCTTAAAAGACATGAGATATAATTTTGAATTGAACTTGAAAAAAATATAATTTTTACCAGAAAATAAACACACACCAGAATTAAAGACAATATGTAAGAAAAAACAATACATTCAACAAACCCGAGAGATTAATGTAAACTAATGAGGTAACTGGGGTTGATCTAGTAGTTGATTTGTCAGTGAAGGTCATTCCCCTAAGCTAGGAATCACCTAGTCCATATTCGTATACACAAATCATTTTAAATTTCACCACAGATAGAATGCATGCATCCCTTTTCGTCTATTTGAAACCTTGACATTTCTTTTGATCGCCGAGTACAAAGCGAAGCGCAAACCATAGCCTTGTGATTGGTGATATATGGCAGGTTACAGCTATTTGTAGCCGATCTCGCAAAATGGGACCAGAGATTCCATGGCAAAACAATGTTTGGTTGGGTAGATTTATGAATAATTATTCAGATAATCTTCAAAGCGTTTCGACATTTTTCGGATTTCTGAGATGGCTTATGTATGTTTTGCTTGATGAGCCGCATGATAATGCGGTTAAAGGAATGAAAAAGAAAAGATTTCATCGGCCTATCGATATCTTAATTCATAGATTGTTCCGTAAATTATCTAGTTATAAATGCTAACAGAAACACCCTCTTAAAAGTAACGGGGTACTTTCACTGTGAAACAACATCTTAAAAGGGAAAATTGATAAATTGACGCCTTAATGATTTATGACAAAACATTGTACCTCAGGACCCAAAAACAGATAAGCTCAAAAAAAGTATTTGCATCATATTCCTTTCTATGCCTTACCGATCTGCGAGTCACAAGTTGACCGATGAAACACTCCGCCCGGCAAAACTGTACCCAGCCTCATACTCTCCCGTAATACAGCTTCTGTATAACATAGGTTTGGCCGGTCACCAAGTCCGGGTAGTCTATCTTTTCCTGAATGAAATTCGATTGAACAAATCATGAACTGTGCTCAATATGAAAACATTCGAGCATTGTTTTAGAAATTTTAACCCGCTTTGCACGGACACTAACGTGCAAAGTGGAGTAACATTTTTTACCATTTACAATCGGTTTTGAATAATGAACGCAAGTTTGGTGTTACATTGGGGCATTTCAAGGTGTACAATGCTTTTCCTTCAGTTTTGATAAGCTTGTATCATAATGAATTCTACCAATAATAGTTTTTTATGCTCGATGAAAAGAGGACTTGAACGGCTTATTTTCTGCATGTCCATGTTTTGTGTATGTTTATCCTATTAACGTGATTTGAATCGAAAAGAAACTAACCGATTTCTCTGTCAATTTCTTCTTGGACCCTTTTCTGTATGTCAGGAAAAGTAATCATGTGTAGAACTGCGAACCAAAGCGTGTACCTCGTCGTGTTTATACCACCTAAAACAAATTGATAAGTACATGTATTCACTTGAGAAATTGCATTTTAAGCTTGAGAAGATTGGCTAATCGGATGTCGAAACAGATAAGGAGACTCTCAAAAATTGTTCCTAAAGGATGCATATTTCTATCCTTTGCGGGATAAATGATGGCTTGTAAACCTTTCACAAACAAACTAGTGTAAAAATTGTCTAAATTGACGTGTTCTAGCCCAATGAGCGCGTGCTGATGTATTTTGTGAGGCTTATTAATTATCTTTAGTCAAACAGCCTTTCTATTGTTCATTTTGCATTAAAGCACTGACATATCCGCTAAAAGAATACCAAAAAACTATGTGATAAATTAAAAGCCTTGGCGATGATACACGCTCCACTATTAACTTGGAAAGCTAGAATACATTACCATAACACTGCATAGACTAATATATATTGGAAATCGACACATGGCTTTAAAGAAATTGAAATAACACGAGATCGACCTTAAAATCTGCTTATTTTGGTATATGCGCTTATTCATTGACCGTATTCGAAATAGTTCCTGTATAATTTAGCTCACAAAGATTGAATGGCTATTTTAGAGTATATCAAACCGATACTACAGTTGTGAAATAATTTTAAGATCACCCACTTTGTTAATTGCACTTTGTTAACTGTATAACTCAATGCGATAACATACTCGCTGTGACTGTAGGAATTAAATGTACAATCGCTGTTCGTTGTTATAGTTTTTGAGCATACTAAGCTTAAGTGGGGTTTTGAAGGCGGTTAAGGTTTGTTTTAGACGTACCGAACCTTTCTGTTTTGGCGTTAAATATACACGCTATTTCTTAACATATTTCAATATGCCATCACCTATAAATATATCCATTAATGTTTGAGTAAGATATTCATCAGACAAGTACTCCGGACTTTCACCAGCTTCGTGTTCAGCATCTTCTCGGGCAAGTAATAAACTATCTGTTAAATGTCGAATATTTTCTGAAACGGGAGAAATTTTCAGCTTCTTCTAGTAATATTTTTCCTTTTTATTGAAACATAACGTAGTACTATTGAAATAAAAGTCAAATTCAACTTTGTATAACCTTTTAAATTAAAAGCTCAAGAAATAATGTACTATTGTTGTTGTTGTTGTTTTCTTTTATTACAGCGCCCAGACTTTTTCCGTAAACTGGACTGTGCCTCAGATGTAAGTGAATGAATGTTCGCTCAACAGGACAGCGTTTAGGAACACAAAACGGTGCAAACAGTTTTTCAATTATACCCCGCTTTGCACGCGCACTTGCGTGTAAAGCAGGGTATAATTGGGAAGCTGTTAATGCTGTTTTGTCATCCTGAACGCAGGGCAGGTAACATGACTCCTAGTTGCACATTTCTTTAACGCTTTCCGATCATCTACTATCGTTTTTTTTTTTTTTACTCTTTTATGTATATCGTGATTTATTGACAAACCTCAGTTAAACTGTTTGTAACAGTATGCTTTAGTTTATCAATCGTTGATTACACAACCTCATCTTTGGCGAGAGCTTATGTGCTTTGGCATCCTGTAATACACATATAAAACTTTGGCTGCCCCCTTATTTTCCACGAAGCACATTCCATAGAATCGGCGAGGGAATCAGATTGGAACAAGAGGTCCACAGTTCGATTCTAGGACACGGCTTTTGTTTTTTGTTCTTTGGTAATTGTTTCAGAAATCAGAAACGAAATGAGATTGTGTAAGTAACAAGAACCTGTTTACCAAACGACGGACTTCTAAAGAAAATTAATCAAACCGACCAAATCATAAAAGGTCATAAAAAGGTTGAATATGTGTAGCAATACCTTTGTTAATGGTTTCGATTGAAAATTTTCTAGCGATAAAATTATCAACGCTGTCTTTTAATGCTCTGTCTATAGTCTTCATGGCGTTAGAAGTGTTAGTACTAAATACAAATAAATGTAGATGTAAACCAATTTATTCACAAAATGGTATGTACATTACCCCTGTTAAATGTATCCTTTTCGACAGCAAATTTTCTAACAATGAAATCATCAACGATGTTTTTCAATGTTCTGTCAATAGTCTTCATGGCATTCGATGTGTATACATACTGAAGTCCCGGAATAAGATCTTCAGGTACTAGGTTATTGAAGGCTTCGTGAAGTTCGTCGTCCTTCTCAATAATGTATTTCAGCTCATGGTCGCCATATCCGAACCTTTCAAAAAATAAAGTCTCAAAATCTATATATATTTCACTGTGTGAACAATAGAAATTTTACTTTCATGAGTGGTGATATAGCTTTTGTTATTCAGGAAATAAAAGATTTATAGATCTGAACCATACAAATAAACAAGGGATCATTTATCTTTTCAATATAAAATGAAACCAATTGTAAAAAAATTGGGCAAATCTTTCACAGCTCGCGTGATTTTAAGGAAACATCAAAACGTCATCTGTTTATTCGGCTCTCCTGGGATAGCGTCAATTAAGGTGAAATGAACGAAAACATCGTATAACATGATACTGTTCGATTATACAACTGGTTTAACGGTGAGATTATCAAATGATAAAGTTATCTTTATTTTCGGTATTCCACCGAAAAAAAAATAATACACTGCACTACTAGTATGGAAAAGATTCTTTTTTGACGTTGTACCCATGTGAAGTTTTGTTGAAATCAAATATTGAGTAATGAATAAAGGCGAGTCCTAAAGTAATGAAATCGACAAACCTTTGCCATTCAACTTGTTATCTTCGACTCTTCAACTGAATGTCTTATAATGGATCCATTATGTAACAATTTTTAAAAATAAACATTGTTTAAACGGCTTAATCGAATTCGAACAAGCCAGCACATTAACCGAACCTACTTTCAGTTTACACCATCATGAAATTGACGAGATAAATGGTTTTGAAATGAATAAGGAATGGAATTGAGTGAATATGTGGGGCAAGTTTAAATAAAACTTAATGGAGATTTTACTTTATCAATAATTTTAGCTATTTCGGACGAAACTTTTCATATCCTTTTACTTCCCTTCAAAAGAAATCTTTGGGTTTTGAATATTTGAGTCTTCACAGTCGAAACGGACGCTTAAAACTCGACACCTTTTTCGATTTAGAAAAAAATATAAATAGAATAAGATCGTTTGAAAATGTTTTAAACGATTTTGGAGTTTTTTTAAAATGGTGGAAGCGAGCATTGGAATGAATGAATGGAGCGTTGGGCAAGATTTTATATGGTTTGACTTCATTGATTGTCAAATTCATGATGTTTTTTACTGTATCGCCCTTAGTATCTACAGAGTTAAAACACTTTTTTGGCAGGTTGAAAGAACGTTTGAGTCAATTTCGTTCTACGCTATGCAATGTACAGCTTACAACATTTTGTAATTAAAAAGGTAAATGATTTTGGAATAATTTTGGTCAATATAAGTTGAGCGTGTGGAGCGAGTTTGGATTAAAAAGCGACATACAATGTCGCTAATTTCCTCTAAATTGGACGAAACTAGCGACATTTAATTGTCTCCCTTTAAAATAATTAAGTTATTTCTAATTTTTGTGTCTTCAAGTACTATCAGACACTTTACAAGCCATACCAACTAAAATTATCGTTAAATAAATTGATCAATTACATTAAATGTTGATTATTTTGAACGATTTCGAAATGTTTCAAAACTTTTTACTGATTTGAAAGGAGCCCCGAGTAAGCGACTTACAATGAATAAATTGAGCGCTGATCGCTTTGATCGAGGTAAATACCAGTTTCGCGATTTTACTAATTTGTACACCGACGCCCTCTAATTAGACTTTGCAGTTGAGATGAACGGACAGGTACAACTCTTTTATTGGCTTAAACGTGAAAGGATTGAAACATTCATAAGCATGCTTATTTCATTTTCTATTACTGTTTTTCATTTCAGTCATTTTAACTTACTCTCCCTGAAAACAAAGGCCCATCAGTATGTTTGCGACGAGGAAAGTCAAAATGTCATCTGGATTGAAAGCTTCTGTCTGTGAATCTAATACGTTAAAAGTGGTGTGGAGGGCCTTGTGGATACGTTTTTCGAACCCTTCTCCCTGCATGTAGTGTCTGTAGTAAAATAATACAACAGATAATCATTTTTTAGCACCAGGGGCCCATTTTACAAAACTTCTGACGAAAATATTAATCGTAAGTAAAAATCACAAATCGTACCTTGTGTTTTCATTCATTGTTAGTGCCTACCTTGCAATGTTTCACTGGAATCGTCTTTAAAAGACAATTCCAATGAGATGATGGATTGCAGAAATCCATATTCAGTTACTACTTTAGAAACAAAATAAATTTTTGACTTCCGCAAAAAATGATCGTAAGATGTTAAGTAAAACAGGCCGCTGGTGAGTAAATGAGGTATGAAGTTGCGGCTCTTATTGGAGACTAAATATCAAATACTCTAAAATGTTACTTATTTATATCAATTGAATGTTAATTTATCACATCATTATTTTCCTTTGTCCTTTTACTTTTAGATGTACTTAGAACTTAATATTTTTTTGCATTTTACGTGTTGTGTCCCGACCAGGATTAAATGTATATTTCCAAATCGAAAAAGGCTGATATGATGACATTTATCTTTTTAAATGACTTTTTATGTTCCCCGAAGGGAGAGCATATAACCGCCGCTTCGTCTGTCCGTCCGTCCGTCCGTCCATCCGTCCGTCCCCACTGATTCTCCATAACCCTTGGGCAAAATAAAATGAAATTTAACATGTGAACTTTTATGATATAGTGTTGATGCATCTGTGACGGTTTTTGGATTTAAGACCTCGTCATGGGAAAAGGGGACTAAGGGTAAAAAAAACGTTTTTTCTCAAATTTCTCCTAGTCTAATGGTCAGAATTTAATGAAATTTCATATTTGAGTAGCAAATCAGATGCCCCTTAATATTTATAAAATTTGATTTTACGTAAAATAAATAAATCATGCAAAAAAGGGGGCTAAATGTTTGCTACTTTTACCTTAGCGTTTAAAATGCTATAATTCTTTCATTTCTCCTAGTCCTATGTTTAGAATTTCACATTTGAGTAGCAAATCATATGCCCTTTACCATAAACTATTTGACATATGTGTCTAGAAATATGTCATGCAAAAAGGGGATTTAATGTTTGTTACCTTTATGTTAGCTGTATAAAATAACACTATATTTGAGTCATTGCAATCTGACCACGGAGCATATCTCCTAAAGTATAATAGCTATCAACTTGGAACTTTATGGGTGGATAGATCTTATGAAGGACAAGTGCAGTGCACAAGAACTACAACTCTTGCTTGCATGATTTTGGAGTTATTGCCCTTTGTTATTTTTGATACTTAGATTATGTCTGGAGCATATCTCCTAAAGTATAAAGCTATCAACTTGAAACTTTATGTATGTGTAGATCTTATGGAGGACAAGTGCAGTGCACAAGAACTACAACTCTTGCTTGCGTGATTTTGGAGTTATTGCCCTTTGTTATTTTTGATACTTAGATTATGTCTGGAGCATATCTCCTAAAGTATAAAGCTATCAATTTGAAACTTTATGTATGTGTAGATCTTATGGCGGACAAGTGCAGTGCACAAGAACTACAACTCTTACTAGCATACTTTTGGAGTCATTGTCCTTTGTTATTTTGGATACTTAGATTTTGTTTGGAGCATATCTCCTAAAGTATAATAGCTATCAAATGAGACTTTATTGGTGGTTAGATCTTATGGCGGAGAAATGCAGTGCTTAATAACTTCAACTCTTGCTTGCATACTTTTGGAGTTTTTGACCTTTGTTATTTTTAATACTTAGATTTTATAGGAGGTAAATCTCTGACAGTTCAAAAGAATCCTTTATCTATATGACTTCAGTTTACTATCAAGCTTTCGTGGCGGGGGATGGCCATGTCCAACATGGCTCTTGTTTTTGTGACAATGCCTTATTCGGGGAGTATAATCCGTCTCTGACGGCTCATGTCATTGATAAAATGTGACCATAAACTCGAATATTAAGTGACGTAAACTAAATACAAACGTAAAAGTCTACGCTTGCCTTAATGCTGTAACGGTGACTCTTCTATGTAGCTTCCAAGTTGGTCCATATGGAGATATAGCCAAATCCTTGTAGTTCTGTGATGCCCGTCGAACTATCAAAGACAAATAGTCTAAAGTTACTTTTTAAGTTATACGAATAATATTTATTAATTAGGTTTATATATTTATTTCAAAGATTGAAATTTATGTTTCTTTTGAAAATCAACTCCAAAGAAAAAACAAACAAACAGAACCCGAAAAAAGACATTTAATTAAACAATATAAACGTACTAGCCAAAAACTTTTATCTCACATCAGTATATCATGATAAATTTTTCATGATAGCTCATCCCTCAAATCTAATTTTCTGCGAAAATCATTTAGATCAACTACGTAGTGAAAGTATTAAGTATTATAAATACTTGGTAGATCAATGAGCAGTGTTGATTGAGCAATCGTCAGTATAATAAATCACATTTCCGCTTTTTCTTGTTAAAAACTTGCATGGTAGCATGAGAATACAATTAAGCCCCAATTTATACATTCAGAATTATGGATTGGTCATATATTTGATATGTGACTAAAAAAAAGTTATTTCATATACTCGGGAAAGCCCGAGTAAATTTTTGCTTATTAATTTCTCTCTGCGGCGGACCTCGGCAATTTATTCAACAAGTTACACATATGAAGATTTTCGTGCATTTGGAAAAATGAATCTAATGAATATCATTTCTTGAATTTGTCCTGCGTTTTGTCCCATTCATTATTTGGACAGCGATATGGGAAATAACTGATCATTCATTCTCAATAAATCTAATTTTGTAATCAGCAAGTGGAGATCATGAGTAGACTGTAAGGTAAAAAAAATGTCACAGTGCAGAACTTCAAGCATACAATTAGTATTAAGTGAAACTTACATATTTAATTAAACGCATATTTTTACATAGGTATGATTTCAATAGCATATTACAATGATGAATCAAAATGATAAAGTAATAATAGCTTAACGAATTGAAAAATAAAATAAAATAAAATTAAATTTCATAATACGTTTAAAACCAAGTAAAAGGTTCTGCAGATGTTGAGACCGACAGTCATTTCAAAAAGTTCTTAAAATAGTATGTCTTAAGATTCTTTTGAATCCCTCTAGTGACTTCGACTGTTTGATTTCAGGAGGCAGCTGACTCCATAGTTTGTGACAAATAGTACTAAAACTTCTGTCCCCGAATGTTTTTTCTCTTGTTGAATGGGATTATGAATTCTGGGGTAATTTGTAATGATATTATATCAAGGAAACTCATAAACCATAAAGATTGAGAACTGTGAAACAGAATTCTGATATTTTATCTAGATTCATTCATTACTTCTCTAGATATTTCAAAAATACAAGTATTTAAGTAAGAAGTTTTGCCTAGCTGTAAGAACAATTCAATAAGTAAAATTGAATCGTGTTAGACCATGTGTTTCAGTGTAATGTGCAGTGGAGTCAGTGACATGATTATCGTCGCAAAAGTTAACATACATGTATATACATTTGGATAAAGATTTTATTAAGGAAACTATACTTAATATACACATGTTACAATTAACACAAATTTCATTTTCAATGTATCTAAGACCTGATATAAACTCTTATTAAAACTAAATTGTTCATACGTGAAGGCGATTCTTGACGTCCAGCAAAGTCTGTAGATTTCTTGACAAGAACTTCCATTGCTGCCTCAACACTATTTACTACAACAACCGTGATGACACCTGTAAAAGAAATTTGATGAAGATTGTTCCATATTAGTAGAATTGGCTAGTTTGACAAGCTATTTTGGATACAATTATTTTGTAATCACAGGTCACATTAGAGTTTTCAACTTATCTTAAACGGTGTATGCATTAATTTATATTTTCCAGAATACAGAAACTCGTCCGTTCTTTGAATGATAAGTTTGTCTGTTTGTGTGAGTAGGGATTTAACACAGCTTTTAACAGCTTTTTGTTGATCGCGTAACCCAACATTATATTGATGGTATTTCTCGCTTGAGCACTAACATTGTATTCTCTCCTAATTCCCGGCTGCTACAAGCAGGTATATATACAGTAAAAAACATCGTGAAATTGACATTTAACTCAATCAAAAGCATTCTAAATCGCATACTCAGTGCTCTCATCATTCATTCCAAACACTCACTCAAACCAATCAAAAACGCTCAAACTGACCAAAAAAGATAAGATTACCAACTTCATTCAAATGAATAAAGCAAGAACTAAATCGCGATTTTACTGACATAATTAAAGTCTAAAGCGTCTGATTCTTGAAGAAATCGGAATCGCTCGTATACATACGATAATGCATCAACACGGGGAATCGTCCCATGGGGGCCCAGTCAATAAAAGTGTTGAGCCTAACGCGCTTTCAATTACATTATTCGAATCTTGATGTGTTGTAGACAGAGTTTTGTGTTTTCTAGTCAGGGGAAATTATTATCAATCAGACACTTAAATTTATCTTTCTCTCAAACTCTTCAAATAGAGGGCAGTGTAGTACTTAGTGGGTCAAACGACCAATATTAGTTGTAATACGGAATTGTCAGGTATTCACCATTTTAATCAAAACATACAAGAACATATTTAAGTGGGCCAAACTTGATCAAGTATAAAATAAATTGGTTATTGCAAATGATTTATATGATATTAAAATAAGCAGCAATTTTGCACTACTCACCTAGTTTCACAGTTATTACTGGTCCATACACCTTAGACCATTCGTAGAATTTCATGTAATATCTTTCGTCAGACCCGAGTTCTGTAATGAAAATAGTTAGAGAAACTAAAAGAAAACAGATTTTGTTAATAATACATGATACCTGTGGAACAAAAAATGATACATACAGTTAGGTACAGCGTGAATTGACACTCGTCTCAACCGAAACCATTCCATTTCCCTCTCTCAGCGCCCAATTCTTTCATTCCAAACACTGACACAAATCGAGTCAAATCAAAACTGAGCCTGTGTGTGACATTTCCAACAATTCGGTGCAATTATTTTGCAGAATAGTCAGTCACATAGTGCAATTAGTAGAATACATGATTGTCTAATTCTACTTCATACTTAATGTATCTAAAGGTGCAACGTAAAGACAATGGTCACAATGTGCGGATGCATAGGCCGGCCAGAGTCTTTGCTTGCAGAGGTTTTGAAAATGTAGGAAATTTCACTCACAGGCTCAACTCATCTGACCTTAATGTACTCATTGGGCCAGTAAAAAGCTATGGAAGGTAAATGTTAAATAAAGCCTAGAAATAAAGTAGAGGTCCATCGGTATCACAAATCTTGTCTTTTGGACATCACTTTTAACCTAATTAAAAACCACTTAACTTTTTTCAGTTTGACCAGGGCGTGTTGTAACTAAGCTTCTCTAAGCTATGATAGTTTTGTTACTCATAATTTAACGTTATAAGTTTATATTGTTTCATAGGCATGATAAGGTTCAGAGGCCAAGAGCAGACGGCCATGTAATTCCGGACTTGAGTTGGGAAGTTCCAGACCAACGAAACTTATAGTGTCTGCCCTTGGCCCCGCCTGACTTTGCTGAACTAAGTCAAGGCCGTAATTGATTTACATATTTTTATTCTACTCTATTACATATAACGCTTAAGTTTGGCATAACAATGGGCGTGAATCTACAACAAATTCCACAAATAAAGCATGTCAATAAAACCACTATTTTTTTCCCATAACATATACAACTTGTGCTCAGGTGGAGCAAACCAAATAAAGCTCAGATGGAGCTGAAACAAATACCGCTGAAACGGAGTGGAACGCATAAAACTCAGGTCGAGCGGGACAGATTAAAGCTAAGGTGGAGAAGAACAAATTAAGCTCAAATGGACAGAAAATAAATTAGACTGGGAGATGCCATGGAAACAACGAGGACTATTTACTAGCAATAGTTCCTATTAACGACTCTCTTTCAAAGTAAGTTTATATTAGAAAAAAAACTGATTTAGCTTAACCTTCAATGCAACTTTTAGTCCCGCCCTGCCAGGGAAAAATCATAGATTATACACTCCCAACAAGGCACTGGGCACCACGACTTATATAGTTTTAGGTTTACTCACGAAATAAATTGCCGAAGACAGGCAGACTCCATGGTCCAGGAGGCATGTTGTATCGTCTTCGTCGTAACAGCCAGAACGCTATTAATCCTACAGCTATACCCACTAGGACAGTCTGTAGAAATTGTCCGCTGATTTCCCAATACATTTCTCGCCTAAATTGTTATGGCCTATCATTCAAACATATTATATTTGTATCGTTAACAAATAATAAATGACCATTAATCAATTCAAAACACGATCTTCAAGTAAGCATTCTTTTTGTTTGGTTTCGTTCAAATGCTCTTCTGTATTTTGCATATAGTACTATTGCGTGAAGGGTTATACTTTGTTCTTCGGTTCTTGTCGGTAATGCATGTACGAGGGCTGTCAGATAGGTGCTGTTATGTATTATCTGACGCTTTCTGATTTCTTTTTTTTTTCGGGATGATACAGTTAATAACATCTTGAAATCGACAAGGATATGATTTTGTTATAATTTCGGAATCAAATTGAATGAGCGGGAGAAGCGATTTTAGAATGAAGTCAATGGGAGGTAATACAATATATCTAATTTGAAATCTAAAATGATTATTCAAATGTAGGTGTGTAGCGTTGAACAATTGCGAAGCACTACTGGGCCATTTAGAAGCGTTCTGATTTAAGGTTAGCAAAACGTAAAGTGATTATCTAAAATTTATAAGGCATTTAAGCCGATTATATTGACATTTTACGAATGACTTGTATTTACACAAAAGTAATTTTGGCCAAATCTTTATATTGTTTAGATGGTATTATTTTAAAAATATTTTAATAATGTTAGCAAAATAAATTATTGGAAGCACATGTCTCAATACTCTCGGACAGACCAAGTGTATTCGACTAGAGATTTACTTACTATACCCATGCGTATTGAGTAAAAGGTTCCTATAAGAGGTTAATCACTAAGTTTATTTTCGTATATTTTAACAATATATTTATCTGCGAATGGCTAATCAAAGTGCTGCTTGTAAAATGACCTACATAATAACTTTATTAGTCCAAAGTCGTAAGATGTCGCATAGTCGCCAAATGGGCATTGCGAGGTCACAGTACGATATTTAGCTTTTAAATCTTTACCGGGACATCCAAATGTCCATGTACGTGCGGAGACTGTAAGGCGAACGTATGGTCTACAATTGATCTTATTGACTAAAAGAGGTCGCCGCATATGAAGGATTTGTGTGAAATGTTTAAAAAAACAGTGCGAAAATAACGTGAACACATACGCCGTAGAGAATTAAATCCTCTGATGTAAACCGAAAATACCACACGAAAATATCAGGCTGCGAAATCAGTCAGCGTCTGTGGATACTGTAAAACATGCTTTATCGTAGTCATGACATTGTGTTTCATACTTCATTTATTTGTGTTTATTCATAAGAATATTGCAATCAATAAACAAAGAATTGTTTCAGCATGTAGGTGTGCAGCTTCAAATTAAAATTATAGTTATGTATTAATCCATCACAATGATATATCTAGTTTGATAATGATTTATTTTTGCATCTCTTTAATGACAAAACATAGCAAACAGGCATGTTTATCTCGTTTCGAAAAATAAAACAAATAGGTCAAAATATCAACTTACCTAGATATCTCCATACAGCTATATCTTTTGTGTTGAGGTATATCATGCATATAAATGATTACATGTTATCTTATGTAACATTTTAGAGTATGTTATACTGGTCTACATTAAATTGTGTTACTAGCGTCGCGGTACCGAAGCCAGTGTTTTGTTTTTCGATGCGATTCTGAAATGCATCTACGGTGAGTATCGGCAACATGTAAGGATTCCGAACAAATTATTACTTTTTAAAGAAAATGTTAGTTTGGCTTAATTGAAACAAGAGGACCCCGAGGGCCCTAAATCGCTCACCTGATATTTCAAGTAAATTATCATTAAGACTCCATTTCCTATGATATGGCATGAACCTTCCCATTTTCAACAGAGCTCATTCTTGTGACCTGGCAAACATTTTGATCAAGTTTCATGCAGATTGGACTATATTTGTGGCGTTTGGAGCTCTTATGAGAAAATTGTCATTAAGGCCCCTTTTCCCATGATATGGCACGTATACTTCCTATTTTCAAATGAGTTCATCCTCATGACATAACAAACATTCTGACACAGATTCATGATGATTGGACCATATTTGTGGCTTCTAGAGAGTAAACAAAAAAATTGTCATTAAGATGCCTTTTCCTGTGATATGGCACCGATCCTTCCCATTTTCAATAGACTTCATCCTCACGACCTAACAAACATTCTGACCAAGTTTCATGAAAATTGGACCATATTTGTGGCTTCTAGAGTCTAAACAAGAAATTTGTCATTAAGGCCCCTTTTCCCGTGATATGGCACAGATCCTTTCCATTTGAGCAATTTTCATAAGGAACAACCCAAGGAATATTTCTGCCAAGTTTGGTTGATTTTGACCCATAAGTTTAGGAGGAGATGTCGTTTAAAGATATTGTTGACAAAATTGCCATTAAGGCGCCTCTTTCTGTGAAATGGCACGGATCCTTCCCATTTTCAATAGACCTCATCCTCATGACCTAACAAACATTCTGACCAAGTTTCATGAAGATTGGACAATATTTGTGACTTCTACAGTGAAAACAAGAAATTTGTCATTAAGGCCCCTTTTCCTGTGATATTGCACGGATCCTTTCCATTTGAGCAATTTTCATAAGGGACCACCCAAGGAATATTTTTGCCAAGTTTGTTTGATTTTGACCCATAAGTTTAGGAGGAGATGTCGTTTAAAGAAAAAGTTGACGCCGTGACGGACAGACGGACAGATTGACAGACGAACAGATGGACAGACGGACGCCGGACAACGATCGATCACAATAGCTCCCTTGAGCACTTCGTGCTCAGGTGAGCTAAAAAACCTATCGGTTATATAGGTATTCTCACATCGTAATTGATGCCACTCTAAAGGTATCCAGAACACCAAAGGTGCCAGTCTAAATCCAAAACACCGGGACATTTTTCGGGTGCAGGGACATAATCTTTTTGAGCCAATGGTAAAAAAGCAGCCACTAAACAGCAAATCATATAATTCGTTTTTCCACTTACATGTATTTAGGAAGACCTTAAATAAGACTATAAACAAGCTCGTTTTTTTTTCTCTCGACTGAGGTGCATTAGTTAACAAATAACGTTCGAACGACGTCATTATCAACCATAAGTCTAAAGCGTGGGGTTTTGATGATATAGAAAAAAATACTCTGCAGGTTTAAAACAAGTGAGGTTTAAAACAAGTCTTATAACATTAGCTTTTATGCCACCAAAATATCTTCCAAAACATGGAAACCGCAATTGAATGACAACATTTTCGTGTTTGCGAAATTACACTCAAAAATGTCTGGTTAAATGAGCGTTGAGCAATCGTCGATGAATGTTCCGAACGCTCTTCCATTCCGCCCTAGTCCAAATTGTAATTGAAATAACATTAGGCAAATAATGTTGACAGGGAAAGTATCTAATCAAACAAGCTCAATTGCGTCTATATTTAAATCTATTTCCGACACAATTTCACGACTGCAAGACTTTGAGACGACAAATATTTTCATCGATTACGTAATTTATGACGTAGTTTTAAATGTAGAATCATGGTTTACATGTACACACGCAATCATTGTTTACATCCGGATGGATTGGTGAAATAAAAGTTTGACTAAACTCTATTGAATATGTTTTTTTACATAGTACTGAGCTTTTTAACTTATGTTAATCTATGTTCATAAACTGTTTTTTATGTTCATAAACATTTAAATAAGATTTTCTTTTTAGCTGCATCAATGGCGACGAAAACAGGTGAATAAATCGGAGAGGGACGATGGTCAAAAAATCTCCCTCGCATGCGTTCTTGATCATAAAGGTGTGCTTACTTTATTCGATAGTTTATTTAATTCTTAAACTATTTCTTATTGCGGCATTTGAGTTCCCAGGCCGTAATCTCATAGACCTTATCCTAACTCTTACCTACCCTTACACTAAACTATACACAGAATAGAAATAGAAACATCGCTTGCCAACTTTCAAGAAATCTCAGATCGAAGATAGCGTGCTAGACGCGTATGTTTGTCGTTGGTATTGAAAACGAATAATAAAATGTAATTTTATTTATTTTTCATTTATAAATCTAGAGACAAATGTTCAAGAAACAGTTGAATTCAACTACTTATCGTCGTTTACGTTGGTGAGAAGGGAAGAGAAAGTTTTATCACAGGAAACTAATCCACAGGTGTTGTAGATGTGTTATTTTCGCATGTATTTTCAACAGAACAGTGAAAAAGTGGTAAGGGTAGACTTAGAATAACAAAATCTAACCGTTATTCATTTAAATTATACCATGCTTCTGATTTCTAAAGCTAAATGAATAATTTATTCGAGCTTATGCTCTTGTGGATTATATTTGAATCGCAGAACTCAAAAGCGTTATTGAATCAATAAACAACGATACGAATTCATTATTCTTTAATACATGTTGATAAGATTCATGCTGTATCGTTTATCACTGTAAGCGCACTTATTGCAAATTTTTCTCTACAAGTTAACCACTGATTAATCAACCGTCGTATAAAATTAAAGTTGTTAACGCTTGTGCAGATGACAACAAAATACTGAACAAGATGTATTTGTTAGACACTCATGCTCCCATTGCCATTTTCAGAAAATTCCAACATATTTAACCTGGCACAATGACAATGACCTTGACAGAAGACCTTAATATTTGATCCAACTTATAGGTCTTGCCACAAACATACCCATCACAATGAGAAGGCTCTTTCCCTTACCAATGGCAAATGGACATGTAGAAAACCATTCAGGTCAAAAACACTACTAGTATGCCCCCAATCTACCCGATCGAGGCATAAAAACGTTATCATCTGATTAAATGTATAAAAACAAAGAAAAATGGAAAGAAATATGAAGCCAAATATCTGTTTAGTAAAGACGCCCATGGTATACTCTCCGATTGTTTAAGGCTGGTTTTTGTTAAGATAAAACGATCATTTTTGAGTAAGTCGAAAATTAAAGTTGTTTCTACAGTATTAACTTAATATGGAAATCTCCCATGCATTAATCTCATTGAAATCGTCTTCTTCAGGCGATTCCAATGAGTTATTGTTAGGCAGATCTACAAATGAATGAAACTCCAGGAACGATCTGTGATTTTGAGTTTCGGTTAATTTTTCGTTAGAAGTTTAGTAAAAAAAAAGACCCGTTTTTACTAAAAAGAAACATTCGATGTTCAACACTAAAAGATTCGAAAAAATCCACCTCGATTTGCATTAATTTCTACGTCTAACAATAACTTTAAATGGAGATGGTTCACCAACAAATAACGATCCCTCAGGGATAATATTAACATCTATGTCTTGTTCACTTTTCCATGAAAATTTCTGCATTAACCCAGCAAACAGCAAATGAAGAGCGGGTTTCGCCACAAATTCCCCAAGGCAAACTCGTTTTCCAGCGGAAAATGGTAGCCAATTTGGCGGTTTTGGTCCCAACTGGCCATTCTCATCCAGAAATCGTTCAGGTTTAAAGTTGTCTACCTCATCCCATGCTTCTGGTTCATGATGCAATGCCCAATGGTTGATCATCACAAATGTGTCTTTGGGTAGCTTGTATCCCGCTTGAATGAAATATAGAAAAGGAACTTTAAGTTCAAGAACACCAAAACAGTAACTCCCAAGATACAACAAGAGGTCAACAGTGTTCTTACACTGAGGTACTATCGAAACGCAAATGCCAGTTTTGATTAATTTTCTCAGCCTTCCCGAGCTATATTGTTTCTAATGTAAGGATTGAAAATTAACTCATTACATTGGCCAAGTTTGTACTAAATTCCATTTCGAAATAAATACTCGCTTAAGTGCAGTGGTCTTTTAAGGGTAGCTACTCCTACTTTTGAGAATAACAATCAGTAAACAGCATTTGACAAATCGGTAAAGATTCAATGAATTCAAGCAATATTTATATTTTTTTTTACCATCAACATGATGCTGTTTTCAGAATTGTCCATAAATACAGAATTAAATCAGCCATTGTTCTTGTTTTAGGCTTTTAGGATCGTTGAAAAATGTATCCTCAAATTCATAAAAACTTAGGTAAAGTCTCCGTCATCTTGTCTTTAAAGGTTATCTACGATAATGTTATTTTTTTGTTTTTTTTCAAAAGCCAAAATACTTACATGAAGACTTTCATTTAAATTATGAAAATTAATTGTATATCGCGCCTTATGCACATGGATTTTGCCTTTTTGTGTCTCAATAGCGTTTATTTTTCCAATATCTTGGGGCGGCAATTTGTTCAAAGGAGTCGAGAAAAGTGACCCAATAGGGTGTTTTTGTGCTTGCCAGGAAACGGACAATTGATGATGATTGTACGAAAATCCTTGGTAGAAATCCACCTTGAATACCTTAAATCAAACAATGCCAGGTGACAGATCTCATGATAGATCCTTTTTATCTCTGACGTCAACGGCTGTTTTTATTTTTTTCTTTTTACCTAATTCAGTTTCTGTCAGGGTACAATGAAACACCCCAGATGGGGATATCGTCGCCATTCTCATACTCTCATGAAGCACTGCCTCTGTATAACCTAGGTTAGGACGATCTTCAATCCCAGGTAGCCGGTCTGATCCTGTTTAAGTAAAAGAAATAATTTTGTGCGTGACATTTCCTTAATTTATACATGTGTGCGCAGCACCATCTTTGGATACACCGGGGTCTGTCTATGTGCTTTAGGAGCTTTATCGACGTCGATATAGCGTAGCAAAAAAGGAGACCCCGGGGTATACGAGGATTGCACAGCACAAAAATTGCACAATCTAAACAACCAATTGCAATTAGAATTTTCGCTTTCCTCCTGTACTGGGAAAAATTATTATAGAGTGCATAGTGAAGACTCTGGTCAGATTATGTGGATGCACAGGCTGGCATGAGGCTTCGCTTTTTACTCATATGAACTTGTTGGAAATGGTACACACGGGCTCCATTGGTTTGTTTCCAATACAACTTTAAGTTTACAGCGAGTCGACGAAGACCTTCAAGCAACCCTCTCAACTAAGACCGACCACGCCGTTTTCGTTTGAAAATACAGACTAACTTGGCAGAACCAAGCTCTTTTGTCATAATTACCTCTACGATTTTTTATGTTGTCTTTTATTTGTGTATTATTTGTTTTACTATATGACATTTCACTTCGACAGCGAGATAAACAATCACGATCTAAAAATAGATTGTGTAATTTATACGCGCAGAAAGTAGACTTGAAGCTTTAATGTTTGGCTGAGTATTTTAATAGTTTCTTCGATCTAGATGATTGCAATAATAAGGGATGAGTGTCTTTTTCACTGCATTTATTGGGGTATAAAGTGCAATAGCCTTAGCACATGGCTTAATCATAACGCCCTACGGGCATTATTTGCCATTTGCTAAGGCAATTGCACATTATACCCCAATAAACGCAGTGAAAAAGACACCCATCCCTATAATAAAATTTCTTTTTACCAATTTCCCTGTCCAATTCTTCCTGGACTTTCTTTTGAATCCCTGGAAACGCTATCATGTGTAGTATAGCAAACTGCATTACGAGTCTTGACGTGTCAAGGCCACCTGAAATGACATCAGGTATAGTTAAAACTATGAGAAATTGAAACTAACTTTGACTAAAAGAATTTCTTAATAAATGAATTAGCGCTTCATTCATTTATTCCAAACACTATCTCAAGCATTCAAAATCGATCAAGAATAAACCATCCAAAAACTTCAAGCACTACTATTATCTTTTTCCAGAAAAAACTATGATTTCTTGATGGCTATGATTTTGAAGCGTCTGACGGGTTAATGGAAACAGGGTAATCTATAATAGAACTTATATGTAACTTTTATTAAATAATGTTATTCATGTCGCTTATTTCATTCACCTTTGATTTCATTCAAATCTCATTCAATTTCATTTTAAATTCATTCCACGATCATTCACCTTATCAATTTTAAATTAAAAAAACTGCCTAGCTGAACTATAAACTTAGGAAACACCATTATACTTGTATTTATAAAGAGCATACTTTCCTATATAAGAGCAATCTAAGCCTAATCTAAGTTTTTTATCTGGCTGAATTGGTTAACACAAACAAATCATGTATGGAAATGCTTTTCTCAAAAATGAAATAGAAATCATTTACCAAAAACATTTTTACAATAACCGCATATTTTTAATGAGAAGATTTTTGTAACACATGATATTAACAAATTTCTTCTCCTGAGTAGATAACTAAAAAAATGTTGCACTTTCTTTTTCTTTGAACTGTTTTAAAAGTGCTTTGATTACCTAGGAAGATGTCATCCAATGTTTGGATCAGATGGTCGTCTGTCAGTTGTTCTAGAGTATCTCCTTCCTCTTCTTCAACCTCTTGTCGTGTTAGTATTAACGTGTCGGCCAAGTGACGAATATTGTCTGAAACCACAATAAGCTTAATGTAGGGTTAATTCACGTTTTTGCGGGCCCTAGCATTTGAGGGGACCCAAAAATGGTTTAACGCCCGAGTGTTAATCACGAGAGCGTTAAAGCATTTTGAGGGTCTCTGCAAATGTTAAGGCCCGATAAAACGTGAATTGACGCTATTATTGCATAAAAGGAAACAAATGGAGTGTAAATGGGGAAAAGTTCAAAGAAACAATATAAAATAAGCTACATACCTACGAAAATGCCGGAAAAAGCGGCATGCATTACACTGTCAATTTTGTTTATACCGACGTTGCTTTATAAAACTATGACGTCACAAAATTTAACGAGGGAAAAAGAGTAACGCCTTAAGTTGACCTTCATAACAATGCTAGAACTAAATGATTTTCATGCATTTTACTAATCAATGTGTACATGTATAAACTTCATGATAGAACAATTATAGTTTTAAAATCAGAATGCATTTTTATTATTGTTAAAGAGAATTTTTGAATCCATGGATTGAGCGTTAAAACTGAATGATCGTAGTGCTGAGAGAGATCTTTTTAATTGTTTATATTGACAAGAGTGTCAATTTCGTGTGTAATTACTGTATGTACCGAACCTCTATTGAATGTCTCCTTTGATTCCTTAAACTTTTTGGCCATGAAATCTTCAATTATAAGTTTATGAGTTTTTTCTACTATCTTCATTGGTTTAGACGTGTAGAAATATTGCAAGAACGGAAGCATGTCCTCGGGTATCAGGTCATCGTAGGCGTGATTGAATTCGGCCTTTTGCCGAATGATTTCTTGAATCTCTTTATTACCATATTCATACCTGTAAGAAACAAAATGATCCTAGCAATCGGTCAACATGGCAAATGGTCAATATTTGGTAAAACTACTGAAACACTTTATGGATCATTCCTCAATACCGCCATTTAAATAATCAATATCGCCAAATTTGTTCAGGATGAATAAAAATGACGATATTTAATACCTCCCTATTAATAAAACACTCATACAATTCTATAAAAAGCTTCCTTTCTCTTCAAGAATCAATCATACGCTTATGATTTCAATAATGTCAGAAAATTGCGATTTTTGTCTAGCTATATTAATCTTAAATGAAGTTGTTGCTCTTCATTTTTTTGTTCTTTTTTAGTGGTTTGAGTGAGTGTTTGGAATGAATGAATGGAGCGCTGAGTGATAGATTTAAAATGGTTTAATTGAGATGAATGCCATTTTCAAGATTTAAATCACTGTAAACAGCATTGTAAAGCGTGCATGTCATTTGAGAAATCACTTAATTCTGAATCGTCAACTGTCATTTTACTTTCAAAAGAAGCAAATATGTAAGAAATCGCAATAAAAAATGACTCGGGAAAATGAAGCACAAGCGAGTGCTTCCAAGTTTGAGACACGTATTCGCCAATGGGTAATACAGGGTGTCATTTCAAGGGCACTCGCTTTTACTTTGATATCATAAACGCGGGGCTGATGGCATTCACTTCTGCACTTGTCATCTTAACTTTTGCCGTCGAGCGAAAAACAAATTTGACATATTCCGGTTTCAAAAAATACGCCAGAATTCGGAAATAAGAGAATTTCTTGACAAATATGAGTGTCTAATTGAAGGAAAGTGTTCTAAATTTGTAGCGTAAAAGGACGTTTTCGTAAAAAAATGAAAAACGTACTCTCCATTGAAACATAATCCAAGTACTATATTTGAAATGAGAAAGTTAATAACACTTTCAGGATCAAACGGTTCAGTTTTTCCATCAAATACAGGAAACGTTGTCTCTAGGGCTGTGTGGATCCTTTTTTCTAATGCTTCTCCTTGCATGTAGTATCTGAAAATATTCAGTCATTCCAACCTTACAAAAACCTAGAATAGTGAAAGTTATTTGATCAGTATGCAAGGATGCTCTTTTACACATTTTATAGTTTATCATACCTTGCTATTATCCTAATCGATTCACTCATTGGCTCAATATGTCATTATGAAATTATAGATCAGAACTTGATATGCCATTAATAACATGTATGGTGAATATGTTCAAACAGTTCATCTTACTAATTTTATTGTGATCTAATGCAAAATATGCCAGCGTACGCTGTGTGTATACGTGTACGCGTTAGTACAGTTAGTTACATCGTGAAATTTACATTCATTTCGATCAAAACCATTCTACAACGCTCACTCACCGCTCCATTCATGCATTCCAACACGCACCAAAATCGACCAAAAACGCTCCAAAAACATTTGTATTATTTGTATTTAAATCGAAGAAATTGTTCTACGATTTTATTGACTGGTATGGATTATAAAGTGTCTGATAGGTCCACGTAGACACACAAAAAGAAAAGTACGTATATCTTATCAAGGGGGGGGGGGGTAATAAATATTGCTAATTTTGTTCATCTTGAAATTAGCGATATTTGGATTACCTCCCTTCAATTTAACTCAAAGCTCGCTCCACACACTAATCTTATTTCCTTCTAAAATCACTCAAAATTATTCAGCTTGTCAATTTCACGATGTTTTTAATTGTATCTACAGCCCTGTGTTTAGGGTAACAAAACGGTGCAAACTGTTTACAAATTATGTCCCGTTTTGCGAGCAAGTTTTGTCATCCTGAACGCAGGACAGGTTAGTCACGAGTCGTTTACGTGTCAATGACGCTGTTATATTTCAATGATTATACTTGTATGTTTGACAAGAAACTGTATAATTTACGTCAATAAAATATTGTCTATTTCCTATTGCCTTTATTCGATAACAATGTACGTTTTTATGCGTAGATTTTCTTCAAGTTGGTTTCTAAAGATATTCGATGGTGACCCCCTGTTTCCCTAAATACCATGCCAGATGTTATTGGAGAAAACCTTTCTTGGTAACAAGGCAGAAACCGCCGCCAAAGAGCCTTTAGGACAACTTGACGACAAGCATTCCAAATCATGTTAATGAAAGACACACCTAGGCGAGTTTCAAATCGGTGCGTTTTTATCGAAAATTTGAGATAAGTAAATGTAATCAATTTCTGGTTTCTGAGGAATCGAGAATTTATAATAACGTTGTTGTAAGACGTGTATGGTCATAGATTTCCATTAGAAAGAGATTCCGTATCGGTATTCGTTATTGGCCATGAACATCGTGTATGAGATCGGTGACGGTAATGATGGGTATAAGAGTGAAATAAAAAGCGGACCTACAGTTCATTAAAAAAGCACAATCATTGATTCATGATTAACTTATGTTCATCTTATATATGTATGCTCTTCTCTGCAATATTGTCAAAGGTTTTGATTTCATTTAGCGCATTAAAAATTCCGTCCAAAGAAGCCAGAGGGCAAACAAAGAGTTTCTGTAAACTTCATTTAAGGAGGATAAGGACTGTTTACCAAAGTCAAGAGACTTTATTATGCTTGTAGATGTCTTGAAAATGTAACAGGCTGCAATACCTGCCTTCCGAATAAGGCCATCCACACATATGAAATGCTGCAAGCAACTATGGATGGGCCAACTCAAAGCATCTAACATATTTTCATGAATCTAAGAGGCTGATTACCCGTAAAAATAAACTTAAATGAATAAAGCAATCACTTTACAGCAAAATAAAGGCAATATCCTCGATTTTACAAAATGGTGTTCTACGTTATTAGCAATTATTGTCCCTACTTAGTTAAACCAATGGTCGCTTCCAGTGACCACTATAACATTTGCCCTTAAGTAGAAACAGTTTGCCAAATGAACATAATTTCAAAATCAGAAGAAAATTACCTTTCATTTTAAGGCTAATTAAGCGCAACTTAACAAGTGGTCCTTATCAAATTTGGAGTAGTATATCTTTTTTATAGCTAATATTTGTACCAGTGAAAAGTGTATACAGTTAACAAAATCGTAAAATTGACAAGGTGAATGATTTTGGAATGATTTAGGAATGAATGAATGTGTGGAGCGAGTTTTGAGTGAATTTAATGGGAGAAAATCCAATATCCCAAATTTTGTTCAGGGTGAACAAAACGGACGATTTTGATTATAACCCTTTAATAAAAATATGCATACAAGTTCTATAGATAGCTTCCTATTTCTTCAAGAATCTATTAGACGCTTACAATTTGAATTGTTTCAGTGAAATCGCGATTTCTCTCTTTCCAAATTTTTTTTGAATGACGTAATTGATTTCATATTTTTCAATGGGATTGAGCGTTTTTGAATGGCTTGAGTAAGTGTTACGAAAGAATAAATGGAGCGCTGATTTAGCGATTTCGACTGGTTTTGATTGAGGCGAATGTAAATTTTACGATGTAACTAATTGTTTCCTATTTTAAACTCATCAACATGCCAGCCAGATGGAATTAAACTTTTTTTTTTCGTATTTATTTGAAGGTTCGTGTAACATTCTTACCTCAGGGCTTTTGGTGAAATTTTCCTATGCAGTTTCCATGTAGGACCATATTTGGAAAATGCAATATCCTTAAAACCATCCGTCATTCGACCAACTGGAAAAAAATAACGAAGCCTAAAACTATTTATATATATGTGCATCAATGTGCCAATTTTCATTTATAGGAAAGACCGGTGGTGACTTCTTTTATTTGCATTTCAAACTTCACATTTCAAACTTATAATCTTTGAGGCGTGAACTTGGGATGACACTTCTAAAATTCACACTTCACACTTCAAACATATTATCTGGAAAGTGCGAAGTCGGAAGTCTGAACTATGAACTGTGAAGTGTGAACTATGAAGGTAGAAGTCAAAAGTGAGAACTGTGAAGTGTGAACTATGAAGGATTGAAGTCTGAAGTATGAACTTGGTATTATTTACTGTGAAGTGGGAAGTTTGAACTGTGAAGTTTGAAGTGTGAACTGTGAAGCCTAAAATGTGAAGTGTGATTTTTGAAGTGTAAAATGTGAAAAGTGAGTTTTGAAGTGTGAAGTTGAATTATGAACCGAACAATATGAAGTGTGAAGTTGGAAGTGTTCAATGTGCACACTTCAAAAACTTCACACTTCACAGTTAACACGTTTTAGGTCTATGCGTATTATTTCAAATAGTTTCGCATGTGCGAAAAGTCAATCAACTTGTATTGACAAGCACACGGAAGAATGTAATATTGTTTGAGCGTCGAGCGTTACCTTAAGTTAAACTGTCTGGTGAGCACATAGTGACAACCATAATTAGTGGATGCACATAATGGTCTGAGCTTTATTTTGTTCAACTTTGAAACTCAAGTATCGTGTGGAAGTTCATTCTTATATAAAACATATACTTATCACTAGACATGAAAATAAAATGTTTCATTCAAACACTTAAGAACAGTTTGACGGATAAAAGTTCATTTTAAAAGCATTAAAATTACGACCAACACTGAACGATATTGGCATTAACATAAACTTGTGTATTAAACTCACTTGATGTCCATTGGTAACGACCGGCAAATTCTGTATATTTCTTCACAAGAACTTCCATGGCGTATTCGATGTTATTTACAACAACAACTGTAATTGGTCCTATAATACACAAGTTCGTTCGAATGAAATTTACTATTTTCGAAATGAGAGACATTAGAATCCAACCATTTAATACATGTGCGTAAAATTTCTCCCATCTGGTCTTAATACTGAAAATAAACTTGACCTAATTTATGCATGCTAAGATTACTTAAAAAAATATGCAATAAACTTTTTACAGAGTAAAGATTAACCTTGTGTAGACCTTCAAATTTGGGCAAGAGATCAAAGGTAAATTTTGTCTATTGAATATTCAAAATTGATCTTAGATCAAAGAGAGAACTTTAAGCAAAATAAAATAAAATAAAATAAAACATCATTAAAGCACAAAGTCTATAAGCCATAGCTGCATCAAGATAGGCGAGTATGTATTATTGCTATGGCCGTACATGTATGCATGTTATTTAATGCTGATTTTAGAATCAGAGTCTAAAAATGATAAAATATGCATGTAAACTACTTTACCCAGACCGACTGTAATGACTGGACCATACTTTTTAGACCATCCATAAAATTGGGTGTGGTAACGCTTGTCCGGTCCTAGCTCTGAAATGAAGATGCTTACATATGTATTTTTTTTTTAAAAAAGATAATAATTCTTTTTGTTAAGCAGTTACACTGGCCATGTATCGAGGATAATAGAAAGGGTTCAGGTAAAAATACAGTAAAACTTGTTTTATGCGATCACTAACTGCACCACCAAAAGGAGGTGAATTAAGAAAATGGCCGCTTCATATACGTTTTTTTTTTACATATAAGAAACATACTTTTAAATTGAATATGCATATAATTGCGACATTATCAGCAATCCTGTATTGTTAAAACTCAATAGAATCGTCTCATGGAGACGATTCTGGTGTGTTATAACAAATAGGATTCATTTTCAATAATTTTTGGACTAACTATATCTACTGTTTAATATACATGTATTTTGATGTAACGAAGGGACTTTTGAAAACTGTCGCTTTATATAATAAAAAGGGTCCTTAATAGAAATGATCGCTCGAGTAAGATTGCACAGACATATGATATAAATAGCCGGTCTTTTCTTTATCAAGAACTATTGATGTTGTATTAAGCGACCGTTTCCATTAGGGACCGCTTTTTGGTGGTCCCTTAAGTGATCGCTAAAACAAGGTTTACTTTACTCACTTATCATTAGAATTATTTAAAGTGATAATATAAGAAATGATAAATCTTACAGTACTTCGAAGGTAGGTTACAGAAAAGAATTGCTGCCCACAACGAGGAAAAAGAGTTACCTGGCTGCCACAACTTGTTCAAACTCACATGTCCATTCTATATAACCATGAGTTTGTTTCTGAATATTGATAGATGACTGGCCTCTGATTGATCCAGTCTCTTTTTTCTACATGTTTTACAGAATTCCTTGCTGGTCTCTCGAAAAGGATCCACTTATATTATCAAAATTATAACTTACGAAATGCATTTCCAATGAATGGTAGACCACGTGGTCCTGGGGGCATGTTGTATTTCCTACGTTTCAAGAATAAACGTATTGTGACACACATAATCATACCAACAAGAAGGGTCTGCACCCAAGAACTTGGTACAAGTTTGTCAAGCATCGCTTTAGAACATTCTAGCCTGAAAGAACACAAAATTATGTGAGGTATGCAAACAGTTTTCTATCAACCGAATTTACTCTACCAAAGCCTGTCATACATTCAGGATGACAAAACAGTGCAAACTGTTTGCAATTTACAGATATGTACAGCCGCGTCATTTATAATGGTTATAAATCTCACTGGTTCCCGGTTTTACAAGGTACCCGTCAAGGCGGAGTCTGGTCCCCATTCCTGTATTTAATCTTTATCGATTCATTAATTGATCAGTTAGTGGATAGTAACTTGGGATTTCAGGTAAATGGGCTAAGTTTGTGTGCCCCGTCTTTTGCGGATGATATGACCTTGTTGTCGCTATCTGCACACTCTCTTCAAGCTATGCTAGATATTTGTTATAAATATTCGCGTCTGTGGAGATTTCAATATAATCCATCTAAATATTCTGTTGTAATTTTCCATGAATCAAAAAGAGCATTCAAACACAATTCACGATCATGGTTCATTGGTAATCAGAAAATAAAAGAGTCTGAGTCTGCGATACACTTAGGTATTTTGTACGACAAGTACTCGTCTCCGACACCTCTTGTTAAAAACGTTAGTTGTAAGCTCAGACGTTCTTTCTTTGGTCTTGTAAAAGACGGCTTACATCGCAATGGGCTAAATCCGTTGACTGGCTTTAAAATTTACAGATCCATTGTACTGCCAAGGGCCCTTTTTGGGTGTGAATTTTTACCGCCGCTTTCCAATGAAAATAATTTAACTATTGAGCGGTCGCACAGACTGTGTCTGAAACAAATTCAGGGACTATTTACCCGGTCTAGAACCGATATCGTTCTCGGTCTTTTAGGGTCTCTACCGATTCAGGCAGATATCGAGTTTAGAAAACTTGCTTTTTTGGGTCAATTATGTCGTCTCGACAGGGATTGTGCGGTAAAAGATTTCTTTCTGCATCGCTTATGTTCTTTCTTCAATGGTTCTGCTTGTCATGGTTTCATATCAGAAATATCTAATATTTTGAACAAATATGATTTAATGTACATTCTTCAAGACTTTGTCAGTTACAGTAGATTTCCCACTAAATTCACTTGGAAAACTCACGTAAGGTCCAAGATTAATCATCATTACGCAAACGATTGGGAACTGAGGACGTCTGCTCAAGAATTTGCTTTATATAGGGAAATTCAAACAAATTTTCATGACCCTTCTCTGTGGGTTTTCGCTTTAAAATATCCAGATAAATTGAATTCTTGTTTTTCTGCAGCACAGATAATTGCAAATTTAGCTATGTTTGACTCTTTTTGTAGGCGGTGTGGTAAAAATAACATTACATGTAGTAAAAGTGAGCACATACTGTTCGACTGCGTTGCTGTACAAAACTGTCGGGACTCATTCAATCAAAAGCTTGGTACTACCATACTTTCATTTTTGACAGCATTGAGTCACAAGGATTATATTACAGCTCTTTTTGGTATCAATACCAATTTCACAGTTATTTTAGGGGATAACTATTCAGACTTTTGCATGTTAGCCCTTAATTATTTGCATCATATTTGGTGCTGTTACAGTTTATGAGTTCATGTTAATTCATTTTTTTGATTTCGATTATACTGACCATGATAGAGAAAGAAAAGTCACAAAAGACTGTTATGGATAGTGACATCATAATCGTTTACAAAATTGATATAGCTTTCTTTACGAAAATGATTTCTAGCGATTTTGTTTTTTTGAATATCACACCGAAGTGTAAATAAGCATCGGCTGATGTCCTTTGATTTAGATATGTCTAAAAAACGTAATTTATTTTATAAGCATTTTTATCATAGCCTATTGATAATTGGTTCCCTGCTATCCATAATATGTCTTTAGTATTTATCCGTACATCCTTTGGACGTCTTTCATTTTCGTTTCGTGTAAGACGTTTGATTAGGGATTTGCGTGATATAGATTAGCTCCTACAAGTCTATGTGTACCCATATGCATGAATTAGCATACTTCTTGCAAATTGTTAGACTTGAAAAGGTCATAACCACTGACATTCTATCTGTGGCTATGGAGTTTTACGGTCTAGCGTGAAACATTCCTACGCTCTTTATTATAAGACCAATTTTTACTTTTTCTTTCAATTCCATTAATTAATGTATAATATTTTCCTATGACATGTAAATTTCTTTGTAATTTATAATGTATAATCTTCATTATTGGAGGAAATAAAGAATATATACTGTTTTGTCTTCCTAAACGCAGGACAGTTTTTACAGCAAGTATAAATTATGACCCATTACGCAAAAAAGGATCAACTAGGAAATGCGTTTACAAAAATAAAGTTAGAAAAAGAGATAAGACCCAGAAGAGCACAACAAGAGGCTGAATTTCTAAAAGGATTGTATACAGAAAGTTGCCGTGATCATTTCAGGTCGAGAAAATGGAGAAACGATGGAAAATTTCGACCCTACTCACCATGCGCAATCAACTCTTCCTAGATGGCCCCTGTTCGCCTGACAGGTCACAGATTATTGTGCTGTCACTTATTTCCTCACAATTTTAAGTGCATAATAATGGGCAAAATATATTCTAGATCAACTTACATTTAAATGTCTCATCTACAATTTATTTTATTTTATTTAAGTAAGGTCAAAACTTGTACAATCTTGACGTAAACTTTCTCTTTCCCTCTCCCTCTCTCTCTCTCTCTCTCTCTCTCTCTCTCTCTCTCTCTCTCTCTCTCTCTCTCTCTCTCTCTCTCTCTCTCTCTCTCTCTCTCTCTTCCCCCTCCCTCTCACCTCCCCATTCTCTCCCACCCGCTCATTTTCTTGTTTAGTTTTTGAAACTGAAATACTTTTAAAATTTATATCAAGACCTTTTTAAAATGAAGTGGCCCATGAGCCAGTAAGGGCATAAGTCGCTGGTCAAAGGTACATGTACACCCAAGGTCACCAAGTCCATTAACTTACGATGAAGAAAAAAAACACCTGTAAATGTTTATACAAAAAGATATCTCAGTAAAAAAAAATACTGCCCCTTTTGCTGTCAGGAACCTTATGGATCTAAACCAATTCTTAACAGAATAATTATTGCAATTGCAAAATTATATAGAGTAAGTTTTATTAGTCTGATATAGGGCCCAGAAGGGCCAGATATTGCTCAAGGAAATCATCAGATTCATTAATTTGTTTTACATAAAGTTTAAGATTTTTCAAGAAGGTCATGGAATGATTTTTAGGTTCTACAGAGACAATCATCTACCAATGTATCAATTTAAATAGTTAATCGCTTGATAAATCGACATTTTTTAAGAAGTAGGTCAAAGGGCAAAGATATGATCAATGATTTACCTTCATATAAAAGTTTTAAAGACAATCATCATTCATTCAATTTTGATCTAGACCTTAAATCTCAATATTTGAGAAAGTTTGTCAAAGGTCAAAGTTAAAGTCAATGGTTCATTGTTGTGCAAAGATAACAGAAACTAGTCTACTAACCGTCATTATTTATCTAAAACAGTCATGCCAGAATCAAGGCAAGTTTCAACCAACCCTTGTTATTGACTTAATACGGCCCTAGACTTAATAATTCAGTATTTAAAAATAGTATGTTAAAGGTCTAGATTAGGATTTCAAGCGTTCAATATGATGTCAGAATCAAAGAAAACCATCAACCATCCTTTACCATTGACTTAAAACAGACATACATGTAGACATAATAGTTCATAAATGTTAAATCGTCAGACCTAATAATTCAATATTAAAGAAAGTAGGTCAAAGGTCAAGGCCAGCGTCAAACTTTCAACATAATGACTGAATCAAAGCAATCATCTACCAATGCTCAATATAAACCTACTACAGTCCTAGAAATAATTATTCAATAATTAAGACGGTATATCAAAGATCAGGGTTGGGGTCAGTTTCTTAATGAGGATTTGTAATTAAAATTTCATTATTGCGTTCAATTTACGATTTTGAGTCGTTTTAGACATACGATAACGAACAAAATCCGACAGTTAACGAGAGAAAACGTGGATTAATAAGAAAATTCACGTGTCGCTAACGTCCGGCTTTTTTTTTACTTAAATATCCTCTGACAGGGCATATATGCATTATCGGTTTCTAGATCTAACACTTATACAGTGCATAAGTAAAGATGATGCTCTTATTCCCGCGTTAAATTTTGTGACGTCATATATTTACCAAGCCGCAACGTTGGTATAAACAAGGGTGGAGGTATAATGCAAAACGCAACTACCCGGCACATTCGTTGGTTTAGAGCAAGCTTTAAAGATTTTCTATGAATCATTTATACCGATTTTTGAATAAATATAGTAGCATTTCTTTTATGCAATAATAGCGTCAATTCACGTTTCAGTTTTGAGCGTTATCATTTGCAGAGATCTTCACAATGGTTTAACGCCCCCGTGCTTCGCAATCTGGCATTAAACCATTTGTCGGGTCGCTGCAAATGTTTAATCCCTCAAACACTTGAATAAACCCTATATTATGCCCATTTTTGCCGCTGCAAGAACCGGTCCCATTTTCGAAATGAACGATCCTTGTGTTAGCATGGTCCCTAATCACTCTGAGCAAGTTTGAAAACAATCGGATGAAAACGCTAAAATCATTATGAGCAAAAGGTAACAAAAGGTAACTAAAAGACAGACGCATTTCGGATGGGAAAACCGATGTCGCTATAGCTGCTGTGGCCCTTGCTCACATGAGCTAAATGCAAATAAATAATTGTGCATCACATACCTCAGATTGTGAATAGTTGCTTAGCGGTGACAATAAACGTCCGTCCTCTCCATGGGTAAAAAGTTAAAAACTTCTTAAAAACGACTAAAGCAGTCCACACACAAACACTACAACATTAATATACTGTTCACAAAAAGTAGAGGATATTGTAAGTTTGATTTGTGGTATTCTAGTCAGCTTGGGCATCCATACATCTTCAGAGCTCAGTTTTCGAATCATCAATAAAGAAGCCAATTCTTTGATATCATGACAATATCTGACTATGAGACGCAGGCTTTGACAGCAGTCGGGACTCGCGTTCTTCTTTTTTCCAGCATACCATTGACTCACTTACAGTGAGCTTTCATTAGAACTCACATTATTCCAACAAAATATGATACGAATACATGTTAGAGATAAACATCAAATAATTTTTCTCGAAGTTGTGCTCAACTCAAGTAAGAATTTCCATTACGCCATACTCCATGTTAAAATAAGCACTATACCCCTCTCATCTTAAATGCTGAATTTGCAGGACGTATTTAGCAGAAAAGGGAATTCCATAACTACCATATTACCATGAAGCAACTGCTAGTTGGCCAATACTAAGTTAGATCGTCCTAAATTGACTGCAACCACAATAACCTTATTATTTAACAGATTATCCCCTACTTTTTGTGAACAGTATATTTTATCCCATATGTATATAACAAAGGCGCCTTTCAGAAAAGCGTTATTTAAATTGCTCACAAGTGCGATACACAGCTGCGTGAGTCATCCTAGGTCATTCGGTTTACATAGCTTGTATCGATTTAGCCTTTCAAAGTCGAATTTTAAAACTGTTTCGATTGATTCAAAAGCAATCATGTTTAACAAAAGGACACCACAAGCGGATGCCAGGCTCATCTGATTTGCAGGTCCTTGGTAATAGTTTTAAAAGATAGATTTAAGGGTATCCGGCTTGATAGCATGCGTTGCTTTTGTAGTGAAGATTAAATTCATACTTCCGTATATTGACCTTCATAGGGCCGTTCGGCGACGGGTCACTCGAAAACGGATATTCCAGGAAAATGGAAAAAAGTGTTAACCATTGTCTGACTGGAGGTGATATGCACTGGCTTCATTTTTAAACCAGCTGTTTTTAAAGAAAACCAGAATTAGTTACATAGTGAAATTGACAAGTGATGATTTAGGAATGATTTTGTATGAAATTGAATGAGTGAGATAAGTGGAATTTGAGAGATGAAAACGGGAGGTAATCTTACATCGCCAATTTTCATCAGGATGAACGAAATAAGCGATATTTATTACCTCCTTTGAAAGAAATATGAAAAATAGCTTCTTATCTCTTCAAGCACCAATTAGATGCTAATTATTTCAATGATTTCTGTGAGATCGCGACTTTCCTAGCGATATTTTTAAATGTGACGTCGCGCACGGTAATGCGGCACTTTTTAGTAAACGTCACCCTGTGTGTTTTAAAACTTACCAATACAAGACTCCTTGGTCGCACTATCCTTATATCTTATATCTAAATAACGCTTAAACCATGGCCAATTTATAAATCAAACTTCTATTGCAAACTATTTCGTATGATTTCGTAAAATGGAGTTTCAAATGGTAATTTAAGCGAAAAAACGCGTGTAACATGTAACATAAAAGCATCACCGGAAGATACACATCTTATATTTTATACAGATAAGTAATGCTTAAACTTCTTGAAAGTGCATCAAATCTAAACTGGCAGGACATCCAACAATTTTACCAACGGAGATCGAAATTTAACCACAAATAAGAAAAATACCGCTTTGTGTTTAACAAAAAGTGAAGCGTAACATCAAACTTTATGACGCCGAAAAAATGACGGTTTTCTTTTATATTTTAATTAAAAATGGTCCAATTGCAGCCAATCTTTAAATTAAAAATATTATTTTTCTGTTTTTCTTAAATATGTAAATAAATATCAATTTTAGTTTTAATCGGAAAATTGATAAGCCGAAATTCGTGTGGAACGAAATCTTTTTACGCTGTTATAAAACTGTTTTTTCCATTCTTAATACGCTGAAAAAAGCAGTTCCTTTATTCATACGATAATTTAAATAAAGCTAAGAAATATTATTTTTCTCTTAATAATCATATTAAAATTTCATGAAAAAATATTTACGAATAAAAGAGATATTGATATTAGTTCGTGTGGAACGATTAAAAAAAAAACGCGCATTTTCTTACAACGACGTTATGTTTGATTCGTTGAATTATAAAACCGACGCGCCTTCAGACGAAAACAGAGTAGATTAAATCCGCAGTTCAAGGGGAGAAATAGAAAAAGAAAGCTTAATATCATGCGAGAAGAATATCTGGAAGTGGCGATGCGAGTAGGGGAACGGAAGAACTAGATATAAATAAGAGGGCAATATTGCCCGTAATCGCTCATGTTAATTTCGGATAGCAAAACAGAATGTTTGATAGATTTTTCGCAAAGACTTGTATTCTTGGACTGTAACTCGTTGTTCTAAAGGCCCAAGAATAGTGAGTTCGAAGAAAACTTAGCAAAATGTAATAACTTTTTTCGAACATTCAAAAAAGGGGGGATCCGTCATATTCCTTTTACAAAAATGAATGTATTGATGACATCACTTTTTATAAACAAGCTGCTGTTGGTTCGAATTGATCATTGCAATAGAAATAGAGTGAATATTTCATAATGTCAGAATTACCTCCACATTATAACATAAATAATGTTTAAAAGAAGCGTCTAGTCAAATACATCTTCATATTTAGAGTGGAAATAAGTCTTACTCTACAAATGGCTTAAGCCAGTATTCGCATGTCTACACATTTATGCGAAGTTGAGAATAATATGTTATTTTGTATTCTTCGCGAGAGATAAGGGGCGAGTTTCAATTATTTAATGATGACAATATGTTCTGATATTGCTATAGCTGTAGAAAGAGTGAGCAATATAATGATTGTGTATTTTTTTCTAACAAAAACAAAAAACAAAAAATAGACGCTACACAATCGACGTTCGCTATTTTGACGTTACATTTTAGTGCCGCATTACCGTGCGCGACGTCTGTACTTGTTGATCTTAACTTTCTAGAAATTTTAGAGCTTTTATGAATGGTTCGAGTGGGTATTTTGAATGAATTAATGGAGCGCTGAGTGAGCGAATTAGATTGGTTTTGATTGAAATGAATGTCAATTTCACGATGAAACTAACTGTACTATAGCCTTTTTGTTATGGACGTGCGAAATCTAAACATTTTTGATTATCTCTCGCGGAGGATGGAGCGTACAGTTAGTTTCATCGTGAAATTGACATTTATCTCAAACTTAAAACATTTTCAATCACTCAAACTGCGCTCCATTCATTCACTCCAAACACTAACTCATACCATTCAAAAACGCTCAAACCCATTGAAAAATATTGAATCAACAAGGTGATTTAAAGTAAATTAGGATAAAGAAAAATCGCGTTTTAACTCGTATAAGTCAAAATTGTAAGGTCTAATAGGTTCTTGAAGAAATAGGAAGCTATCTATGGAACTTCTATGATAATATTGATAAAGGGAGGTAATCGATATCGCTAATTTTGTTCATCCTGAACAAAATTTGCGATATAGGATTACCTCCCACTAAATTCACCTTGTAAATTTCACGATGTTGTTAACTGTATTTACCATAGCGTCCTGGTACAGTTAAGAACAAAGTATAGTTGACAAGCTAAATGGTATTACAATAATTTCGGAATGGAATAGAATGAGTGTATGGAGCGCCTTTGAATGAGATTATAGGGAGGTAATCCAATAACGATAATTTTGTTCAAGATTTAAAAAATTAGCGACATTATTACCTCCCTTAATTAAAGCAATGCAAACATTTTCTATGAAAAAAATCTATGTCTTCACAACCCAATAGAAGACTTACAAAATTCAGTTATGTAATTAAAATTAAGGATTTTTTCTGGCAAATTTCATTTAATATTTGGTTATTGATCTTATCATTTTATGTGATTTTGGAGCGATTTTGAATGGTTTAAGTGACTGTTTGGAATGAATGATTGGAGTGCTGAGTGAGCGATTAAGAATGGTTTTGATCAAACTGAAAGTCGTTTTCACTAATATTTTTTAACTGTATTTCATTCACTATTCACCGATAACACCATATATTATTAGCCTTCCGAGCACTCAATTGCTACATGTAATCAATCCCATACTGATCTGCGATATTCGACCCCTTGCTTGGAGACAAATGATGTGTAGGAATGTGTGCTGCCGTCTTGAATCGGATCCGTGCTCTAATGATTGGGAGGCCGAGGTGCTAACAATTCGATGGCTCTAAATAGGTGTAACTGACTATGAAAATATAGGATGCTACGCGCTGAGCCGACGAAATGTGCTATAACGACGGCTTATGATTGAGAACGACAATTTATCCTGTCACTAGCTATAAATATTACCTAATTAAAGGGGGTATGATACATTGTTGATATCAGGTCACTTGATCACTTGACAGCTTTATCATGTCACTTGGTCACGTGGCCTGCTGGATCTTCATTTTGCGGCTAATAGGTCTGAAAACAGTACTCTCTTACATTTTTTTGTTTTTAATTTGAGTGTCTATTGCTGCTAAAAAATTTATTTCACTCGATTCCCCTTTGTTTTTAAAATCAAATCGCGACCATATCAATGACGTGGTACATGACTGATGACGTTATCTATAAAATTATGACGAAGCTTATCTTGGTGTTTACATTCGACCTCGAAAACTGCCAGGATTTTAAAACATTTATTTGAATGGATTCAACGCAGATTTATTCGTCCGAGGATGATTTCGGAGATGGTAGCTTTGAATCTGATCTCAATCTATGTCCATCCTCTGATTAAAAGCAAGAAAGGCATAGCTGCATGACAACAAAACTTCGGAGAACAAAGGACGTTTAAGATTTCGAAAATCACCCGATTCATATCTTCTTAATCGTTAAGGTATGTACGCATTAGTCAAGTTTACTTTTGTTAAACATTTTCTTGCTACAGCACCAGAAATCCTATGGAGTTCTTTAGCCTATGGAGTTCTTTAGCTCTACCCATTCACCCTTATATTGAGGATTCGCCGAGTCTCGGAGTTGTAAATCAGGATCGGATTAAATATTCGTAAATAACGTAAATAAATTGCGAATAGACTTTAAACAAGGACTCAAATAAGGTGTTATCTTATACAGCAAACATAAAGGTAACAAACATTAAACCCCCTTTTTGCATGAAATATTTTTAGACACAAATTTCAAATAGTTTATGGTAAAGGGCATCTGATTTGCTACTGAAATGTGAAATTTCATCAAATTCTGAGCATAAGACTAGGAGAAATGAAAGAATAAATGTATTTTACGCGCTAGCGTAAAGGTAACAAACATTTAGCCCCCCCCCCCCTTTTCCATGATATATTTTTTTACGTTAATTTCAAATTGTTTATAGTAAAGGGCATCTGATTTGCTACTCAAATATGAAATTTCACTAAATTCTGACTGTTAGACTAGGAGAAATTTGGGAAAAACTGTTTTTTACCATAAGTTCCCTTTTCCCGTGACGAGGCCTCAAAATCAAAAACCGTCACAGATGCATCAGCACTATATCACAGGAAGTTCACATCGTAAGTTTCATTTGATTTGGCCCAAGGGTTATGGAGAAATAGGTGGGGACGGACGGACAGAATAACTATTTTACATGCTAACGTAAAGGTAACAAACATTTAGCCCCCCTTTTCAATGATTTATTTTTTTACGTTAATTTCAAATTGTTTATAGGAAAGGGCATCTGATATGCTACTCATATATGAAATTTCACTAAATTCTGACTGTTAGACTAGGAGAAATTTGGGAAAAACTGTTTTTAACCCTAAGTCCCCTTTTCCCGTGACGAGGCCTCAAATCCAAAAACCGTCACAGATACATCAGCACTATATCATGGCAAGTTCACATGGTAAGTTTCATTTGATTTGGCCCAAACGTTATGGAGAAATAGGTGGGGACGGACGGACGGACGGACGGACAGATGGACGGACGGACGGACGGACAGACGAAGTGGCGGCTATATGCTCTCCCTGCGGGGAGCATAAAAATTGTAACGGGATAAATAGAATAGATGACAGGTGACTTGAGATGGAAAAGTTTAACGGGCTCGGCTTCTGAATCTAACCGGTTCGCCTCCGGCTCACCAGATAAATTCCTACGCCTTGCCCGATAAACTTTTCCATCTCAAGTCACCAACCATCTATTCTCTATATCTATACGTTATATATATTATAACGTTATGGAGAAATAGGTGGGGACGGACGGACGGACGGATGGACGGACGGACGGACGGAATTACGGACGGACAGACGAAGTGGCGGCTATATGCTCTCCCTTCGGGGAGCATAAAAATTGTAACGGGATAAATAGAATAGATGACAGGTGACTTGAGATGGAAAAGTTTAACGGGCTCGGCTTCTGAATCTAACCGGTTCGCCTCCGGCTCACCAGATAAATTCCTACGCCTTGCCCGATAAACTTTTCCATCTCAAGTCACCAACCATCTATTCTCTATATCTAGGCTGATATCATATCTCAGTTAGAAATTACAATTAAATTTGTAACTGTATGAGCAAACAACATTAAATCAATGAGTAATTATACATAACAACTTATTTGTGTTATCTTTTAATTACATACATTAATTTCAGCATTATTTTAGAATTACAGCTTTAAATTCATCTTGAGCTCTTGATTCTTATTTGAGTATGAGAAATGTTATATAATCTCGAGCCTTGATCGTAAGAAGAATTTTACCGTTTCTTAATATAGAACAGATAGGCTAAGCATTATTCCGGTCAAAGTTTGCCGAATTCTAGCCTTTCGTTTCAGAAAAGAAGATAATTTTTATATTTTGTCATATGGGAATACTTTTCGGTGATGGAATGGCCTGTAGAGCCCTATCATACAGTTAGTTACATCGTGAAATTGACATTCACCTCAATCAAAACCATTCTAAATCGCTCACTCAGCACTCCAATCATTCAATCCAAACACTCACTCAAAAAAGTCAAAAACGCTCAAACCCATTGAAAAATATAGAACCAACAATGTCATTCAAAATACATTTTGATAGAGAAAAATCGGGATTTCACTGACATAATTCAAATTGTTGGCGTCTCATAGGCTGAAGAAATGGGAAGCTATATATAGAACTTGTATGCATTTATTTAAAGGGAGGTAATCATTATCGCTAATTTTGTTCATCCTGAACAAAATTTGCGATATAGGATTTCCTCCCATTAAATTCACTCAAAACTTGCTCCACACACTCATTCAATTTAATTCCTAAATCTTTCCAAAATCATTAACCTTGTCAATTTCATGATGTTGTTAATTATATCAACCCGATATGAATTTACGTAAATATGAAAGAACATGTCCAGAACATCTTTCCTGTTAAGATGGTTGGATTTTAATCAGTAGGTTCATTCTTTAATGCTTTTTGATGGTTTATCGAGAAATAACGACAGATTATCACTTGATAATCTCACCGCAAAGCTGTGAAATTATCAAAATTTTATACCCTGCTTTTGTGCATTTCTCCCTTTCTCACGTCATCTATGCGGGGCGAAATAAGTGACGTCACAATGAACGTTACATAGAAATCACGTGCAAAATGACGCGCTTTACGGAAATATGTCCTAGAATTTCGCATTTTGTCTCATGAAGAAATAGAATAATCGTTTGTTTTTCAAGTAAGATCGATTAATATTTCATTTCGTGAATAACAAAAGCTATATTTTCACTCGTGGCTCTGCTACTGGTTAAAATATATTTTTTGTTGTTCACTCAATGAATATAAATCGATCTTACACTGAAACAAACAATCATCCTTTATATATTTCATTATATGACCATTTTTCGGTGACATGACAGTCCCTAGTGCCCGTGTTATCAGTCAGATCAGAAATTAACAAAGAATTCTGGACAACGTGTCCTACGTATCATTCAAACAAGTTGGTTGAATTATTACGAGTAGTTTCAGAAAAAATGAATTTCAAGCTTCATCACATGAGACCATTTTTAGGCTTCGCAACAACCCGTAAGGTCCACTTTCTTAATTAGAAAACTAACTAAGAAATCTAAAAGAGTATGTCCTAAGCAATCCTTGGTAAGACAGTATTGTTCAATTCCGTAAACTACATTTATCGACCCTCCGACAACTTGTCAAAATTATCTCGATTTTATGAATAATTCATGAAGCCTTTTGATTGGCGATCTAAATTTTTGTGTTAGAAAAATTGGTCAAATTTTAGTCTGCATTACACGTAATTTCAATTTTTTTAAACTATTCCAAAATTTAAATAGCCCTTTCTTTGCTTACATGCATTAAAACTTCGCCTAAGTCACCGGACAAATATTTCGCTAGCCTATTTTCTTAATGCAAGGCTATGGTATGTCTTACTAGTCTTCGCTTTATCTTGTTATTTTGTTACATATCAATATCAAAATGCAGACTATCGTACAGCCTTGCTACATGCCATAGGTTTTCACATCTGGAATGTCCGTATTGATTTTAGCATCGGAAACTCTCGGACCGATCTCTTTAAGGAATTTAGGAAGAGTAGCATAATGTCATGCCCAATTGATTAGCTAATAAAGTTATATACAATTACCATTAATACGAAGGTTGTTTGATAAATTCGCGGTATTACTCTATAAATCAAAATCGATATGAAATAATAAGATCATTTTTGTTTCATAGTAAAATTTTTCTATTCCTTGAATACCAGTCAAAAAATCAAAATGATACGTTAACAAATATTTTACAGATAACATTGAATAAGGTCATATCTGGCCAGTTGCCTTACGGTAGAACGTCATTAACGTCACGTCAAGATAGATGACGTCAGGCAGTAGAAATCAAATTGAGCGATCTGTGACCTTTCTACGTAGTATCCGGCTGTAGCTACGCATTTCCCGTGTCTAAGAACCCACCGGTTGAATGTTTCCTTAAACCAGTCAATGTTGGAGGACATGGTGACTAGATGCTCTACACGTGCTCTACACGTGCCGTAGTTCCCTGCGTGACAGAAGATTTCGGCCTACCTGGCCTGTCATCATCACGAATCGATGTCCTGCATGTCTTAAATCGTCCATGCCATTTAAATACAAACGTTTTTCCACATACCGGCAAAGAATCTGACTCTAGTCCTACACTGAACTTCACGACAGAACTCAAATCGAGCTCATCAGATGACGTCAGTTTTATTCGAAAGTTTTTTTTGCGACATGATTTTGAAAACATTGAGCACAAGGTAACTTTCAAAAACAAAAACGGCAGATTTTCAGGAAATGACGTCACAAAGCTAACCAAACGTTAAGTGAATTCCCGCCATTTTGACGTACATAGTTTTGATTTGTTTGAATGAGTTTAACGCCGCTTTCAACAATCTCGCAGTTATATTGCGGCGGCCGGAACACCTAACAATGGATTCCTGGTATTTCTTTCATCTGTACTATCATTACACCCTTTCCTAGCCTCCGACTGCTATCTCACATTGGTTTACGATTATCTACCTATTGGTGAGAGACAAGCGTCGGAAAGGAAATTTGCCGCCACCGGGGATCGAACCCACGACTTCCAGATTGGAGTCTTATGCCTTACCAACTGCGCTATGGTGGCGGCTCTACATAGTTTTAGCGCTTTTGTACAATTTCAAATGATTGAAAACTGACCAAAGGCAACCTCGCGTACCTTGGTTGCTATGGAGACAGAAAAAGAGCTTTTTGTAAGGCACATTTTATTATCATAAAACACCAAAATTTATAATAATAGCCTGTGCGTGAGATTTACAACAATTCAAATATGCGCAAAACAAAGACTTTAACCAGTCTGTGAATCCGCACAGTCTGTCGAGAGTCTTTGCTATGCGCTTAGTAAAAAAATAAGTTCTCAAAGTATCTGTAGACCATCGGGTAACTTTATATTTACATAATGTGGCTTTCTACGCTACTCAATGTTGGCACCTCACGAAAATTTCAATTTGTTGGAAATGTCACGCACAGGCTCACATGTCTTTTTATGTCTGTATGAAAAATCCGTGATCTTTTGTCGAAAAATGAAAAAATAAGAAAGAAATTCTGAGATTTTATCAAACAACCCTCGTATTCACAGAAATGACGTTTCGCTAGCGTAGTGTCCCAGGAGGAATGGATGGAGAGTAAAGATACGCTTTTCGCCTGTGCTCCGATAGTGATCCTAGGCATCGTTCCTGTGAAATCTGGTTAAATTCGGACCAGTAGTTTCAGAGATAATTTTTTTTATATTTCATTAAATGTGACTTATTTTCGGTGACACAACGGTCCGGTCCGTAGCGCCCATGTTATCAACTATTTCGGATTTTTTAACGAAGAATTCTGAAAGAGCACAGTAAGAAGATTTGTTTATTTTTCATGATAGAAAATAAATCTGAAGAAAATAGAATTAATATGGTATAAGCCCGATCGATTTATAAAGGATGTATCAGAAAAGGAAAATATGAATATGATGATATGGAAACTAATAAGTTATTGAAAGCCACGGAAAAAACGCAAGGTTATATTGGAGAATGCTTAAACAAACATGTGGAATTAAAAATTCAAAAATTTCAATTGACATTTTTGAGTCCTATTTTAAATCCGTTAACAACCCAAATAGTGATTTTTTTAGTCCAGATGAGGACGTTTTAGACTTCATCGAAAGGTATCAAAATAACGAATTTAATATAATGTTTAATGAGCTAAATGAACCTTTCTCACAAAATGAACTTTTCAAATCAATATCCCAGCTTAGCAATAATAAATCGGCTGGACCCGATATGTATATCAACGAGTTCTTTATAAACGGAAAAATGAACTATCCCCTATTTTATTAGTACTCTTCAATAAAATTTTCGATCTCGGTTACTTTCCAGAGTCTTGGTCTGAAGGATTTGTAATTCCATTGCATAAAAAGAGAGTTTGAATGATGTTAATAATTATAGGGGCATAACATTATTAAGTACATTAGGCAAATTGTTTACGCGTATGTTGAATAACAGACTATGCAATTGGGCAGAACTATACAGTGTCTATATTGAATCCCAAGCAGGCTTTAGGAAAAACATGGGAACAATCGATAATATATTTGTTTTGCATGGGGTTATTAATCATATGATTACCAACGGAAAACAGTTATACTGTGCATTTATTGACTTTACCAAGGCTTTCGATTATATAACGAGAGATAATCTATGGTTGAAACTGATTAAGTTGGGCATTCGGGGTTATATTTTTAATGTTATAAAATCAATGTATGAAAACGTAAAATCTCGCGTTAAACACGCGAATAACTTAAGTAATAGTTTTAGTTGCTCCCTTGGAGTGAGACAGGGTGAGTGCCTTTCTCCCTTTCTTTTTTCGATGTTTATAAATGACATTGAAGATGATTATGTTAAAAAAGGTAGTGGTGGTATTGACATGTATATGTTTAAAATGTTTATGATTTTATATGCTGATGATATTGTTGTATTTGCAAATAGTTCTTCGGAACTTCAAAATAACCTCGATTTGCTATATAATTATTGCTCCAAATGGAAACTCTCTGTTAATATCACGAAGACCAAAGTCATAGTTTTTAGAAAGGGTGGACGGCTCCAAAACAATATACAGTTAGTTCACTTATGGGGGTAACCAAATAGAAATCGTTGAAAAGTTTGTTTATTTAGGTATTGTTTTCTCTTCAGGTGGTTCTTTTGCCGCCGCACAATCCACATTAGCGGGTCAATCACTCAAGGCTATCTTTAAACTAAATTAATACTTATATAGATTTACAAAGATATCGATTAAACACAAGTTAGAACTTTTTGACAAATTAATTATGCCTATAATGAACTATGGAAGTGAAGTCTGGGGATTTCACTCTGGTCTAGCATTAGATAGGGTACACTTGCAGTTTTGCAAAAGGTTACTTGGGGTTAACAAATCTTGTCAAAATGATTTTATCTATGGAGAATTAGGAAGATTTCCACTGCAAAATAATAGATGGAAGTGAAGTCTGGGGATTTCACTCTGGTCTAGCATTAGATAGGGTACACTTGCAGTTTTGCAAAAGGTTACTTGGGGTTAACAAATCTTGTCAAAATGATTTTATCTATGGAGAATTAGGAAGATTTCCACTGCAAAATAATAGATTTTTCAATATAATCAAATTTTGGACTAAAATCATAAGTAGTGACAGTACGAAATTCATCAAGATAACATATAATACCCTATATCAGGATTTATTAGACAAACCTAATTACAAAAACTGGTGTTCTCTTTGTCGAGACTTGCTAAATAAATTGAGCTTGAATGAGGCATGGCTGTATCAAAGTTTTGGGGAGCGTAAAAGTTTTCTGATTTTAGTTAGACAGAGAATACATGACCAATTTCTTCAAAACTGGATGGGTCGCATAAATGATTCTAGTAGAGCACTATTTTACAAAAATCTGGCGGAATTTCGATTTCAATCCTATCTTGATTTCATTCAAGTAGAAAAAATTAGAGTAAGCCTAAGCCGGCTTCGCATCTCATCGCACAGGTTGTGCGTTGAGACGGGAAGATGGAATAGACCTACAAGTACACCACTAAATGAAAGAATATGCACACGGTGTCAAACATTTGAAGATGAATTCCATTTTGTTATCGAATGTGGTCACTGTAAAACACTGAGAAAACAATTTTTACCCAGTTATTATTGGAAATATCCTAATATGTATAAATTCGTTGAATTGATGAAATCGGAAAATGTGACTCTTATAAAACGATTAGGAAGCTATATTAATAAAGCATTTTTGCTAAGGAATGAAATAATGTACTCAAATTAAGCATTCAAACCATCCCTCTGCTTTTAGAAGTGTTACAATACTTTAGTTGCTGCGTAAACATTGCAATGTATAATAAAAAAATGACAATGTTGCTTAATTATACAGTTAGGCGCACCGTGATATTGACTTTCATCTCGATCAGGACCACTCAAATCACACAGTACTCTTACCTGTCATCAAGAAACTGTTAAAAAATCTTCGAAATCGTTATAAAAATCGATATTTCAATCAAATCGACTAAAAAAATGGATGGATTTATAAGAGGGGGGTAATAAATATGACTAAATTCGTTCACGTTGGACGGAGTTAGTGATATTGGATTACCTCCCTTGAATACCATTCCAAACTCACTCCACACTTTGATTCACCATCATTCTAAAATCAAGAAAGCTAATTTCACGATGTTTCTAGCTGTAGATTGAGACTTTGTTTCTCTTTGTTTTAACTTGATAAATTTTCATTTAATACTTATTTTGTCTCTATAAACTATACATATTTCACGTTTTCATGGGGCTATGTGGCTTCGTACCATCAGTTTGAATAAGCTGAAGTTACGTTGTTCTCGTTGCCCATCGACTATATGACTGACTACACCATAAAAGGTAATAATAATCTACTCACAATCCTGGCTTGTTTTTCGTTTTGCACAAGCCTGGAGAAGTGGATCAATATTTCATTTCTCATTTTGTTATATCTTAATTTAATACATTATCAAAACTTATTACAGATACATGAATATGTAAAATTATTTTATGTTGTCCGCCATAGTCATTTGTTAATATTGTAACAATTATTGTAATCTCCTCATGGGTCAAAGACCTTCTGGAGGCTTATTGAATAAAGCATAAAGCATATCACATGATATTAAACTACTTTTGGTGAGGCGACAGCCCATGTTATCCGTCTGATCAGAATGTAACGAAGAAATTTGGAATGTCCCAATGACCATTCCTGTGAAATATGGTGAAACTCTGTCCTGTAGATTCAGAAGAGAATATGTTTTATTTAAAAGTTCACGCACGGATGCACGGACTAATGAATGGCCATCCGCCACGACATAAGCTCATATTGACTTGGTCCAAATGGACCTAAAGATGAATATTGTGATTGGTAGTTTAGTTTAGTTGATTAGTTAAATAATACTATTGTTCACCTCACTGTGTAACAGTTCTAAACGACATGAGTTATTTCAAGACGAAAATTGAGCAAAAAGGCTATCTCTCTTTATATCAAAATGTTTATTCATCAAAAGATATTTCAACTCGATTTTGACCACGAACTCACCAAGTCACTAGCGGTCCGCCAATACGCGTTTTTTGATTATGTACCCGTGTTGGATGCTTAATGTTTTTGCCCTCTCGCACATGTAAAATTGTTGGAAATGTCACAGCGGGCTCAAAATTTATAGAAATAAAGGAATAAAAAAAGATATGTACTTAGTTTAAATTCATTTTCGCGTCACTCGTTCTTGAGACACATTTTAATGACACAGCTGTACATATTTATTAAGACCAACATTGATGGGACAATAAAATTTCTTTGGTAGAAAGTTCATTTTTTACCTTCTTCTTAAGAAGATTCAAACTTTGATAGTATCAATTTATTCCTGAGTTAAGTTCGTCGTGTAACTTTGACCTTGAATGGCGCCGGTGACGCTGCGAATATGGATCCCAGCGGTACAATGTCAACATCAACACCCGGCTCTGAACTCCAGGAGAATCGCTGCATCAGGCCAGCAAACAGCAGATGTAACTCGGGTTTGGCAACGAACTCACCCAGACAAACACGTTTACCAGCGGAGAATGGCAGCCAGTTGGGAGGTTTGGGTCCTAGGCGGCCATTTTCGTCAAGGTATCTTTCAGGTATGAATTTGTCGACATCATCCCAGGCCTTTGGTTCATGGTGTAAAGCCCAATGATTGATTGCCACTAGAGTGTCTTTAGGGATTTTGTACCCGGCTGGAAATGTAATGATTAAAATAATGAAGAAATAGGATGAAGTATAACTTAATGATTTTTCTATGACTTTTTTTTGTTTTCATCGCACATTGATTTTCTGTTGAAATGGCAATATTAGTTCAGCCGTGCTGGTGTTGCATGATATTATCGTTTTAGGGTGTGGACCCTAAATAGTTCCGAAACGTTTCGGAAGTATTTGACTTTGACAGTGTTAACCGAAGGTTTCATAAAAATTTCATTAGAGAACCTCGGTTACCAATGTGTTCCGAATTTTGGAGCAACTATTACTGGTCCACTTCTCTTTTGTTAGTTACATTTTTCAAAACAGAACATTCTGATTGGATTGGTTAGAAAATGTTTTCATATTCATTTAAAAACTAATTTGTGTAAACTTCCATTTTACATGCTTGCACAAAAAAACCTCGTTAGAACATAAGTCACAAAAGTAGTGAATTTTTTGTGTTTTTTTTGGGGGGTAGATGTTATCTAATTTTAAAAGATGATTTGATTATCATTTGAATGCATGAAGACAATTACCGCCATTATGTACGATTCAGGCCTGCGTATTCAAAGTGAGTTAAGGTTTTAGTTTCACACCTGCATGAGTGAGTCTTTTTCAATTGAGACCAAAAAATTGACGATAAGTCAGTCGCTAAATAAAAGTTATTAAACCGTTTTTCGTACCGTTCAAAGCGTACTACTTTCGTATACTAAGCTTAAGAAGACAATATGGACAAAGAACAGCCTGCACATATATTTGCTGTTTGATCTTAGCGTTCGTTAAATATTTTTTGAATTAAATCAGTCGCAAAGCGGACCAAAACCCTCCACAGCCATCCTCCAACCAGCGCTTTTTTACAATTCTGGAACAGTTTTCAGTTCAATTGGGACTTTGACCTTGTACCTTCGTGACCAAAAACCAAAAGGGCGCTTCCTTATACGGAGGACAACAATTGTATAACGTTTTGTGATTCTAAGTCACGGAATCGAAAAAGGTCTACGGACAAACGGATGGATAGACGGATAGACAGGTATGGTGAAACTACTATACCTCGTCTTCTTAGTACGTGGGGGTATAAAACTGACACATGCTGGCTTTATTGTCCCCGAAAATTGAATTTTACAAACAAAATTTCATTTTTGCCGAATAAGTGTTAACACGGCCCTGCGTTCATTATGACAAAAATGCGCAAACAGTTTTCCAATTATACCCCGCTTTGCACGCAAGTTTGCGTGCAAATCAGGGTATAATTGGCTAACTGTTTGCGCCGTTTTGTCATCCTGAACGCAGGACTGGTGATTGTTCAAGCTTCTCTTACCGATACTTGTGTCGCATGTTGTGGCGTGGAGCAGACCAGTCGGCACAACTGTGGCCATCCGCATACTCTCGTGTAACACAGCCTCGGTATAGCCCAGATTTGGTCTGTCTGATATACCCGGTAACCGATCCTTGCCTAAAATCAGAAAGAGGTTGAAAAAGAGGTCACTTTATAACTAAATGATGAATAAGGGCAAAACTATTGCAAGTGCATGTAAATACTCGTATATCAGTCTTTGCGAGAGTTAAGGCTAACCTTTCAATTATGAAAAATCTTTTATTCCAAGAATGATCGTTCAGGTATTAAATTATCATTGTTATATTCGTTAATCAGTATTTACAGTCATGTCGCATGGATGATGTAGCTACTCATGTCTTCTTATGGACTTACACAACTTAAGGTCGTCCTGTGCACATTCCAACATTCGTACCCTAAACCTATGTTTCAGAGCAGCCAAATTAAAAGGAATAGCAATTTACATTTAAGAGCACCATGTAATTGATAAGATAATTGATTTTGGAATTATTTTCGAATGATATTGAATGAGTGTGTCGGGCGACTTTTGAATGATATGAAAGAGAGGTAATCCAATATCTCTTATTTTGTTCAAGATAAACAAAGTAAAGGATAGTAATACCTTCCTTTAATAAGATGTATGTACGTTTCTTTTGATGTCTCTTCGTTGACCAATCAGGCACTTTAAAATCCAAAACAGCCAATAAAATCGTAGAATAATTTGATCGATTTGAATTAAATGTTGATCGTCTTGAATGGTTTCGAAATGTTTTCTTATGGTTTCGGAGCAGGTTTTTTTTTATCGATTTAATGAGTGTTTTGAATGAATGAGTGGAGCGCTGCTTAATGATTAAGAATGATTTTGATCGGAATGAGTGTCAAATTCACGATGTAGTTTAACTTACCAACTTCCCTGTCCAATTCTTGTTGCACCTTTTGTTGTATATCCGGGAAGGCTATCATGTGAAGAATGGCAAAATAGAGCGTATGCCTTGACGTATCCATACCCGCTGTAAAATCATTAAAAATGGTTAGAAGCAGCTGCACACTATACAGGATGATGCAAAATATTGTCGCTTGGACTTACAAACGCTTTATCCAGGTTATACATTAGGATAAAACGATCTAGTTCGTAGCTTGGGTTGATAATCGTAGACCTATGTGGGATAGCATCTGGAGGCTAGAAAATGATGTGATGGCAGTACTGGGATGAGAAATGCCAGGCATCCATTGTTAGGTGCTACAGCCGACGCGATATGACTGAAGTAATTTTAAATGCGGCGTAAAACCCCATTCAAACAAACAAAATCGAAGTTGCAATACTGCTTTTAGTTATCATGCTATGTCTAAATTAAAGTACTGAAATTCTTCCCACATTTAAATATTTAGCAAGATTTATTCGACTTCTGGGGTGTACAAGAGTTATCGAAATTTCAAGTTGGTAAATTGTTCCATTTTGGCTTGACCACAACCCAAAGCTTTGAAACTTGAGATGAAATTTTGCTTTAGCAATGCTTAAAATAGATATATAGGCACTTACAACAGGGTTGCACTGACCCCTCAAATTGCACATACCAAAAAAGATGTCTGCCAGAGTCTGTATAAGGTGATCATCAGTAAGGGAATCCAAATTTTCATCTTCCTCTACTTCCGCACTCTCTCGGGTCAGTAACAATGTATCCGTAAAATGGCGAATATTATCTGAAGAGGGAGTTGATTCAAGGATTCAGTTCAAAACTAGTATAAGACTTGTCTCAAAGTCTACTTAAAAAGCCCGTCTTTATTAAGATAGTGGAACCGTAATAGTTCCACAACATTTCGGGGCTTATATTCTCTCAAAATATTGACCGAAGTTTCCTAATGAAATCATTAGACAACCTCGATTAACACTGTTAAGGTTCATTCATTCCGAAGCGTCGCGAAACTATTACGGGTCCACTACTTCAATAGTTGACAAAGAAACCATTCTTAACCAGTGTAAGAACTTGCAATTTTAGACACTACAGTAGTTTTGTGCTGAACCTTTGAATTGAACAGAAATGATGAAAAAAATATCTAGTGAACATTAATTAAAATTCGTGACTATATTCATTGTATTACGAACGCATTTACATGCGGTACAAATAGTAAAGATGCGTTTACATGCCAAAACTTTCATACAGAGAGCGATCAAACAATGAAAAAATATGAAAAAGACACCAATCTGTAGCATGACATTACAACGTCATTATATCCTTCTTATAATGGGGTCTTAAATGCATTATCCGGAATGGACTCTAGTACAGGTATACATTTAGCAACATCATGATACTGACATTCGTCTTGATCAAAGTCATTTTAAATCACAAACTTAGCGCTGCATTCATTTATTTCAAAGAGTTACTATAATCACACAAAACACTCCGAGATCGTCTAAAACAATTTGAAATCGTTCAAACCGTTAAACATTCCATTGAAATAGATAAAAAAGAAAGCCGACGATTATTTAAGCTATTGTGGATTCCAAAGCGTTTGATTGGTACGCAAAGACACAAAGTTTGGTTTGGAAAGTACGTAGATTTTTTATAGGGAGGTCACACGATATCGATAAGCGTTATTGTATTATTTCCCTTAAATTTTATTCAAAACTCGCTTCACACGCTCAACCAAAACCGTTCGTTCCGAAATAATTCGAAATCATTCACCTTGTCAATTACGCTTTGTTGTAAATTGTATCTATCGATTTTATTCATATCATAACGGAACTCAATAATAAATGGTTCATAAAAAGATATTCGTAATGAATGAATGATTACTTTTTTATTCTGTTTTACGAAATTTTTCCCCAAAGGTGACAAGCTTCAAGCTAAGACAACATTAAGAAGCGAAGCGATTAAGCTACAAAATTGTAAACAAACCTCCATCAAATGTCTTCTTTTCCTCGTAAAACCGTCTACCGATGAAGTCCTCAACAAGCTGATTATACAATTCTTTGATTCTTCTCATCGGTTTTGAGGTGAAGATGTTTTGTAAGAATGGGAACATGTCCTCCGGTATAAAATGGTTAAACTCCATCGTCAACTCGTCCTCTAACTCTATAATACGCTTCAAATCCTTGTTACCATACTCAATTCTTGAAGAAGAAAATAAGACAAAGCGTCAGACTATTTTAGCGGTTGTCTACGGACAAAACATTCCATCTAGTGCCCAATCTTCACGAATAATGTCTTAATTCAAAGGGAAATAAGTGAAATTAGTTGAACTGAATTATATATAAAATATATTGGCATTCGTGTACGTTCTACGCATATTCTTCATATGAACAGACTTGAGATTTCAATTTCAAATACTTAAGACCGGCGTTGAAAGGCTTGAAAGACGATACGACTGCAGTATATTTTCTTATCCGGGGTGTTAAAAATGTAAAGCAACTCACTTTCCACTAAAACAAAGACCCATAATGATATTTAGCACCAAAAAGTTGACAGCTTCTCTAGGACTGAACGCCTCCTTCTCCGTCTCTAACACAGGAAATGTCGTTTCTAAAGCCATGTGGACACGATCTTCGAGGGCATGGCCCTGCATGTAATGTCTAAAATACAAGTAAAACATGTAAATTTTGAAATCATTCTTCTAATTACTATATGGAAAAGTTTACAATACAATTTAAGTCAGAAATGTAGATTTCAAACATTTATGTAATTTCATGACACAAATCTACCACTTTCAAGCAGTAAAACTCTTTTGTACATACAGTCAAACTTCTGTCTCTCGAACACGGGTACTCTCGAACACAAGGGAAAATTCGAACATATTGTATAGTGCTGATGTATTTGAGGAGATATAAATTAAAATCTGATTCATTCCGACTAAGAAACAATATTGTCTTTGCTGGTATGTAAGTCGTCAGTTGAATATACAGTCAACAACATCGTAAAATTGACAAGGTGAATGATTTTGGAATAAGTTTGGAATTAAACTGAATGAGTGCGATGAGTGAGTTTTGATTAAAATAAAAGGCAGGTTACCCAATATCGCTTCTTTTGGTCAGGATGAACAAAATTAGAGATATTTATTACCTTCTTTTAATAAGATTTGCATACAAGTTCTACAAGCAAATTCGTTGAATTGATATCCCCGCCGAAAATATTTTGTTTGTCAATGGAGTATATCAAATTTAGGGACAGGTTAACTTCTATCTACATCAACCAAGGACATGATTTACTTGTCTGATAAACCAAGCCTTTATCAGTCATTTAATTTTAGAAACCTTACATCAGTCAGTTATTTTTAGATTGGGAAAAGACACAAGTGGCTTACACTAGTTGGCATCCCTTTTAACCCTTTCCCAACTGGCACAATTTCAGGGTGGTCCAAATTGAAAGATGTTGTAGAAGACAGAAATGATGTCAGTGGAAATATAACTTATGAAAATTATAGCCCAGGAAATATTATGGCAGAAGGAGAATATGCTAATAATCAGCATTTTCTTCTTTCCCTTCAATGTTTCTTGACCTTGTCTCCTTTAAAGACGTCGATACACAGTCTTGTTTGGGAAAGGGGTTGATATAATCTGATGACATTTTGTCGGTGAAAACAGTAAATCGAATGTCATATTAAAACAGATATGAATAGATAACACTACTCATAAGCATTTTCAACACTTAAATATTGTTAGAATTTAAAGTAAGATGTCGATAAATAATATGCTAGTGTATTTTTTTTACTTAAAGTTCATCAGATTTGGCTAGGAGAATTACTCTACAGGGTATTGACTTAAATAATTCATCAAACTTCCTCTGATATAACTTCACCAATCAGGGGATAGTAGCTCTAAATGTAATAGTTGCACCGGGTAACCTCGACGATATGCGTATCTCCTATTTGTAGTGAAGCTTTCTACAAAGTTTCATTGTAATCGAGTAAATGGTTCCCAGATTTAGCGCGGAAACGAATATCACTCTGTATGTATATGGCTGCACCAATTAGGGACAGTAACCCTGTATTTAAAAGTCGAACCGGATAAACCCGACGATATGCGCATCTCCTCTTTGTAGTGAAGCGCGTCGGACTGTCAATCTAGATGTCCCGGGTTCGATACCCGACGGTGGCACTCATTCTTTCCAACTATTTGTCTCTCACCAATGGGTCGACAATCGTAGACCTATGTGAGATAGTAGCTGGAGGCTAGGAAAAGACCTATGGCTGTACTGGTGAGAGAAATGCCAGGAATCCAATGTTAGGTGTTCTAGCGATATAACTAAAAATGTGGAAAGCCGCGTTAAACTACATTCATTAAATCAATCTTTGTAGTGAAGCTTTCCACAAAGTTTCAATGAAATCCAGTCAATGGTTGACAAAAAAAAACCCAATATCACTCTGTATGTATATGGCTTACCAATCAGGGGCAGTAACTTACAGACGCTTACAAATTTGATTTTGTCAGTGAAATCGGGATTTTCTCTAGCTTTTTAATTTCGAATGAGTTTGGTGATTCTACCTTTTCAGTGAGTGAGTTTGGGGCTTTTTTAAATGGTTTTAGTGTGCGTTTGGAATAAATCAATGGGTGCTGAGCGAGTAATTAAGAATGTTTTTCATGGATATGAATGTAAATTGCACGATGTTGTATGACATCATTTACTCCTTCAAGTGTGCCGCTTTGTTTCCGGATGGGTATGCTTACCTTAAAGCCTTTGATGATATTTTCCTGTGCAATTTCCATGTAGGTCCATACTGAGTAAAGGCTATGTCTTTGAACCCGTTCGTGAAGACAGCAACTAATATAAACAAGAGGACCATGATGGTCCTAGATCGCTCACCTGACTCTCATTGATCACTTGAACATCACATCAAGTAAAAAGGCAGATGTCTTAAAGTTTTGGCCATATTTGTGGCCATTAGACTTATTTCAAGTAAATTATCATTAAGACTACTTTTCCTGTGATATGGCATGAAGCCATCCCATTTTCAACAGAGTTCATTCTTGTGACCTTTCAAACATTTTGACCAAGTTTTGTGAAGATTGGACAATATTTGTTGTGTCTGGAGCTCTAAAAAGAAAATTGTCATTAAAGCCCCTTTTCCCATGATATGGCACAGATCCTTCCCATTTTCAAAAGAGTTCATCCTCATGACCTAACAAACATTCTGACCACATTTCATGATGATTGGACCATGTTTGAGGCTACTAGAGTGTAGACAAAAATAATTATCATTAAGGCCCCTTTTCCCGTGATATGGCACGGATCCATCCCATTTTCAAAAGAGTTCATCCTCATGACCTAGCAAACATTCTGACCAAGTTTCATGATGATTGGACCATATTTGTGGCTTCTAGAGTGTAAACAAAAAAAATGTCATTATGGCCCCTTTTCCCGTGATATGGCGTGGATCCTTCCTATTTTAAATAGGGTTCATCTTTGAGACCTAGCAAACATTCTGACCAAGTTTCATGAAGATTGGACCATATTTGTGGCCTCTAGAGTGTAAACAAGCAAATTATCTTTCAGGCCCCTTTTCCCGTGATATGGCGTGGATCCTTCCCATTTTCGATAGGGTTCATCTTTGAGACCTAGCAAACATTCTGACCAAGTTTCATGAAGATTGGACCATATTTGTGGCCTCTGGAGTGTAAACAAGAAAATTGTCTTTTAGGCCCCTTTCCCCGTGATATGGCACGGATCCTTCCCATTTTCGATAGGGTTTATCCTTGTGACCTTACCAACATTCTGACCAAGTTTCATGAAGATTGGACCATATTTGTGGCCTCTAGAGTGTAAACAAGAAAATTGTCTTTAAGGCCCCTTTTCCCGTGATATGGCACAGATCCTTCCCATTTTCGATAGGGTTAATTCTTGCAACCTGGAGAACATTCTGACAAAGTTTCATGATGATTTGATCATATTTGTGGCCTCTAGAGTGTAAACAAGAAAATTGTCTTTTAGGCCCCTTTTCCCGTGATATGGCATGGATCCTTCCCATTTTCGATAGGGTTCATCCTGGTGACCTGGAGAACATTCTGGCTAAGTTTCATGATGATTGAACCATATTTGTGGCCTCTAGAGTGTAAACACCTAAATTGTTGACGTCTGACGACGGACGACGCACGACGGACGACGCACGACGGACGACGGACATCCAATGATCACAAAAGCTCACCTTGAGCACGATGTGCTCAGGTGAGCTAAAAAGGATAAATGTGTTCCCTCATACACAACGGTTACATCAGAGAATTTCGATAAGCAAACAGGTAATTGGATCCAGAATTCGAGAATTGGAATAACTTTTATAAATCGAAAGTAAATATATTTTAAGACATGATACGAACATCGTAAAATTGACAAGCTGATTTTTTTTTTAATATTTTGGAATGTAATGAAATGATGTTTTGAATTTAAACAAAGGACGAAAATCCAATATCGCTAATTTTGTTCAAGAAGGACTTTATTACAGATACCTCCTTCCCGCATTTAATAAAATTGCCAACAAGTTCTATAAATACCTTCCTAAATCCTCGAAAACCAATCAGACGCCTACGATTATTATAATGTCAGAGACTTCACATTTTTAGCTATATCTATTTTGAATGTATTTGTTGATCTTGTGGTTTTAGTAATTTTTGGAAGGTTTGAGTGAGTCTTTGGATTGAATTAGAACGAATGGAATGCTAATTTAGCGATTAAGAATGATTTTGATTGAGATGAATGTCAATTTCTCGATGAAACTAACTGTAAGACATAGTGCTCATTAATATCTTACATTAAGAAAGAAATACTAAAAAATATATATCTATACATTTTTATCCAAATGAATAATCACTTGGAATGCTCCGACGGCTAAGCAAAGCTATCTCTTACATAATTCATTAGTTAAAGCAAGGTAAGCCTGGAAAATACGATAAAGTTTAACTTTGGATTAAAAAAATCTGAAATGAGCATAGAATAAAAAAAAATGATGTACGCCTTTCCACATCTCAATCAATACAGAGAAATATTCTTCGATAAAGTGACGTCACGATAGAAATCACATTACATGTACCTCACATGAAGACATTTGCAAAACCGTCTCTGCGTTAAGGTTGACAAAACAGTGAAACTATTTAAAATTCATACCTCGCTTTGCACGTCGATGGCTCAGCGCGAAACAGTTGTAACTCCCTATATGTCTATAGGGATTTACAACTGTTTCGCACTGAACCATCGACGTGCACATGCGTGCAAAGCGGGATGAATTTGCTAACAGTTTGCATCGTTTTGACATCCTGGACGCAGGGCAGTGTATGTTCCTAGATGACAGTTTTGTGAAGATTTTGCAGTAAAAAAGTGACTTACTGGATGGTGTAGACATACGGCCAGCAAAATCAGTTGATTTCTTTACGAGCACTTCCATAGCTGTATCTATATCGTTGACAACCACAAGTTTCATGGGACCTGATCAAAGGGTGGAACAAGACGTGTAATAAATATACAAAACATACTTAGGGTTTTGTCTGAGAAAAAAATATCTAACGAAGTTGTGCGAATTGATCATTGTCGAGGCTCTGCCGAGACAATTATCAATTCTCACAACAGAGTTAGATATTTTTTTTCATACAATGCATTAAGTGTGTATTATATTTATCTTATAACCTCTATTTGTCTTACTTTCGTCGATGTTTCTTACTGAAATTCAAGTTTCCAAAAATAACCGCAATATACCATTGTTCTAAAAGTAACTATGTGATATCAAAAAAATATCACACGGGATGTTATCACACGGATATTTGTATAGATTTGTATAGATAAAAGCTCAAATACTTTCAAAATTTTTGAAGAATGTCGATTCGATTATTCAGATACCAATTTTAAGAGAAAAGTCTAGACGATTGTCAGCTTGCACAACCATTGCAGCATGACCATGGCGATAACTTAACCAAGTCCTTAATTAAGGATACTGAACAAACACAATGTCAAAAAAATAGTGTGATTGCTCTGGAATAACTGATTGTAATCAAATCCAGAAATGTCACTTAGTTTTGTGTAAAACAAAATCGTGGTTAAACCTAAACTAAAGATAAATTAAGTTCCCTAATATATTTTTAGGTTGAACTTTTTTGGGTACGAATCAACAGAAAACAAATACATATCCAACCCTATTATTTTTAAAACAGCTAAAATTATTTTTTCTACTAATATCATGGGAACTTCTTAAACTCGTATATTCTTCCTGTTGTAGAATGTTTGGAAGAGAAATCAGGTTAGTTCTGAGAGGTGCCGAGAATGTGAATAGCAGTCAACTTGGTTTACGAAAGTTAAACAAAGATAAGTCAATTATATTTGGGTTATATAACAGGAAAATGATTAGACTGGGTGATTGCCCCTAGATCTATCGATACTAGAGACAGGTATTTTACAAATTTTCGTAAGGTCATGTGACCCAGTAGTGACGTCATTTGATCAACGTTAAACGGAAGCTGAAATTCGTAAAGCGTTTGGTAGCCAATTTGCGACTAGCAGATGATCGAAAATCGATGAATGCGGCGAATGACAGCAAATAATGAGTTGATTTTTTGGTTTTCTTACGTATGTTTATCTCGTAAAGAGCATGTTTATATAAGCAACAGAATTTTTGTACTTCCATTTTAAACAATGCCGCCAAATTCAACTGATTTCGACATGCATGATGGGAAAATTCTTCCGGTTTATAATAACTTACTTGTCGTGAAAACTACACAGCCAATCAGAATGCCGTAAAATTTGTACACTACCCGTTGTCTCTCATAGACATCGGGGTACCAGTTCAGAAAATGATTTGCTAAGTCAACAATGACCCAAAGTCTTGTGTTGATGACGTCATTGCAGTGCTAAATGTCGTAAGTGCCTATACATTGCACTTATGAAATTGAGTACAGGTACGATAATGGCATAATTTGTTTGAATGAGTTGAATTCGGCTTTCAACAATTTCTCACTTATATCACGGCGGCCGGAGCACCTAACAATGGTTTCCTGGTATTTCTTACACCTGTACTACCATTACATCCTTTCCTAGCCTCCGACTGCTATTTCACATAGGTTTACGATTATCTACCCATTGGTGAGAGACAAACGTCGGAAAGGATATTTGCCGCCACCGGGGATCGAACCCACGACTTCCAGATTGGAAGTCTTATGCCTAACCAACTGCGCTATGGTGACGTCCGATGATGGCATAAAAAAAACGTAAAAGCGATCCATTCATTCATTGCAAACACTCCCTCAAAACATTATAAAATGCCTCAAATTTGTTCAAAACACTTCGAAATCGATATTCATTCATATCGATGAAATCTTTCTATGGTTATATTAGCCGATTTTGGTCTAATACCGTCTAATAAGTCAGTGATCTCACACAAACACAAAAGGACCTAGATCAAAAGTAAGGGAAGGTAATAAGATATGGGTGGTTGGGTTAAGTTAGAGATGTTTGATTATATCGATTTAATTTAATTCAAAACTGATTCCCATACTAATTACATTTAATTCCAAATCATTCCAAAGTCATTTACCCAGTCAACATCACAATCTTATTAACTGTACCTTAAATAAGAAATTGTTTTACCTAGTCCCACTGTTATAACAGGCCCATACTTCTTCGACCATTCGTAAAATTTGATGTGATATCGTTCATCGGAACCAAGCTCTGAAAAAAATGCATGGACATTCAGTTGAATACGCCGTCAAATATACAATAACTTATTTGTAATATGCTCAGTTGATTAGCGAATCCTTATTTAAAAGTTCGTCATGAATGAAAGAATGTAGCCCATCTTAGCATTTCGAAGAATGTTTGAATGTAACGCCGGATGAATGAAATGAATTGTTGTTATCGTCAATTTGATGATGCTGTTAACCGAGACAGCATATTTTTAGCACATTCTACTTTTCAGTTGGTCGAAATTGTCGAAAGTCCTTTACCTCCCTTTTAAGTTATTAAAAACTCGCTCCTCTCACTCATTCAATTTTACTCCAAAATCAGCAATTTCAAAATCACTCAGCTTATCAATTTTAAGATGTTCCTAATTATAGCTGCCCGTGAAGACCATACATAGGCGTAACTAGGACTTTGAAATCTTTACGCACTCAGAATGCGACAACCAAAGAATATATAGGATAAAGGCTATATGACAACTCTGACAAAAGAAGAATGCCCCCACCCGCTCCCTTTTTATGAATTGAGCGTTGGTGAATAATCAAAACATCGTAACTACAGCTTGAATAAGCTGTAGTTTTGATGCTTTGATCATTCATCCACGATATTTTACAACAGAGCATTATTACGCTTTTGCGTAATTTGCGTAATGGGAGCTACGCCCTTGCCATAAATCCACTTACCTAATGTGCTTCCTATAATTGGTAGACAGAGCGGCCCGGGAGGCATGTTGTATTTCCATCTGTACAATAACCAGCGAACTATCAGGCCAACCAACAAACCTACCAGTAAGGTCTGTAGTATTGAGCTTGGTACAAGGCTCTCCAACATCCTGGTCTTGTCTTTGTCACGTGACTGAAATTGTACATACCTGATTGCGATCGAGTACAAACTAAGACTTCTACAAGGTTAAATGTATTACAGAAGTGTGAGACTGATTTTGATATTTGAAATTGCATTTGTAAGCGCGGAGTTAGTAATTGCATTCTCAAATACGGGCAAAACAAGAGTGCTGTTGTCACAATATACGCCGCCACAAAATTGCTCTCTATAATAGTTTGCTCACACACCAAACATTAGCTCAATATCTCAAAGGATATAGAGGAAAAAGTCCGGAAAACTGAAATTTCCTAGTACTTGTAATTTTCTAAGTCCAGCATATATATCTTCCTGAAAAATTCATTCGACCGGAACCTAACTCGAACTTGATCTGTAGCTTATCGATGCGGTCTTACAAACCAAAAATCATTTAGCTCAATATCTTGAATGGTATAGCAATAAGTCGGAAAACTGAAATTTTCCTGGTAATTTAAAATGTCCATATATTCCGAAAACAATCATTGGACCGGATCCGAACTATAATATAGCTCATCTGAGCACGATGGGTGAAAATGGAAAAAAAATTCAAAAATCTTCTTCTCTGAAACCAGAAGGCAGACAGCTTTCATATTTAGAATGTAGCATCATCTTATGGACCTCTTCCAAGTTTGTTCATATCAAGACCCTGGGGTCGCTTTTGGGGTCCACCCGAGTGCATCCCTTTTTACATAGAATCAAAGAGCAAAAAGGCATATCTGTCTTGCTCTTCAACGAAAATGTTCCATGGTATTGATCTTAGGCAATTATCTTCTTTTTGACATCTGCCTATCTAATTAATGTGATGTCCCAGAGGTCATAGAGACTCAGGTGAGCGATCTAGGACCATCTTGGTCCTCTTGTATATCGTATATACTCTTGATGCTTCAAGCCTCAGGTCAGATTTACTAGGTACATTTATTTCATGTAGAAACTATACATTTATAATTACTAATAGTCACAGACACTGATACCCTTGCAAATAATGCTATCAACCCAAACAACCTTTTTGGAATGATACTAGTACTAACCAAAGGTAATATCTGTACAATGTTATTTTGAAACCCAATCATATCATAATTGAAGAAAACATGCTGCAGACCAGCCTTATCGTTTGACATTCAACAGTTTCTGTGACGTTAAAATTGGGCGTAACCAAACAATTTATTCCCATGACACAAGGGAGAAACTGTGCCAAATTATCTTGCAATCAATCAATATAAATCATCGAGATATGCCCCATACAAGACCCAATTTTGTTGCTTGACCTTGACATGTGACCTTAACCTTAGGTGTTTCCAAACATACTCTTTGTGTTACATATGTACTCATCAAAGAAAGCAACTATGCCATAAATGTAGGAAATATTATCTAGAGTTGATTAATTTCCTATTGTGATATAATATGAAAAGAAGTTACTTGATATGAACGCCCTTTTATTACTATGACGCAGCAACGTATTACCAGCATGACAAAATGCAAAAAGTCACATGAAAAGAAGCATTCTGCAGGTTTCAGGTAAATTTATGCATAAATGAGATAGGGGTTTTGTTTTCAAGAATTTTGACATGAAGCTCTAATACTTCTGTGAAACAACATAATCAATAAACAGAGAAAATGCTCAAAGTATATAATTTTAAGAAGGGACATTCTTTGAAAGTTTCATGCAAATGCATGCACACAAGTACGAGGAGCTGATTTACAAGAAATGTTCCCTTTCTCTGTGTTTCAGCATAATTTCACCAGAAATGGTGAAAACACACAACGATAATATGATGAATATTCAAACATTGATGAAAGTCTATGTTTACAAGATTTTCCTCCTTGTTGAATACCATTATGACCATTGACTTGTACTAAGTAAATATTAGTCAGGCCAGTGCTAAAATTGCAACAATAAAATTTATAAGCCAGTTGTCAACTTCTTCATCAGCAATGGCCATAAGGTAACCATCTGTGATCAAGTCAATTTTGTGGTCCATTCACCACTCATCATTTTCAAATTTATTCAAGCACAACATCTCAAAAGAATGCCAAGGTCATCTCTGTCAACTATCTCAAACTTAAAATGAGAATTCAATGTAAGTCAGAGTAAGAGCACAACAACTCTATTAGTTATGCCAGATTAAGGCAGCGTGTAGACCCAATGGAAAACCATGTTGCAAGTCCTCTTGGTTAAATCTCAAACCAATGTGTAAGATCTGATGTTCTTTGAGTGCAATATATATCCAAATTTTGATTTTGAGGATTGCCCTATCTATGGGTTTGTAACTCATCATTGCGCGTATTTACGTTATCATCACCTTGGTCAAAAATCCAAGTGTTCAAATGGTGTTCATTAATTTTAGTATAATTATTCTTTCAATCGTGATATTAAAAGGGCTGTCGCAGGACAGCAAATCCCGACTATTCCCAGTGAAGGATAGCGCAGTCTCAATCAGGTTTTAAATAATCTATGATGGCCAAAATTATTCTTTGGCATTCACTTTTAAAACACCAACAGAAAAGCCAAAAAATATTCTTTGTGCCAATGAAGCTGAGATATTTGTCAGCCTTAGTTGGAAATTTCTTCATTAGCACTCTAGAGGCCCTAATATTTGCCCATTCTTCATGAAACTTGGTCAGAAAGAAAAAACATTGAAAATGGAAAGGTTCCATTGGAAAACACGGGGTTGGGGGAATTTTATTCAAATCTTAATTAAACTTGGTCAGATTATTTGTCCCATTACAAGGATAGAATATCAAAAGTGGTAAGGTACCAATCATTGAAAACACCAGATAAGGAGAACGGTAGTTTCTTTGTAAAAATTGTAGAGGCCACAATATTGGTTCAATATCCATGATTCTAAATCAAAATATTTTGTAGGATGAACCCTATTGAAAATTGTGAGGTTGCTTTGAAAAGAGTGGGACGGAGGCCTAAATGATAATATCTTTGTGAACACTCTAAGGGCCACAATTTAGTTCAATCTGCATGCAACTTGTTTAGATTTTTTTCCTCAAATGCAAGTCCCTGACGAAACATGGAAAGGATCCATTAAAAACATAGGTAATGAGCCTTAATGACAATTTCTTTATCCCCTCACCGGGCCAAAGTTTTTAATGATTGTTACATAACTCTTAAAAAAAAGTTATTTATGTAACATATGTTTCAAATTCAAAAGTTGACCTTTAGTTGTTGAAAAGAAGACACTTTAGTATAAGTCTTCGATCAATTGATATTAATAGATTTCATGTTTTAACCGGTATCTTAACTTTGAATTCTGGTGAGCCATCTTGGGCTATTATTCTAAATATATATATTGTTTCGATTTTCATTTTTTTTAAAATGTTTATCAAATTTGAAATGCAACACCATTCAGTGATGACTGATTTACATTGCTTACAGTACTTTGATTTCGTCAACTTTTTTATTCTTTCTAAACCTTTTTTTTCTGACAATAGATATCTGACCAGGTACAGTCTGTGTTATTTGATAAGGGTCATTAAGGGGTCATAAGAATTCCCACTAGAGTTGGCTTATCATTATCTTACATCAGTAAAACTGTGACCTGACCGAGGGGTCAAATTCTTCCAGGAATTTCTGGGAGTGAGCTCTGCAGAGTTGACCAGGCTGTCAGTTTTTGAGAATATGGGAGGTAATTTGAGATAAAATAGTTACACATGAGTGATCTACCTTATTAATTCTAAAACTAACTGACAGCCTGGGAGCCAGGCTATAGGTCAGGTGACAATGAACATTTTGTGAAATTTTGATCCGAAACCGTGAGTCAATAAATGAAGAAGTTGTGTTCAAAAGATTTGGACGGACGGACGGACGTATGGACGTACTGATTGCAAGACGGACGGACGGACACTCGGACGGAGATCATGAAACCAATACACGATCACCTATGGCGGCGAATAAAAAAGTATATCAGCCCGTCGTCAAATTGCTGATTTTGATATAAATAAATAAACAGTAGAAGGTTCAATGTATAGGCATTTTTGATGAAAGTCGTACTTATCACCGTCATCATTATTTTCTGTAGTCTGATGATAAAGCCTAAACATCCCATAATTATAACAGTGAATTTGATTGAAATCCATCTATTAGTTTCCGGAAAAAAGTGATTTTTTCAGAATCCAATCATACCAATGAACATATTCATTTTTTTTAAAGAAACGACCTTCACCCTATAAAACAATAATCCAGTCAAAAATACTTTTTCGCAGTTTGATAAGGGTCATCTAAGGATCATTCCAGTGAACATTAGTGGACATCCATCTGATATACATGTACCATCTATGGAGATAAGCCGTGACCCGGATTAAAACCGCGATTTCAAACCGATCGAAGTAACTTGAGGAACATTCCTGTGAACTGTTATTGGAATCCATTAAATGGTTTCAGAGGAAAAGATTTTTATAAGTCAAAGTTTACGTACCGACGGACATCAACGAGGGACTTGTTTGCCCGCCAGCCTCTTCTTTACAGTATTTTTTCAAAAGGAATTAGATCATGACAAATCTTACAATAGAGTGACCTGTTTCTAAAAAGAAAGGGCTAAGCTCACCTCGCTCGTTCGCAAAGAACAAAGTGAATTTAGAATTTTGGATTGCGAAATGTCCTGATACATACAGTTCTAAATGGGTATGCGCCCCTTCAATGATTTGACTAATTAATCAGTAGGGGAAGAAAACTTCTACGACACTATTCCTGTTGATATTCAGGAATAATTAAATGTTAGACGTTGTGTCCTTCAAAATCTGGGGCCCGTTTTACTAAACCACTTACAAAAAAAAGATCGCAAGTCAAAATCTCAAATCCTACCTGGTGTTTTCATTCATTGTTGGATTCTGCCTTACAATATCTCATTGGAATCGTCTTTAGAAGACTATTCTAATGAGATATTGCATTGCAGAATTCCATATTTAGTTACCACTGTAGAAGTAACTTTAATTTTTGACTTACGCAAAAAAATGATCGTAAGATGTTTAGTAAAACGGGACCCTGGTCATTCTGATTGGCTTCAATGACAACCATTTGAAGTACACAGCTATTTTTAAAGCGCTTCTACACAACGTAGCCCCATACGAAATATGTTTTGTACTTGAAAACCTTCACATTTTTGCTTCGTGAAATTGGATTTTTAGATATGAAAAGAATATTTGTTGATCATTCATGGAGGTATAAAACGGAAAAAACCTAATCACTCAAGTGTTTGAATCCACTCCGCGTATTCATACAATGTGATTAGGTTTTTTAAGTTTCACTCCTCAATGAATTGTAACTGTAGTCAACAGGTAGATGATACGCTTAAAGGAACGAGTTTTTAATTCAAGAAGCACTAACTTTTTTACCATGTACATGTGTAAATCGAACCATTCCGGGACTCAGACATTCCGTTCAAACAATTCTTCTAATCGAGTTTATACTTGAATGATCCGAGTTATGTAATAGTTAAACGCTAATAATTGAAAATTAAACGATTTAAACAGCCGAAAGGAGGGAGCGTAGCGACCGACTGAGGCTGTTTAAATCGTTTAATTTTCAATTATTAGCGTTTAACTGACTTAGTCTTTTTCCCGCCTTTTATATTATTGGTATCACATTGCACGATTTACACGGAATAAGACGGATACATTTATTAAAAGTAAACGCCCCACTCTTTCCAAATATGGAGTTGTTGAAATATGCACGCAAATATTGACTATTTATAAAGAGCAATTACAGAAGATAAATATGAAGTATAATTTGGTTTTATTTACCCGGCAACATAGATGAACGAAAATCTAATACTTTTCACTCCGTTTAGCATGTTTCTTTGAAAGAATAAAATCGTATTATCGTATGTACAGTTAATTACATCGTGAAAATGACATTCACCTCAATCAAAACCATTCTAAAGCGCTCCAATCAACCATTCCAAACACTCACTCAAACCATTCAAAAAAGCGCAAACCCATTGAAAAATATAGAATCAACAACGTCATTCAAAATAAACTTGAATAGAGAAGAATCGCGATTTCACTAATATAATTCAGATTGTAAGCGTCTAATTGGTTCCTGAAGAAATAGGAAGTTATCTATAGAATTTATTTGCATATTTTATTAAAGGGAGGTAATCAATATCACAAATTTTGTTCATCCTGAACAAAATTTGCGATATAGTATTATCTCCCTTTAAACTCACTCAAAACTCGCTCCTCACACTCATTCAATCTCATTCAAAACTCATTCCAAAATCATTCACCTTGTCAATTTTACGATGTTGTTAACTGTAATAAAATGTCCCTTTATTGAATAAATGTGCCAGTAATTGTTTACGAACTTATGTATGAAGGGCAATCTAAAGACATAAACAACTAAGCAGATTATACTGTTCTGTTGAGACAAAAATGATGTCATACAGTCCACCACACCTTGGATATATGCACATGCAATGACCCTATTTCGTGGACGTTTTCTTGTGTCATCAACTAAGTTAATTGTCTTTGTTAATTTTGGTTGACTATAAAACGCCTCATCTATAGCTGATCATAAAATGAAATTTTGCCAAATTTAGAAAGGGACCAAAAGTAATTAAACTAGAAGTTAATTGGAATTAACGCTAAAAAATAAGTATAGGATATATTGCACTGTTCAATTAGATCCCATTAGTTAGGGTTACTTTTCTTGAATAAATGTACAGGCAAGTAGAAAAGTCGTCGTTCCATAAGAGATTCGACATGGTAATCCATGCCATGCCAGATAAAAATCTACATAGGATATTCGTTATACAACATGTGCACGAGTTATACGATTTTCACGTGTACTAATCACGTGGTCATTGCATATTTATGAAGGGGTAGTTCTAGTCTGTACGCATGCGTGGAATCACAAATAAACCTCGACGTTTAAAGGAAATTATGATCAAAATAAACCTTGGCTGGAAAGTTTATGGAAAATAAACCTTCAAAAAATTTGAAAATCCAGTCTTCTGATTGGATGATAATGTAGGACAAAGACTAAATTCAATTTCATTTGTGATGTTTTTTCGGTCAGCTGTCTGATGATTATATTGGCCTGTGATTATCTTTCAATGTAATTTTATCGTCTGCAAGTTTCTGTGTTTTACATCAGCCAAAAAAAACCTATAATAGTATACGTCAAAGGGTTAGATGAAACTGTAAAATATCTAAATTTCAACTTACCGATTATCTACAAATGTGCCAGCCTTCAACACACAAATACGAAGAAACTAAATATTACGCGGTTTGTGTGTATTTCATGTGTGAAACCCTTATCTCAATCAATACAATAAATTTTCTGAACTGTTTCGCTGATCAGAATAGTTTATAAGTAGGTCGACTTTCTTTAGCATATAATATATTATCATAATAATGATATTAGTAAAAAAATAAACAATGTGTCATAGTAGTGATTGCACGCTTCATAAGCGCGCGAACCGTTTCAGGAAAAGGTTTTAAGGGCTTGTATGACCCCAAGGTTCATGCTACGCTCGCGTGTGCAAACAAAACCCATTTACACTGACCTATAGGTCATGATAAAATTATCATCAAGGGAGGCTAATCTGCATTAAATAATCTCAAAATATTTAAAGATTTCTCTTGACAAATCAGTGACCATGGACGTAACTCGAATTTCAAAATTCATACGCACAAAATCGGTGACCACTCGAAAATGTATAGGCGTTGGAATCGCCTTGGATTATTTTGAATCATTTAACCTTTGAAAACTCTCTAGTTAAAATGTTATAATATCATCCACGATATTTTTGACGCAGGGTTTATTTTGCATTACGCACCTGCGTGATATCAATATGTGTACAGTTAGTTACATCGTGAAATTGACATTCACCTCAATCAAAACCATTCTTAAACGATCACCAAGCGCTCCAATCATTCATTCCAAACACTCACTCAAACTATTTAAAATGCTCAACTCATTGAAAAATATAGATTCAACAACGTCATTAAAAATAAACTTGAATAGAGAAAAATCGCGATTTCACTGACATAATTTAAATTGTAAGCGTCTAATAGGTTCTTGAAGAAATAGGAAGTTATCTATAGAATTTGTTTGCATAAAATTTTGTTCATCCTGAACAAAATTTGTGATATAGGATAACTTCCCATCAAATTCACTCAAAAGTCGCTCCACACACTCATTCAATTTCATTCCTTAATCATTCCAAAATTGTTCACTTTGTCAATTTCACGATGTTGTTAACTGTAATGGTAGAAAAGCCCCACAATTCAATCCGTTTATTTGAATATGGGTTAAAGCGACAGAGGATGCTGCGCCTTACCATAGCTACATGTAGGCTACAGTTAACACATCGGTGTCGTACAGTTAAGAACAACGTGAAATTGACAAGATGAGTGATTTTGGAATGATTTCTGAATGAAATTGAATGAGTGTGTGGAGCGGGTTTTGAGTGAAATTAATGGGAGGTAATCAATATGAACAAAATTAACGATATGTATTACCTCCCTTTAATAAGATAAACGTACTTTTCTGTTTGTGTCTTACTGGAACAACCAGACTCGTTATTCACACTAGCCAATAAAATCGTAGAATAATTTGATCGATTTGAAATAAATGATAATCGCCTTGAACAATTTCGAATTTTTTTCCATATGATTTTGGAGCGATTTTGAACGATTTGCGTGAGTGTTAGGAATGAATGAAAGAATGGAGCGCTGAGTGAATGTTCTAGAATGATTTTTATCGAGATTAGTGTCAATTTCACGATGTTTGTAACTGTAGAGTGGAAAGACGTTTTAAATCGAGATGAATTTCAATTCCATGAATTTGATTACTACCTGTAGGTACATGTATATAACATGTTAGTTTCAGTTAAAATATCAATGTTAGGGAGAATTTAGCATTACGAGGCTTTGCCGAGTCATGATAATTTTTCACAGCCGAGACCAGATAACATTGAAATTTTAAGACACTTAAATGTTATTCTAATTATCATGCAATCATTTCAGTGATTAATTATATTCAACCCTTAAAAATCCAAGAAATTCGGTTGAAAATGTATGCAATTTGTTTCTAAAAAAAGACTGTCCGTGATATCATGTTAAGTTTTCAGACAGGTGATATGAGGTCAATACAGGGTTCATTGCTCGATAAGAGAATGAATTCGGAAATGAATGTAATGAGTTCTTTTTAATGGAATTAAAGCGAGGTAATCAAATAGCGCTCATTTTTTCGAAAAGAACAAAATTGGCTATATATATTACCTTCCTTTTCTAAAAATTTGTAACAAGATCCATAGCTTACTATGTCCTCACCAACCAATCCGATGCTAACAGATTTAAATCAAGTCAGTGAAATCGTAGGCTTTTATACTCACGTTTCAAAGAAACGTAAATAACATTTATCTACTCGTTTTTCGAGTGATTGGAACTCCAAATGACATGTTTTGGTCCATCAGCGACCTCAAGGGTACTGTTAAGACGTAGAAATTAATGAGAGTTAGCCAATGCACGAATCAGCTGTCTAGACTATGGCAACCGTTCCACATAGCATTTTCTACTGAGCTAGAGTTTATGTTACCAAAAGTGAAATAACAGAAAGGGATGTCCAACCTACTTTGCAGATATAAAATTAACTATTTTTAACCTTTCCCTTTAGTCATAGGTTCGAAAATCTTCAGCCGTTTCCGAGCTTACTCTAACATTATTTTTTAATGAGTGGTCCATTACAAATTTATTTAGATTGGTAATATTCATGTCTGATGTTTTGCTACATTGAATAAGTATACGAGAAAAAATTCAGTTGGTGCGTTTTCATTGCTAGTGAGTATATTTTGAATGTTGTTGTTGAGCTTATCCTTTTAAGCAATATTTGTGCGTTTTTAATAGTTCGATTAAGTGTTTGGAAGGAATGAAAAGAACGCCGAGGGAGCTATTTAGAATTGTTTTGATCAAAATCAAAGTCAATTTCACGTTGTTCTTAACCGTATCAAATTAGTAGTCTTCACTTTCTTATTGCGTCCCCTTTTCAACTTAAGCTTTTATTCCTATCCCAAGGCAGAAATCCAATGTTGAGCCACGACGGTTGCACCAACATGCGAACCTCTTGTTTTATGTTAATACATGGTGGAAAAACAGATATATGCCTTTGCTCTTTCTTTGATGGTAAATCGGTGAATGTACCATTTTTTCAACGAAATTTTCGCAACTCTATTTAAATTTAAAGCAAAAGAAAATTACACGGATTCATTGCCATGATCATAAGGCATATCAAACACATATAGTAAAATGATATAGTGATATTATCCCGTCAATATCTATTTTGAAAGATGCAAACGCAAAAGAGTTTTATTGTTTGAACCTTTATTTACAACAAGAACAGAAAAAAAACTAGACTTTTCATCTATAACCCAGCTAGTAGATTACTAAGATATAACATCTAACATATTATATGACATAAATTTGAAGCTTCTTTTGAAAAATAGACATCTAAGGTCTGACTTCTTTTGAGTTGCATGGATATAAGCTAGTATTGATCCAAAGCGACAGAAAAATCATATGAAGATCTCTTGCCCAAGGGCACTTAAAACAATTTCGAACTCTGAGAATCCTGACTGCAAAATGAACAACATTAACATGTTAATAGTTACTTAACTCATAGAAATATTGTCGATGTTTACGATCAATAGCTATCAAATTACAATCTAAATCAAAATGTGTTGCTTTTTGTCGCCATTGAGCTGATGTCTGCATGCATATACATTTACAAGCATTTTGAAGTTGTTAAACGACTTTCTTTGCGTATCGATGATATAAAGAACAGTTTTCAAGTTCTTCGAGTCGCAACCACTTTGTAAGGTTCGGGTATTCCAGCAAACAAATTGCCTTTTGGTGTAATGTCAACATGCACTCCGGTCTCCGTCGACCAATTAAACTGTTGTAAGAGTCCAGCAAATAGTAAATGAAGTTCTGGTTTCGCCACAAACTCTCCCAAACACACACGCTTGCCGGCAGAAAAAGGGAGCCAGTTTGGAGGTTTAGGACCAAGACGGCCGTTTTCATCAAGAAATCTCTCAGGTTTGAACTTCTCCACCTCGTCCCATGCGTCAGGGTCATGATGTAATGCCCAATAGTTAATCATTACAAGGGTATCCTTTGGTATCTTGTATCCGGCTGAAAGAGACATGATTCATGTATTAAGAAGTTGAAAAAAATAATTCACATAAAAAATTGAAAGTATTAGTAATAATGAATTACATAAATGAATAAATAAACAAACAACGAAAGGCCCATGAGGAAATAAAAACCCGACAATGGTTCTGTACCTAAGAACTAACTCTGTAATAACATTAGAAAAAAACTATCTTGTATTAAATATTCAGTTTAAACATCCAAATGGAATCGAAAATATCTTTATTCGATATAGCAGAAGCTTGTACAATAAAACGCAGCATACATCTAGTACAACTTTTTGTCTTCTTTCATATTTTTTTCTAATATAGTGAGGCATATCATATATGAATAAACGCTAGGACTTTTATTCTTTTTGTATAAACTTAACCCCTTATCACACTTTTATCAAACGATGATTTGAGAATGTATTCAGGGTGTACTTTTCCCCAATTTAGACTTAAAACTTACATATTTCAGTATCACACATGGCGGAATGGAAAAGTCCGCTAGGAGCCACTGTTGCCAGTCTCATACTCTCATGTAACACAGCCTCTGTATAACCTAGATTAGGACGATCCGCTACTCCCGGTAATCTGTCCTTACCTGAAAGATCATAAACAACATCTACAGTTCGATAAAATGGACCAACACGCAAATCGAGAAGGGTGAATCTAAGTGCAAGAACTTGTTTCCCAAACGAAGTAAAATAAATAGATTCAAATCAACCAAAACGCGAAAAGGGACCATATGGGAATTGAGTTAATTACTGTCACATAAACGCTCAGACACCGACAACTTTTCTATGGAACCTGTGATGAAATCGGCGAATGCTTATCGGTAAATCAGTCGATTGGATTTTTCTGAGATCGGCGACGCGTCGGTGAGTTTCATCGTCAGTAAAAACCTATCGACTCCTAAGCAACGTCTTTTAGATTTATGTTAAGCACACTATTATATCGACGATTAATCACAGGCCGTCAGCCGTTGCGGCCGATTATCGATCGGGCGACGGAAGATCTTGTACACAACGTATTTTTGTCATTTTTATTATTTTCACTTGTGGTGGTTTTATTTGACTACAAAATAGATATGTTGTCCTGATATCGCCGTTTAATTTAACAGAATGAAAGACACTAAACGAGAAGCTCTTGAGCGCCTGATTCGCTCCATAGACCCGAATCTTCTGATAATGATAAACACAGAATGGAATAATAACTGCTCACCGACGGAACATTCCAGTGAAATTTATTTGAGGTTTATCAAGTAGTTTCTGAGAAAAATTTTTTAAAGTAAAAGCTTACGGTCGGACGCTTGCACTCCAAATGGACAAATCGCCATAATAATAGCCCGCTGGCCTTTTGGTAAAAAATAACCTGCGCTGTTACATAGGAGGGTACATCTTGTTTACAATTTGACTTTATCAAATAAAAGCTTTAAATAATGTCCGATTACGTCTTTGATAAACTCCTTTTTTTTCAGTCAAACGATATCGCAAGCCTTAAATTTGACTTTTGAAAAGACGGACTAATTTACTCACCGACTTCTCTGTCTATTTCCTCCTGACACTTTTTTTGTATTTCAGGAAACGCTATCACATGTAGGACGGCAAAGTACAATGTATACCTTGATGTATCTATACCAGCTGAAACAGATAGGAAAAATTAGACAAATACAGCATAATGAACAAAATGAACTTCGGACGAATGCATCGCATTGCATCTTAATAAACACTAGCAAACATCGGATGCCACATTATTAACATCGATTAAAAAGAGAACAATCTTAAGAAATGCTGATGGTATTATTTCCCTTGAAATTAAATGTTTTAGATCTCAAAAGAAGAAATATGAGTATTGCAATGTTTCCAGTCTCACTACTAGTTAGCGACACTTCCCTCAATTACAAGTGGGCTACGAATGGATTAAAGTCTTTTATCAGTCTGCATTAGCACATTATGGTCATATTATTGGTCATTGAGCATTTTACTTATATACTGACTTAGCGAACTGTTACATGTCAAATTGGCCTGTGCGTGGCACCCCCCAACAATTTGACATGTGTATTTGGGACCAACATTAAGCAGCCTAGACAGCCAAAGGATGCAAATAGAAGATTGCCCGGCTGTCTACAGACACATTGAGACATCATCTATCTACAAAGTGCAAAGTAATGACTGTGGTCAGACTATGCAAAATCACAGGCTGGTCAGAGTCCTTACTTGACACACATTTGAAATTGTTGGAAATGTCACGCACATGATCAAAAAGAAAATAATACTAAAATGATCCTTCTGGAAATACCATGGCATAGATTTAACAATTTACCAAAAAAGATATCAGAGAGAGTTTGTATAAGGTATTCATCTGTGAGAGACTCCGGTGTTTCTCCGTCCTCCGTCTCCCCCTCTTCTCTAGCAAGTAACAATGTGTCGGTGAAGTGTCGGATATCATCTGAAAAAAAAGATTATAGAGATTGTGCTATAATGCGAAAGATATTTATCTGTCAGAGACTCCGCCATCTTGCCCCATCCAGCCGTCTCCCAACCTTCTCAAGCCATTAACAATATGTCGGTGAAGTATCATATATTGTCTTAAAAAAACGACACCAGAGAGTGTTTATATATCATTTGTCGGAGACTCTGGTCCTTGCCGTCCTCCGTCTCGCCCTCTTCTCAACCCAATTACAAAGTGTCGGATTACAAAATACGGATAATATCTCGAAAAGGATTCTATCATTCTCTAAATAAAGTTTATTGGCGGCCTTGAATAATTGTATTATTTACTTATTTTATTTGCGCTTAATGATAAAAATCGTATATTAGTGAAAAATATTAAAAGATATTTCCCTGACTAGTCTGTGCATACTTGCATTACTTTGACGGTTATTTGCCGACGTATCTGAGACTATTACTACAATTTGAATGTTTAAAAGCCAATAAATGTGGAATCAAGATCGTCGTTTCTGTGACTGTTATTGTAGTATCAATGTTACGTCGCCAATAGTTCGACGTGTCTGTGACTATTACTCTAATACGAGGGGCGATCGATAAATTCGTTTTTTTTTTTTTGTTTTTTTTTTTTAATTTAATCAGTTTAGAAACCAGTAGCTAACAAGAGTGCCATCTTCACAAAATACGCCGCCACTTTGCTGCTGTTTCACGAAAATAATTGTAGACACTACTTATTTTGACAGAACCAAATTGAAAATGATCAAGTTTCATTTAAATCAAGACAAACAGTAAGGAGGAGTTGCCTTCACAAGGCTGCAATTTCAATAAGCCCCAGGCACTAAGTTTGTAGGGGGCATAATTCATGGAAATAAATGAGCCATAAAATCCTTGATCCATGTACATCTACAAATTATGGTAATGACATTGACCAATTTCATTTAAATAAAGACAAAAAGTAAGGAGGAGTTGTGTTCATAAGGCTGCAATTTCAATAAGCCCTAGATACTATGTTTTAAGGGGGCATAATTAAGGGTAAAATTAATGAACCATAAAATCCTTACTTTATGCTCATTTACCAATTTCGGTTATAACATCCACCAAGTTTCATTTAGATCCAGCCAGACACTTAGGAAGAGTTGCATTCACAAGGCTGCAATTTCAATAAGCCCCAGAGACTAAATTTTAAGGGGGCATAACTGAGGCAATAAGCCCCAGAGACTAAGTTTTTAAGGGGCATAACTCAGGCAAAAATCAACGAACCATAAAATCATTCCTTCATGCACATCTACCAATTGAGGTGATAACACTGACCAAGTTTCAAGAAGATCCAGCCAGAAACTTAGGAGGAGTTGCGGAGACAAGAAAAGTGGACCCAGAGACTAAGTTTTTAAGGGGCATAACTCAGGCAAAAATCAACGAACCATAAAATCATTCCTTCATGCACATCTACCAATTGAGGTGATAACATTGACCAAGTTTCAAGAAGATCCAGCCAGAAACTTAGGAGGAGTTGCCAAGAAAAGTGGACCCAGAGACTAAGTTATCAAGGGGCATAACTCAGGCAAAAATCAACGAAACGTACAATCCTTCCTTCATGCACATCTACATCTTCACGAGTCAAGGGGTATCGAATCGATAAGATCTTCTCGAATACCTCTTCACGAGTCAAGGGGTATCGAATCGATAAGATCTTCTCGAATACCCCTTGACTGAATGAATAGGTATTTTCTGTACGATTTATTTTTAGCCGGCCAATCAAAAGGTCAAACGCGATTTCTGTGACTGCCAATCAGAGAGCTTCTTACAAACGACATCGGTACCTTTTAATCCCTATGGCAACCTGCTGTATTCCGACGACTGTGTAGATAACCCTTCATTCTTGGATAAAGAAAATGCGTCGCATCGAAGACGCTAACTTTTTAGTACGTTTTTTATTCGGTGACAGATAGATTTATAAAATCAACAAAATATAAATCAGTTCCTTTTCTATCAGAATGATAGGAATAGTAAGCCGAAAGTTTCCTCATTGTCCACCGTGAATGTTTCCGAGGCTCTCTCCCCCCCCCCCCCCCCCCCCCTTAAATTACATCAAAAATGTGAGTTGGGAATTCAGACATTATCTTTCACACGTTTTGTATTTTTGCCGACTAGCAAAAATAACATGAAATAATTATGAGTTAATCTATCCCCCATATTGTTCCATAGAAGAACATTTTGGATAGCCTTCTCTCTTCCTCCCCCCCCCCCCCCCAAAAAAAATGTATGAAATAAAAATAAATAAAATTAATGGCCTGTTTTTATTTTTTTTTATTATTTCTTTTTATTGAAAGCAAATATATTTCTATACTACATAGAATATAGTCAACGGGCGGCAAAACTACGTAATCTTAACTTGAATAAGCTGTAGCCACGAGATTTTGGACTTCCCCACATTAACACACGTATATATCATATATATTAGAGATAAAAATCAAATAATCCCTTTTTAATTACAAATACAAGTGTAATTCGATTTGGATTGGACATTGCGCGTGCTTGCTTTGTTTTAAACGTCGTGAATAAATTGTTTCATAGCAAATCTAAGTTTTAAATTTATCGTAACATTGTGACTACCTGCAATATGGATACTTTTCAAATTAAAATAAATTCAAATAAATAAACAAATAAATAAATAATGAAGACAAATTATAACAATAAACAAATGAAAGATTAATTCTTCTGCTCCCACAATATTCTCACACGAGATTTATTTTACACAGATAGAGGATTTTTACTAAAAATTGTTCTATTATTTTCTTTCTTTATTTATTTATTTTCATATTTTATTCTCTTGATTTCTCTTGTCATTTAATGTGTTTAAAGAACAGTCTGCTGGAAAAGAAGGAGAAAAACTCCCGAATGAAAGAATTCATATAAAAATTCAAGTAAATTATCATTTCTAAATTAGTTCTTTTTATAAGACGGCTTAATTATTGAATTTATTCCAAATTTTAAATTTCTCGTACTTCAATATAGATGCATTCTACTATATTGGAGTATGCCATCGATAAGGTCTAAAACATTGAAAATTTAAACAGGTATTGATTGATTGAATAACTTGAAAATTCAAATAAACATTGAAAAATCGTAATACACTGTCATCGAGGGTAGAAAAGGAAGATTTTGAGAACGTTTCCATGTACCATCAAATTATTAAAAAGAATTGTTGTCATTTGAACAGATATAGGAATTGCGATCATTTTTAGTGATTGTGTATTTCAGTATTGCTAAGTGTCACAATTACCTAAAACTGAAGGGGTTAGGCGCAATTCTAAGGGTTAATTTCACATCTGGAAAGTAGCCGCGGGGTATATTGATCTAACATACCTCCCGCTGTCGGACCTTTTTGTAAGAAGATTACTGATTGGTCCGCCTCGTTTTCCGTTCTGTGACGTCACGCGTACAGAAATTACCCATTCAATCAGCCAAGGGTAAGATAAGTATAACGTTGGTAACCCTTGGTTCGACAAGATGGCACATCTACCAATTGAGGTGATAACATTGACCACGTTTCAAGAAGATCCAGCTACAAGTTTAGGAGGAGTTGCGTTGACAAGAAATGTGGACGGACGTACGGACGGACGGACAGACGGAGAAGATGACGCCAATATACGTCCGCCTCCGGCGGCGTATAAAAATGAAGTAAGTTCCTTCATACAATATGACTGCTGATCAAAACAACATTTTTATTTGAACGAAGCGCGTTCTAAACACGCTCTTATTGTAGTCGTTACATCGCTTGAAGCAGCTCTTTGTTAGTTTTACAAAGTTACAAAAATCTGCTTTACAACGACGCATGGTGATTGATTTCACCGTTTGAATTTAAACATAAAACGTTGATAGATAAAGCTAGCCATTAATGTAGAATGTTGGGCTTTTCAATAGGTAAATTAAGCTGACTTCCACCGATGGCACAACCTTTTTCGGAATCCGATGTTATAAACAGCGAACGCTTTACCCGAATACCTTCATGGACGAACTCGAATTATGGAACGGTAGTCACCACAGACATCAGCTTTCGTAAAGACTACTTATTTATGAAAACAAAACAAAACAAAATCAAAGTGCTGTCAGCACTGTAAATCGGACATCATTGAGAGGCTGGGATAGTGCAATAGTTCGCCAATCAAAAGGGCTCAAATTTGGACAATAAAAGTTGGTAAAATATTTGCCCAATTTGTGAGTTTTTTGTCTTAACACTTCATCTTTTCGAGGACATCATCGCCAGCTCATCCAACCTCGTGGGTCCGATTTTGAAAGTTTGCTGATTCGATAGCCCTCTGCTAGTCTAAATTATTTCTTAGCAGATTTTTTTTACGTTGTTATAATGAGCACACGCCAAGCTAAAAGCTTGTCTGTTAATATTATTCCTCTCTCTAGAGTTTAAAAGCCTGTTTAGCAACAAAACATTTTTCATTAAACTATTTACAATTTTGATTAACAACATGTTTGTTTTTCAAGCATTGGGTTTTCCCAAATACTATAAATGCATTTTCCCTCAAGAAACACGTGAAATCGGCAACTATGCAACTATATCTTTGGTTTCTGACCAATCGATTAAATCTAGCAGCACTCTATGATTATTCATGAGTTATTCTAAAAATAGATCGCTCTTACTGCTATCCTATATCAGTTTATCGTATGTTTTTGTCGGTTTATTTGTTGTTGAATAATTTTTCTTCATACTCAAATTTGAATTTATTGTAAATAGGATTGGAGCGTGATCAGAGTGCTCATTGAAATCAAATATTTCAAAATTACAAAATTATTTCTATTTGTTAACACATAGTCAACAGTACTCATTCCACCAGTAGACTTCCCACGCTCCCTGTCAGAGTGCAGACGACCATTGACCAATGACGAACAACTTAATTGACACATTTCGAGCAGACGATGTCCATTGCATCTACCACGCGGTGTGAATTTAGGCGTGGGTTTTTACCGAGAGATAATCAAAACAGAATTTGATTGGTTGTCAGCCCTACAACTGGTAAATGACCGTTCGAGAAAAAAATCAATGCAGTAATATTGTAAGTGCTACAAATTTATTTTACAGTTAACCTATTGTACGTTTCAAATCCTTTACTCAACCGAAAATCTTGTTATAAACACTGAAAATACTAACTGGTAATTACTAAAAGCGAAAATTACATCAAATTTTGTATTAGCATCTTCTCTATTTGTCGAAAAGTAAATAAGATAAAAACAAAGTTTGTAGATTGTGACTGAAAAGGCCGTTTCTTCGGTGTTTGAAAACACATTATTTGGTTTGAACACATTGCTCAGAAGATAAAGGTAAAAATGTAATGGGTCAAACAGACTGGATTTCTGGAAACCGGTATAAATCTCCGATTTAAAAATCACAAAGATTCCGATTGTTTCATTGATTCTAATTCGCAAAATGCGACAGAATAAGGTAATGTTCGCAGTCAAACTTTGTCAAGATTTTTTCAGTCATTTACAATAGCCTATGACGTCAGTACACGAACTTCTAGAACACCCCGCGTATGTTGTAAAATCACTCTTAAACAGCATAATCAGAATAAGCAGCGTTTCCATTCAGTATTTGCAAAAAATGGGGTTCATGCTTATTCATGAAAGTTTGACATCAGATTATAATGTTGACACCATTTTATTGCTCAAAAATGACGTTTACAATCATTTCTTGAAGGTGCGCGCTTACCGCGATGTCTTGAATATGCCTATTACGTCATTTATTCAATTCTGGCGTCATAACAACCTTACTTAATGAAAATGTTGGTAAATGCTAATTTAATCATTACCCAAAGATTTTTTTCTGTACACCTCATACAAAATAAGCATTAACTAAATAACTGAATTTATCGATCAATCCTCGTATTCGAAGCCCTTGACACTATTATTGCAAATAAATGACTAATTTCCAAAAGTTCTACGTTTCTGCAACTACTATTTGAAGCAGATACGAAGTTGAAAGACAACCAAATTTGAGTATGCGGCCAAAAAACTTCCACCGACTTATTCTGATTCATTACCACCCAATATGCGACAACTAAAAGACTAAATACATGCGGCGGGGTTTTGTGCATGAACATGTAAATAGAATTGATTACAGATTATAAAAACGTACGAATGACAAGGTGAATGATTTTTGAATAATTTCTTTACGAAATATAACGAGTGGGGGGGGGGGGAAGCGAGTTTTGAATGCAAATAATTGGGGGGGGGGGGGTAATCCAATATCGCTTATTTCGTCCGACTGGCAAAATTAGCATCATGTTTTACCTCCCTTTATTAAAATCTTCACACTTTTGTGTTTTAGCGTCTTCGAGAAGAAATAACCCACTTTAAAACAATCGCCAGCAAATGAAATGATGGAAAGATTCGATTGATTTGAATAAAATCTTTGATCGCTTTGAACGATTTCAAAGTGTTTTGAATAATTTTGGAGCGTTTCTGAATGGTTTGAATTAGTGTTTTGAATTAGTGAATACAGCGCTGAGCGAGCAAGTTAGAATGATTTTGATCGATGTGATTAACAGTTTCAAGACGTTTCTAGCTGTAGATTGATTAAAGCTTGAAAGAATTGGATCCCTACTACCGAAAAATACGCATGGTGAATGGAACGACACGATACAAAAGTACTCAAATAAGTCAAAATCTATAATAATATGAGTACCGCTATCAAATGTCCTTTTAGCCTCATAAAACCTCTTTCCCAGAAAGTCAGTTACCATAGCCTTTGTTATATCGTCTATTTTCTTCATTATATTTGACTTGTAAACATACTGTAGACTTGGTATAATGTCTTCAGGTATGAAACTGTTGAATTCCAGCGTAAACTGTTCGTCAAGTTCTAGAATGTTTTGGAGTTCTTTATCGCCATATTCGAATCTGAATTTAAATTGGAAAAGAAAAATCATGGTTGACCACAATGTCGTATCTAAAATTTGAATAACAGTTTTTTATCATGCAATAAAGCCTGTTTTGATCGGATATCAACCGCCGGATAACATAGAATGATTTCAGGCAGTCTGTTCACTTATTCTGAAACTCATTTTCATATTACTAGTCCGAAATGAGTACATCAACAACTAGAAACATCGTGAAAAAAGACAAGCTCAACGATGTTGAAATAATTACATAATGAAATAGAACGGGCACGATGAGTAAGATATTGGAGAAATTAAAGGAACAAATGTTAAAGATGTACAAAATTAGAGATATTAATTACCTACCTTTAATAAAATACGCATACAAGTTCTATGAAAATATTTCTATGTCTTCAAGAACCAATCGAACGCTTATAAATTCAATGAAGTCAGTGAAATCTTCGATTTTTTCTTGCTATTTTCATTTTGAATGCTATTGTGATTTTATCTTTTAACATGTAAGACAAGTATTTGAACGTTTTTGAATGGTTTTAGGTGAGCTTTTGAAATGAATAAATGGAGCTCTGGGTGAGCGATTTATAAAATTTTGATTTGAACGAGACTTTTTTCACCAGGTTACTTACTGTACGATCTGCGTACATCGTCATCATTAAAACCACAGTGTCATATTTGTTGAATATGACTTAAATGAAATTTCGCATAGGTAGCACAGCTTCGATTAACATATCAGTAATTCCACGCTTTGGCTTTACAACACTTTTTTGTTATGTTCAGGAAAGTACTATTTTTCTTTAGTTTGTAACGAAAAAAAGGTCAAATCGGCAAACGTAATGGAAATCTTACGGTACCTTTTAAATACCTTTTATCAGGAGACATGTTTACATCTTCACCGCCGGAAGCGACTTTACGTAAAAAGCCAGTATCGATTGACAAGTATGGCCGTTTCCGACTTAGACTATTCCAAATAACTATAAATAAGTCGATGTCAAACACTTATTGTTATTTCCAAGTGGCCAATCGTGTAAGGGCTTACAGACGACAAATTGGTTAAAATTGTACGTACATCAGCTACAGTCAAAATAGGCAAGTGACATTAGACTCCTTGAATATTAAAAAAGTGTTCAAATTCTATTTATACATGTAAATGTGTTGTTGTTAAAATAGTTTACATTTTTAATTATGCCAGAGCCATATTGTAGAACGGGTGATTAAATATAGACAAGTTAAAATTAAATACTTACTCCCCATTGAAACAGAGTCCAGTTAAAATGTTGGACACCAAAAAATTGATTATGTCTCTCGGATTAAATGCTTCCTTCTCCTTCGTTATAACAGGGAATGTTGTTTCTAGGGCTATATGAATCCTCTTTTCTAGAGCATCCCCTTGCATGTATTGTCTGAAAATATAACGACATATCCTCTGATAGAGCCAAGAATATCTTGAAATTAACAACGTGAAGGATTTCGTTTGTTTCGAGTATAGAATGAATAGAGATCGAATTTGAATTACATTTAGGGCAACAAAAATATCTCTATTTTTGTATAATTCTATATTCTTGGATATAGACAATCCTTGAATTATCGGCTTTTTAAAGTCGACTGATTATCGACTGATTATCAACCTTTCGATGCAATAAATAAAACGACAATAATAGATCCGCAAGCAATAGTGAAGTTCGAGAAATTGTTATCTACTACCATTTCAATATAAAATTGATCTTTGATCACTAACTTGAAATCGCTTGTCTACAGACATATAAGAACACTCCTATTCTCGCAAGGTTTTCAAAATTCCATATATGAGTTGAAACACGGGCGTTTACTCTTCCATGGGACATTTAATTGCAGTTTTAGGACACCGTTACTTTTGACAGGTTTGGCGGGTGTGGTTCATACCTTAGAGCTTTAGATGATATCTTTCGATGAAGCTTCCATGTTGGTCCATAATGTGAGAACATAATATCCTTAAAACCATCTGTGAATTTACCGACTGAAACAAAAAATACATTTGACGACATAGATCATACCTTCACATGTTAAACCTGTTTATACAAGCATGATCAACAGGTGTGTGAGTTTATAAAAAAAAACTCGTTTCAATGGAACAGAAACATAGAATTAGATATATCCATTGGACAAAGTGTTTTCTACGCTTTTTTTGATAAAATCAAATAAAACTTAACCTCAAATAAGATTTGTCTATTTTAACCAAAGCGTTAATGATTTTGTTTCCTATAAAGAAGATTCCATGGGTTATATACTATACTATACAAAACGTCTAATTCACATTTGTAAAACTTCATATTTGTAAACCATATTTTTTATATTTTTAACTCTGAAAGCTAGAATGTGGTACCATTGTTAAAAATTCATTTACACAATTTCACAATAAAAAAGCACAACGTTGGACAATGGTCAGTATTTAAATCAAATGCCACATTTCCGCCATTTTTCGCAGAACTTTGCATGGTCTCAAAGGACATTTAATAAACACTTCAGTATGGTTTTGAAATGGTGGATTGGTCAGATGCTTACTCTATGAATGTACAATTTAATTCACTTATTTTGGATAGCTGCTTTGACTCTTTCAGTGAATTATGTTTCATTTTGCGTCAGCGATGCAATTTTTCCAGGCTTTTCTATATGTACACCTTTTCATGAAAGTCAACAAAAATAGCTTGTATCGTGAAATATTCATGAAACCGACCTGCGTGCAACATTTTAGCTACATCTGCTCTGATAAAAAGTAAATTTAACTTCTTCCATTATAATTTGACCTAATCAGTTGACGAATTTATGACCGTTACGATTCGTTGCTCACGCTACAACACCGACCGACACGCAGTAGTCATGAATGACAATTGTATTGGAAACGCAAAGAAGCAATTTTGCGTCCCATTTCTTGAAGTTGTCCTTTGTTTGGACACTTTGAATTCTTTATCAGCGGGATGGGCTACTGACTAAAATCTCATTTCAATAAATATGACTTTTAAATCAGGAAGCAGAAATCCTGAGAAGATATTAAGGTTAATCGGTCAAGCGTATAATTGGACGACTTTGTATCCATAAATCGCATTTTTTCTAAAATTTGGACCAATGTAATACCTTCCTTAAATTTCCATAATATTGATTTATTACATTTATTGATAAATTAAGATGTGAGTTAGACGTTTTGCCGAGTATATATGCACAATACTTTCTTTTTAGCCCGCAAAAAGTCAGTTATATCGCCAATTTAGTTCGAAACAACAAATTTTGTGATATTCTAAGGTAGGTTATGGTAAAGTCAATTATTTCGGTCGCAATAATCGAAATAACAATGAGAGAGAGAAAGAGAGAGAGAGAGAGAGAGAAAGAGAGAGAGAGAGAGAGAGAGAGAGAGAGAGAGAGAGAGAGAGAGAGAGAGAGAGAGAGAGAGAGAAGAGAGAGAGAGAGAGAGAGAGAGAGAGGAAGAGAGAGAGAGAGAGAGAGAGAGAGAGAACGAAAGAAAGAAAGAGAGAGAGAGAGAGAGAGAGAGAGAGAGAGAGATTTGTATTCATGAACAAATCAGACGTCTTTAAATCTACTCAAACCAATAAAATCAAGTATTAATTTGCTCGAACTGAGTGACTTCGGAGCGTTTTGAGTTGAAAAAGAAGTTTGGAAGGCTAAGCGCGTGGGTAAATTTGAATTTTGAGAGTCAGTTGAAAGAAGTTCTTCACCGGTCCAATTTAAACGAACGCAATGCAAAATCAAACTCTAAGCATCCTTTTTGATATGACATCAATTATGAATTTATTTGACAAGAATTGGCCTCTAAAACCCTCAATTTTTTGAGCTCTTGTATTAAAATTATTTCTAATTTTCAATTTCTTAGTATTTCTCATTTAGTTTACTTTAAACTTTATATTTGGATTTAGAAAGATCTGCAGTGTTTGGAATCAATAAATAAAGGAAAAGTCTATGAGGTTTTTTGTAGCGATGACTCCATTGTAACGTACCTGATGGTAAATTCATTCGACCAGCAAAATCTGTAGACTTTTTTACAAGAACCTCCATGGCTGTATCAAGATTGTTCACTACCACCATCTTTAAAGGACCTGCAAAATATAAGTGACTGTGTAAATGGTATAAACTACGGCATATCGAAGGGTCAGTGCAACGCTATTGTAATTGCTTATTTAATTATAAATTGTAAAAAACTGCGTTTTGTTATCAAATTATGATATGCCCTCTTTTATTCTTTCGCTGATTTTGTTTTATGCAACGTCATCCTTAGCGGGATCGTTGATTTACGTGACGTCATGTAAACACACGTGAGAAATGACGCGCTTTCATGGCTGTGCCCGAATTCATTCCGATTTCTACTCCGTAGAATCGCCGAGGGTTCCCGATTGGTCCGGAACATATCTCTTAAAATAAAATACTATCAAGTTGACACTTCATAGGCGGATATATCTGTTTTAGGAACAGTGCATTGTGCAATAAGCATAACTCTTAAGTTGCATAATTTTAGAGTTGTTGTCCTTTGTTGTTTTTCAGACTTGAAATTTGTCGACTGCATATCTACGAAAGTATAATAGCAATCAAATTGAAACTTCAGTGAAATTGATACAGAAGTACAGTGCACAAGAACTTTAAAACACAAATTGCATAGTTTTAGAAATAATTTCCTTTGTTGTTTTAATAATACGCGGATAGATCTCATTCAGGAAAAACAGAAGTGTAGAAGAACCCTTACTCCATATTGCAAATTTTCGGAGTTATTGTCGTTTGTAATTCTTCAGACTTAAATTTTGTCTCTTAGCACAAAGTTTGACGGTTATGAACTTGAAAATATACAGCTATCAGCTTGAAACTCAAATCTTAACGAGGGAAAATTGATCTCCATATTTACAGCTTGCATAATCTTTTAATTATTGCCCTATATTATTTTGAAGATTTGTTTTTTGCCCGGGACATATCTCTGATAGTATAACTTAAACCTTCGTATCTTACTAGATTATCGCAGAGCATAAGAACAACAAGCCATGCTTGAGTTTGCCACGTGTTTTTTTAAAGATTTAGATTTTGTCAGTAGCATATCTCTGAAAGTATTATAGCCATCAACTTAAAATTTCTTGGGTTGAAAGATCTCATCGAGGAAAAAGCAGTGCATAAAATCATAGCTTTTGCTTGCACAAAGTTTGAGTTAAGCCCTTTGTTATTTTGAAGACTTAGATTTTGTCCGGAGCACATCTCATAAGGCATCATAGCTATTAAACTTGAAACCTCATATGCGAATAGATCATTTTAAGGAAAAGTTGAGTGCTCATCAATTATAAATCCAGCTTGCATAATCTTTGGGGGATTGGTGTTTTTAAGACTTGGACTTTGTCTTGAGCATATATCTCAAAGTATAAAAGCTATCAATTTGAAACCTCATAAGTTGATAGATCTCATTCAGAACAGGTACATTCCACATAAACCATAACTAAATTTAGTGTAAATTTTGAGTTATCTCCCTTTGTTTTTCTTTTAAACTTTAATTTTGTCTCGAACATATCACTGAAAGTTTACCCCTGTCAATTTGAAACTTTATGTTGAATCGATCTCATTTAACACATTTGTGATGTACAAGAACCACAGCTTCAGCTAGCATAATTTTGGAAATATTGCCCTTTGTTGTTTTACAGATGTTAATTTGTACCAAATTTTGAAAATATAATAGCTTTGATCGGCTAGAAACTTCTTGTGTTGAAAGATCGCACTTACATAATTGAAGTATACAAGAACAATGACTTGATCGCCAAATGTTGAGAGATGCAAATATTTTGACTTTTAAATTAAATAATTTCAATAATAAAGGCGGTTTTATTGACCCGAATCTGACCCCTGTTATTTTGATGGTTAAAAGTGGAATTTTTCCTACTCGGCTTTGCACGTGCTTTCATAGGAATGAACTAGAAACGGTATTGAATGTAATATACATTTAGTTAATTGATAATCATTGAGATGTTTCAAATGAAAACCCATAAAATAGGGTTTCAATGAATAATAAATATTTTGGCTCGTTTTATCCCCCCCCCCCTCATCTGTACCTCTGATGTTAAAGTAATCGCTTTCTGCTATTTCAAAGTGTTAGGTTTGTCCTTTGAAATACTCTTAAGGTTCATGTATAGCGTTTGAGACCCATTTTTACGGGCACTTCTTTTACAAAAAAAGGCAGAATGTCCAGGTATATCATATATCAAAATAAAGCTATTTGTGAGCACAAGCAGTTAAACAACATTTAACTGCCACAGCTATATTGGTATAGCCAAATATTGTGGGAAAAGGTATTCTTGTACGGAACAAGCAACTGCAAGACTGTTTGATAGAATTGGCTCATATTTTTAACAAAGTGCAGTCTAAAGTATAACGCAGGTATTACTACAACCGTTGGTATAAAACTCGGCTCGAACACATATTTATGCAATCAATTGATTTTGACTTATTTTATAAACACATATGTCGTATATGTCATTCTAATTTTGTAATTGTGTAGATCTGTGTAAGGAATGGTGTGTAATCACAACATAAATGGACATTAAAAGTGTATATAACTGTAAGGTTGTTTAGCAATATATCAATTTCTATTTCACAAAATGGTGAATATAAAGTAATTTATTCTAGATCATTGATTTCAAAGAACTATATTTTGAAATAAATCGCAGAAAATATTTGACAATATTATGGTGTGATGTTGCACCATACCAAACATCCATTTTAAAAACAGACCAGACCGGTTTGGCATGTAAGTTGACAAAATAGAAATTGATTGTTTCAAAAGTCTCTTTGAGACTGAGTTTTATATCTAAGGTTGTAGTAGTACCTAGTAGGAAAATTTGTCTATATTCTGATCAATTGTAGGCAAATTTTATCTAGCCATAAAGAAGTTGTTGGTTTTGAACAAAATATCCCTTTTCCATAATGGTTTGGCTATTCTGTTATGAGATGGTGCTTCTTATTCTGTGCAACTACTTGTGTTCATCTACAGCTTCAATTTGATATATTGTTAAGCTGAGCAAACAGTCTTTTTTGTAAATAGAAGCAGGATCAAAATTTGGTACAAAAACTCTTTACATGTACCTTAAAGTATAATTGCTTACAATTTCAAACTTCTTGTTTGGATAGATCTCTTGAAGTTCAGGTACATGGCAATTGAGCTACAACTCGCGCTTGCTTTGGAGGTAGAATTCATTGAGAAGAAGTGCAGGTTATAAGAACATTAAATCTAGCTGGCTTCAGTTTACTATCAAGATGTTATATTTCCGACATGGCTTTTGTTAAATTTCAATACATGTTTTATAAGCGCTGACAACCGTCTTATGTGATGACAAATTTCTTAAAACGACGTATCCGTATTTTCAAGACAATAAACAGCGGTCACTCTGATAAAAGGGTTACTTTTTTCTAGGATGCGGCCCATACGCCGGCGCGGCTAATACGTCGTTCTATCCCCGACGCCGACAATCATTCTTTCAACTATTTATCTCCCACAAATGGGCTGACAATCCTATAGCTTTGTGGGATAGCAGTTAGGATGTTGTGATAATTATACCAGGAATCTATTGTGAGCTAGTCCAGCCGCCTTGATTTAACTGAAATATTGTAAATGGTGGCGTTCAAACCCCATACAAATAGACAAACAAAAGCGGCTCGTTGGTCGATTTTAATTTGTCTAAAATGGCCATTTTTATTATAAATATTGAAGATTTAGTTAGAAATGAAAGATAAGGGGGAACAACGAACGTGAAATCTTATTTGTTTATTTCCGTCTATTCATCGTCGAACCCGAAACAAATGCGCTTAGAAGCGAAATCCTAAGAAAGGCGGTTAGTTGTTACGTGGGGATAGTGCAAGGATACATGACTACTTCTGAGTTCTACTATGGTACAATAAGGTGCTCTGTATAAGATTGATTGATCTTTTGAATAAGGGTTGATCGTTCTACCTTTCTATGAAATTTTAAGAGCCAATTCATTGCATTAACTAACAATATATTTCACGAATCGGTCGTTTCAGCACTTGCGAGTATTTTGAAGAACGACTGACAATGGATGAATGATTAGATATAGGGTACCAAAGTAACTCACATTATACAAATGCATTCTGTGTTATGGCGATCCTTCAAAAATATATAAGAGCATTGTAACTCAACTAGAGTACTTATTGAATTTATATGAAATATTTATGCAGGTTAAGTTTTCGCATTTAGACGTTCGGCCAGACAGACGGCTGAGAGACCGACATCGGAAAAAATTGTCCTTCGTTCTATCGATTGAGGGCATTAATTATATCAACAATAAATAGACAAGTAACGGTAAAATGTTTAGTAGTTAATTTGTGTGAAATTCTTTGACAAGATTAAGATCTCTTAATAGTAAAAAAATAAAAAAGAAGAACAATTATAAAAAATTACAAAACCATACACTCTCCCACAACTTTTTAGAGCTATTTTGGACATATGTATCAAGTACTGAGTGGTTTCAAGCCAGTAATACTTAAATCACATAACTAACTAATATCTGAAGTAAACTACACAAATCAACTCATTATGCCGAAAGAACGTTACGAAAATTAATCATTTCTTAGTTAGTGGGGGATGTTTTAAGATTTCTTTTGAGGATAAGGCATTTGTTGAGAGTTGTTGCATTTCTTTTTATTTTAAGAAGGCCCCCGAGTGTTTTTGGTGAACGAAAGTTTCGTTCACCAGTGTTAAATACCGTGTATGGAAAATCCTGTAGGATCTTAATAGGTTTTAAATAAAGCAGTACCTCTTTAGATTCAATTTAGTATCTCTAGATACTTCTCTCTTCAAAATCACTGTTTATTTCGTTAAATGCATGATACTAGCATCAAGTGAAGATAATGAAAATTACCCTTTAAAAACACAAACTTATCTTGGAATGTCTATACGAGCGAATTTTTGATCGGCGTAAGATTCTCGAGATTTGAGAGCAAAGACAAAGTTTGTGTCTGTACACTGTATAGACAGATACTTTGTTTTGGATTTAAACCTTCGCTAATGAAACTTGTAGTAATTTGCCGGAAATGTGTATTTATTGAGGTCGTGAACTCCTGAACTTCTTCACAAGTGATTGGCCATACCACACGTGATGACCTACTACGATTTTACCTGCCTTCTTATGAATGAAGTCTTTGCTTATAAGTTACGATAGGTCAAGTTTACAAACGAATGGAATGTTCCTGCCGTATTTCTCCTATTAAACGCGCCCGGGCGCGAGGCAAAACGTCGTGGGGGCGCCATTATTTCAGACTCTTTTACTTAATTAAAAAAATACGTATTTTGGTACCTAAGAGAAGCAAACTGTTAACATGTTCGTAATTATCGATTGAAATACGTACGCTACCCAATACGCTTTTCTTTTTATCTATTAAGGCTATAGATTTAAAAAATAAAATAAAATGTTAGCTAATGAATTGTAATTCTGTCATTTAAAGTCATCTATCGAAATACGGTCACCCTCGACCATTAATTGCAACTTTCAAAAGCAAGTGATTGTGTTAGCAGAAGCCGAGATTATTATTATTATCATTATTTGTACAAGATAGGAAGTTCCAGACGATGCAATATTCAATGTTCCGCTACCGATGGACAAAGCGGTCTAATAAATCATTACCTATTCACGTATGAAATAAATAATCCTGTATTAAATTCTAAAATTTCGTGATGTGTAAATGCAAGTGTTTCGTAGTGAAAACACAACACGTCTGGAGCTAACTGGGTCACAGCGTATCGGCACCCTTTGAAGTCCCCAGATTCTTGCAAGCGGCGACGTCGCTTTTGAAATAAGTCACAAACGAGATTTGACGGGTGTTTTCCTATTTTATCAGTATGAATTGTGACTAGGATTTAATCATTTGACTCGGATATTTTGTATATTTGCAGAAGGTGAAATGATTTCAGAAGTGTTTTCGTAACAACGAAAGGGGATTTTGTTCGCATGTGACTTATGAAGAATTACGAGAAACAGTTTTAATTTTGTGTTAAATTTTAACCTTTCTCGCTTCCGGAAGACTGCGCGATTTAGGACGCGCTAGTTTTTCAGATGTTGACCGATCTTTTAATGACGCAACCAGCCTTATCCTGATAGGGATTTAAGATAGTTAACCCATAATCTATTGAACATTACGTCGTGGAGTAGCAGCTATTGAAATTAAATTCGAGACCGGATTTTTCATCACGGACCGTGGACGGTTGGATGTTGTTGATCGTATAGTCAAGGGCCTGGGAATCGTATTTATGGGGGAGCGCATTTATTAGGGAGAGCGCGTCTAAAAGGTGAATACGGTATATTTAGTCCAAATATTCATTGAAACATAAACACGCACCACTTGACCGTGACCAACCTTGATATGAAGTATAATTTAACCCATTGCATACTTGTGTAATGTAAATATCTTCGGTTACGGGTATTTTTGTATCATATTACCCAAATCCCATTCCCTGTTGTTGTTTTTTTTTCGTTTCAAACAAGGCCGGAAAACAGGGGATATAGCAATCTCGGTACCATTTACTGTTAATATATGAATATCGTAAATAGATAAATAAATAAAAGAATCAAATGAACAAATATCCCAACACGATAGACCTAATTTCAAATTTTAACATCGAATGGATTTTTTTTTCAAAGTACTTGACATCGTAACTACAACTGTATAGTAGCGCTTCTATACCTCGGATGGCTCTAGAATTTCCTCAATACAATCATTCATCAATTTGTTTTGCCGTAAGTATGTAAAATATTTAAAAAAAAGAAATTTGGATTGTGAATCAATCGCCTGTGGACTGGGACACCTTTCCTAACATGGAAATTGGTATTTCTTGCACCAGAACTATAATTAGCATACATCCGTACGTAGCTGCCATCGTCTACCCTCTTAGGTTTACGATTATCCGCCGTTTGGAGGAGCAATAGAATTGAAACAACGACTATATTTGGACAATTCATTAGCTGTACAAAATACCTTCCTACATAGATTCTATCGGATTGGGGTTTTTTTTTGTTGTTGTTTTTTTTTAATTATTTTTTACATAATGGAATCAGATAATTATTCTTTCACAAGACTGAATATTACCGAAAGAGACCAAAACCATGTAATTACAATTACGAAACAGCGGTCTCTTAATTCGGAGGATGGGGGGACCCCATTCAGGTCGTACCAGAGCCATAGTGGATAACGTTTAAAAGTCAATATGCAGAAAGACTGCTGTTTAATCTGCTAAAATATGGGTTCCGCATGTGGAAATTGAATTACCTTTCTGGCTACTATTTTTTGAGTTAAGAAAAGAATCATTAGTCTAGACGCTATAGTTGCCTGTTTTTTTTTCTCTAGGCTTATCGCTCTCTGTCTATCGGTCTGTGTCTGTCTGTCTCTCTCTCTACCTTTCTTTTCCTCTCTTTCTCTTTCTTTGAATTTAAAATTTTGACTAGATACTTTTCCTTCATTATCTTTTACATTTATAATTTCTCTTTTCTCAACGAATTCATTATATCACTTTAGAATGCCAACAGATTCGTTCACCATCAGTACTTTCAGTGCTTTGATTTCTTCTGGTATTTTCTCCTTGGAATAACAGGATTTGCTATTTTCATTGTTTGAAAAAGTTAAATTTTTTATACAAATTGTCGATTATAAGATTTTTTTACACAGAAAGTGAATACATAATGTACCCTGTATCTATCTATTAAAATGTAAACATTACCCGCTTTATACATCTATCAATACATACCCAATCCAACAGTTAGAACTGGTCCATAAGACTTTGACCATTCAAAGAACTTAATGTGATAGCGTTCATCTGAACCCAGTTCTGAAATGAAAATGTATATGTCCTACAAGTTTCCTCGGTCGGTCAGATATCTTCGTCTTTCATTTATGTAATTATTACAGAACAAGAGGTATGTTACAAGATTATGTTATGCCCCCAACTGTGTGTTAACGAATCCGCTTTTTACAGAAATTTGCAGAACGCGTATTTTGAATTTTTTGTACAATTTGACAAACAAAAATGTGTCTTTTTCCTGTGTGTTTCTGCTAAATCATTTTGATTACCTGATTTTTGATTCTTTAAAAGTAAGCATTAAAAATTATTATTAAAATTGTGTAAACAATGTTCAGAGAGAAATTTTTTGTAGATCTATACTTATATTTGTAAATATTTTGAAGGTCTCCTTCTTGTCTATTTGACTATCTGCAACAATATTGAATTTTAAAATGGAAAACAGTCACTTGCAGTACGAATTTGTTAAAAAGCTGTACAATTCTCCTTGACTTTATGATTTATGGCCACGGCCTATATTGTAGTAGCGTTAGCTCTTCATATTGTCAAGATGCATAAGTGCGAAAACATTCTTCAAATCCATTCAAAGGGTCCACGAGATATTCTTTCAACCTTATTTATGAATGGGTTGGATATGTTCATGTACTTTTTTCCTGATGAAGAATTCATATATATATATGGTGTTTTAAGTCTAACAGTAGTTTGTCTGGCTCGTTGGCTGAGTGTTAAGCGTGCTCGACTCTTAATCCTATGGTTGTCGGTTCGAGCCTCACCGGAGGCTGGTAGTGTATATGGACAAGACACTTTACAAACGAATCCAGTCCAACCAGCTGTGAAAATTAGCAGTGGCTAGAATTCTCTCTGTCTCTCTGTCTCTGTCTCTCTGTCTGTCTGTCTGTCTGTCTCTCTCTCTCTCTTTCTTTCTCTCTCTCTCTCTCTCTCTCTCTCTCTCTCTCTCTCTCTCTCTCTCTCTCTCTTTCTCTCTCTCTCTCTCTCTCAAAAATAAAAATCTTACGTAAGATATTCCCCAACAGTGGTAATCGCAGGGGGCCTGGTGGCATGTTGTATTTTCTGTTCTTAATAAACCAGTAGGCCGCTAGTCCTACTAGTAATCCAATAAGGGTCGTCTTAATCAGTAGGCCAGATACCAGGAGCTCTAGCATTGTGCTGAGTTAAACTCTGAAAAAAAATAAACCTCTGTTAAATAGTGAAAACGGAAAGTATTGGGTGAAAGTTTGTAAATGAAAAGTGCAAAGAATTGATAATATTGAATTACCCCTATTTAGTATCAAAGAGAGTAGCATCATTCATTTGCAAAATGGTTTGAATATCAACATGTAAAATGTCACTTTACCTTTTTTTTTTGTTGTTTTCTTCTCTAGCATCACTTTAGCAAAAGGACGAAGAGAGCCTGGATCGCTCAACTGACTTAAACATCTTTCATAGACTTTTCACTAAATAAAGCTTACGTGATGAAAACAGCACTTTGAGATCCGTTAAGACCTACTTTATAATGATCAACTGGGTCTGGCCCACATTGCACCAAAATATCCTATAACCATGAACCTGCATCCTTTAACCCATCTTATTAAAACATTAGGTTCAGGAGGAGATGTCTTTCATAAATTTCTGGCCCTGCCACATCCATATTAATCGGCCAATCAAAATTTTGCGAGCAATTTTTTGGAAAGGGTCACCAAAGGAACATTCTGGTAAATATTAAATTGATGTCAGCCCATTGGTTCAGGAAGAGATGTAGTTCAAAGATTTCGGGCTCAAAATAAGCCCGGCCCAGCCACGTCCATATTTATCGGCCTATTAAAATTTCGAAGATCTTGGTAAAGTTTCATTGAAATTGGCAAATTGGTTTAGGAGGAAAATGTCATTCTACGGTTTCGGGCTCAAAATAAGTCCTGCCCGGCAACGCACAGATCTATAGGCCAATCAAAATTTTGAAAAGAATTTTTGGAAAGGGTCACCAAATGAACATTTTGGTAACGAGTCATTGAAATCGACCCAATTGTTCAGGAGGAAATGTCGATCAAAGATTTCGGACTCAAAAGAAGGCCCGCTCAGCCAGGCCCATATTTAAAGGCCAATCAATTTCCTTACTTATGTTAGAACAGGGTCATCCAAGGAACATTCTGGTAAAGTTTCATTGCAATTGGCCCAGTGGTTCGGGAGAATATGTCGTTTAAACATTTCGGGCTCAAAATAAGCCCTGTCCGGCGACGCCCATATTTATGGCCCTATCAAAACTTCTTGAACAATTTACATAAAGAGTCACCCAAGTAACATTATGGTAAAGTTTCATTGAAATCAGCCCAGTGGATCAGGAGGAGATTGCGTTCAAAGATTTCGGACTCAAAATAAGCCCAACCCCATATTCATAGGCCAATCAAATTTTCCTGAATGTTTTAGAACAGGGTCATCCAAGGAACATCCATGCCGCGTGACCTAAGAAACTTTTCTAACCAAGTTTCAGAAAATATCGAACCATAATTCTGATCTATAGAGAGTAAGCAAGAAATATGTTCTCTTGATTTCCAGTAGATTCTTATTAATTTCAATCAGGTTCATTCATGTGAGAAGGCGTTCCAACCATGAAGGTTTGGATACATTTGTGGCCTCAAGACAATTATCACTCAAAATGTTGTCATCTGATGGCTTAATATTGGTGACAGACAATCAATGATCACAAAAGCTAGCCTTGAGCAAGTTGCTAAGGAGAGCTAAAACAGGGGATATAAATAATTAAATGAACACATAAAGAACCTGGTTTGTTCGTAAACACAAATGTTTCCGAAACGGGTTCATTAATTTGATAAGGTCTTCCTACCAAGCTTCACGAAGGTTTGGCCACAGTTGTGGCCTCTAGACAATAAACACTCAAATTGTTGACGTCTGATGGCTCAATACGGGTGATAGGCATTAAATTATCCCAAAAGCTAGTCTCGAGTATGTTGTGCTCTGGAGAGCTAAAAAAGGATGTAAATAATTAAATGAACACAAAAAGAACCTGATTTGTTCGTTAACACGAATGCTTCGGAAACGACCTTGATAATTGACATTGAACTTTACCTTCAAAGAAAGACATTGATGAGAGGAACCTATATGCCAAATATTAGCATATATTTCTGGCAGGAAATAAAATATCGCTCATTTCGTTCAAGTTGGACGAAAGAAGCGATATTGTATTATTCTCCTAAATTTGCATTCAAAACTCGTTCCACACATGGATTCAATGTAATTTTGAAATCAATCTAAAATCATTCAACTTGTCAATTTTAATCATTGTTATTAAATGTATCCATATTTCTAAATTGTACAAAATATACCTTAACTCGGAAAAAAGAACTTAGTTAATCTAGAGGTAGACAAATTGTTAATCGCCTAATGAAATTGACAGACATTACCATAAAAACCATACTAAGTCGTTCACTCGGTAATCCATTTATTCTTCTTCTTCCTGATACTGGCCACAATCAACCGGATGATTTTTTTTGCCAGAGGCTTTGCGCTTAGAAATATTTAAGAAAAGTTATAAGTGAGAGTATTCACAGTGAAGTTAAAAGAATAAGACAGGAAAGATTCGCGGCTAGTTGAGCATTGAAGGCGTCAATTGAGCCAGCTGACCGTACGTCGGGGGGGGGGGGGGGTACAGTCTTATGTGGTACGAGGACAGAAGAGTTTTTCCTGGTTGATGTTTTACAGTATGGGATGCTGAAGCTCCTGACATTTGTATGGAACTGCATTTTCCATTTTTTCCCATGTAGCAAGCTTGTTAAGATCGTCTTGGAGTTTTTAGCAGTCTTTACCAGATTTGATGGCTATGTAAGCTATGGTGTCGTCAGCAAACAGGCGCACTTTGGCATTCAGGTCTTGATGTACATCGCTAATGTAGTATAGAAATAGACTGGGACCTAATACCGAGCCTTGATGCACTCCTGATTCAACAGTGACAGGGTGTGACTTGTGACCTTCAAGTACTACAGACTGGCTTTTATTTGATAGGAAGGCTTCTATCCATCTGTTGGCTTTTCACCGAATGTCATAATGGTCGAGTTTATGAAGTAATAGACTGTGACAAACTTTATCAAAGACTTTTTAAAAGTCCAACACCAGAACATCTGTTTGGCTGCCATTTTCAAGATTTTTGTTTATATCATCAGCAAATTCTAGGAGCTGGGTCTCGGATGAACGGCCACGTCGGAAACCATGTCATAGTAGGTATAGGATGTTACTTTCCTCTCCGTTGTTCATTATGTGGCTGGTGATCACATGCTCAATGATTTTACAACAGATGGACGTCAGGGATATTGGTCGGTAGTTGATTGCGTCGTATTTGTGTTACCTTTTAAAAGATTGAGGTTACAAGTGCTTTTCCCCATTCATCTGGAATAGAACCCGTCTCATATGATGTTTTGAAGATGATGGTTAGTATGGAAGCAATATGAGTGGCTAGTTCTTTTAGTATTTTGGGGTTATGTTGTCATTCAATCGAAACACTCACTCAAACCACACTAAAAGTGATAAGATGAAAAACGTCATTCAAATTAAAATCGCTGAAAAAAATACGCGATTTCTCTTACTTTATTAAAGTTTGTAAGCGTATGATGGGTTCTTGAAGTCATACAAGTCATTTATAGGGCCGTTATTCATATTTCATGAACGAAAGGTGTTAAATATCTCTAATTTTGTTCATCCTGAACAAAATTAGCGATATTAGATTACCCGCTTTCAATTTCATTAAAAACCCACTCATCTCACTTCCAAAATCATTCCAAAATCATCCACCTTGTCAATTTCACGATGTGGTTAGCTGTACATTATTTCTACTGCACAAAAACATTCTTTTCCGCGTACAATAATTCACATAGAATGGAAAACATATCATTAACATCGTCTGCTCGGATAAAATTTCAATCTGCACAGTGACCCAGATTACAGAAATGTCGTTATGTGGATTTGAATTTCAATAGTCCACGTTTTTATCACAGATTTTGAACTATGTAACGAATTCATTTCACGTAATTAATTATACTGTCAGAGAGAAAATTAGATAGTGTGGTTGCATTTCTAAAATTGTTGGCTAAGCGCGAAACAGTTGTAACTACTTATACACATGTAGGCAGTTACAACTATTTTGCACTGAGCCGTTGATGTGTCTCACATTTTGAGAAATGATTGAATGAAGTGCGCAGTGCCAGATATATCTTGTCAGATTTCTCACGGTAAATTAATGTATGTAGTCGGGAACAGTTCTTAAAAAAATAGGGCCTATATCAAAATACTTCACATTCCCAGGACAGAAACCTGTAGAGGTTCATAAGACTTTCAATAACAGATTACATTACCTAACAATAGAACCGCCTACGAGAGCCTACGCTTGGCTATTGAGTGCTGGACAGTCGATAAAAAATCAAAGTCAAAAAGGGCCATGATTCGCACGATATGCAACTAGAGTGTTTCCCCTTAATAGCAAAGGTTGCTCTTTTGATAGTGAACATGTGTGCCAAGTTTCAAGTGAAGTAATATTAGAGATAACACAAAATGTCGCACGACTGCAACAACCACGAAGACGACACTAAGGCTAATAATAATGCCTCAGGTTTGCTCCAAAAACAACCGACCTAAAACTTTTCTTTTAATCTTTTACAAACAAGAATAAGACAAAAATGAATACATACGCTTGTTCAGTCTAATGTCACCCTTTAAACGAATCTACGCCGTCCTCAGCTTTATTTATAGTGTCACGATTATTCAATATTATCCGTTCCCTTTAGACTGAATTAACTTCGCATCTATTTCCAATATATTATGAAGCAGCAAAAATGGAAAACACACAGATTCTAAATAAAGAACGAGATACCAGACTCAGGCATGAAAATCGATGGTTAAGCGCGAAACAGTTATAACTACCTATAAGCATATAGGGAGTTACAACCGTTTCGCACTGAGCCATCGAAACGTGCTCTCTCAATCTCGACACGATCGATATTGATTTCGTAATTCCATAGCGGGTGTCATGACGAAACAACTTAGGTTCCGATGATATAGAAAATTAGATGTTCTTTCTGCATTCTGCAGAACTAAATCAGTACATAGGCATATAAAAAGTAGGCATATTCACTGCGTTTGTATCACATCAGTAAGACGACTATGTCCTGAAAACGAGTAGATTTTACTCAAACAGTTTCTGTGCTTTATCTCTTTTATCAGAATTGTCGACCTGTAGCAATTGTTACTTGATGCTGGCCATAAATCTTAATTATAACTAAGATAGGCTGCTGACAGAGGACAGTTATATTATTTAACCAGATTTTATTCTTTACAAGTGTTTTGATATAGACCCACTGGAAAGTAACGGGATTTTTAAAACTGATTCTACATCTTTTTCAACATATTAATATTATTCTGTATTTTTGTATATCCCTTATAACCTAGATAATATCAACCCTTTTGATGCTGAATGAAAACCGTAGTAAAATTTCATTAGAATCAAGGCGCTAAAGGCACTGGATGCACTAATGGTGAGTCAGTATTTATTTTGAACATATGATTCATAAATTCTTCGCGTTTAGTAAAATAGTCATATCGGGATAACATTGCTGGAAAGATACCCAATATATAAAGAATCAACATCTTTTTTATCACACTGTTTCTCGCTCCACTGGCTGAAAGCCACTGGGGCTATTGTCATGGCGTTGTGTCCGTCATGCGTCCGTGCGTGTGGTCGTAAACTTTTCTTTAAAAATCTTCTCCTCAGACACTATTGGATGGATTTCAACCAAACTTCACAGGAATGATTCTTGGGTGACCCTCATTCAAAGTTGTTCAAGAAATTTTGATCCAATGAAAAAAATGGATTTAATGGGCGTGGCTAATTTCCAAATATGGTAAAAAGTGAGTTTTCTCAGATTCTAATCAATGGATACCAATTAAATTTTACATGAATGATCCTTGGGTGACCCTTTATCACTCTTAAAAAAACCATTGTGATCTGATGGAAAATATGCATTTTATGGGCGGAGGTCATTTCTCTATATGTTATATAGTGGAAACTTTGAAAATCATTTTCTCAGAATGTAAGTGATGGATATCAACCAAATTTCACTGGAATGATCCTTGAGTGGCCCTTTTTCAGTCTACAAAAAATTTTGTGATCGGATGTAAAATATGTATTTTATGGGCGGATGTCATTTCATTATTTGTTATATAGTGGAAATTTTGAAAATCATTTTCTCAGTATATTACGAATAGATATCAATCAAACATTATTGGTAGGATCCTTTGGTGCACCATTATCATGCAGCCAAATATCATTTTGATTGGATGAATAATATGTCTTTTGTGAGCAGAGGTCATTTCTCTATATGTTATATGGCTTTATATATGCTATAGTGGAAATTTTGAAAATCATTTTCAACATCAGTAGAACCCAGAATATCTAAAAATCTAGTCAAAACTTTTATTTGCTGTTACATGAATATCAAGCCTGTGGAGCGATTCAAGCCATTCATGGCTTTTTAGTTTACCTTTTTTTGCTATTATTGGTAGAACAACCATGTAGCCACATGTATGGGATAAAATAATGATGCTTCCCGAGACAGTATGCCTTGCTTGACAACACTATCAACAAAAGTTCACAAGGATACAATTGTTGATTCCAAAATGAACTAGAGTACCCATTTGGTTGAAACCTGTCTGTATGAAGATAAAATTTGGAAATTAAAACTGAAGGACACTTTACGAGTTATAGTTGATTCGGCAATATTCTTTATTGGTACAAACTTACATAAAGTTACTTTTCAAATTACAAGTAACATGATGTCTAAATATGTGACAGTGGACTTTCAAGCCGTCATTTTCCTAAAGAAAATTGGCTTAGTTTGAACGTAATACAGGAGTCATTGTGTCAACCAGATTTGTTAATCCTGTTCAAATGATTAACAGATCGTCGGGTGATTAGTAACGAAAGCCAATTACTCAAAAGCTTAGCTAGGTAGAGTTACAGTTCTTGTTCACAGTACTTTCCCTTAATGAGATATATCCACCTAAAAAATTTCACAATCACTGTTAATACTCTATCAGAGATATGCTCCAAACAAAATCCAGTTGTTAAAACCAAAGGACAAGAACTAAAAAAGGCTACATAGAGTAACTGTTCTTATGCAATACACTTTGCATCAATACCGTTGATCTATCAGCCTAATAAGTTTCAAGATCATTATACTTTCAGAGATATTGTCCGGATAAAATCCAAGTATGCAAATCAACAAAGGACAGTAACTCTAAAAATAATCTAGATAGAGTAACACTGTTTGTGCAATGAACTCTGCAACCATGAGAGGAATAAAACTAATAAGTTTCAGGTCAATCGGACATAGAGTACAAACAGAAAGCTCTTATCACAAGCTTTACACGTGTGAAATATGAAGGCTCTTTTCCAGACCAATCAAAAGTTATGGCCAATGTAAAAAGCTTTGGGATGGGGGGAGGGGGGGGGGAACTTTCAGTCAAACAAACAAATAAACAAAAGGGCCTGAATGGCTCTAAACCGCTCACATGAACTTTATTGGTCCAGTGGATGTCATCCAAGTAACTTTCTGGCAAAATTTCATTCAAAATTGCATATTTGTTGACGATGAGATGTTATTCCAAGCATTTAAAGTGAAAATAGACCCTGCCCAACCATTCATTACTGAGGAGACTCAAAAAAGCCTCGCCCTGCCACGCCCATATTTATGGGCCAATCAAAATTTCGCGAACAAATTTGAAAAGGGTCACCCAAGTAACTTTCTGGTAAAATTTCATTGAAATTGGCCCAGTGGTTCAGGAGGAGATGTCTTTCAAAGATTTCAGGCTCAAAATAAGCCACACCCTGTCATGCCCATATTTATAGGCTGATCAAAATTTTGCGAACAATTTTTGAAAAGGGTCACCTAAGGAACCCGCTGGTAAAGTTTCATTAAAATCCACCCAGTGGTTCAGGAAGAGATATCGGTCAAAGATTTCAGGCTAAAAAAAAACCCAACCCTGCAACACCCATATTTATGGGCCAATCATTATCTCCAGAACAATTTTTTAAAAAGGCCACTAAAGAAACATCCCAGTATTTAGTTTCATTGAAATAGGCTCAATGGTCCATGAGGAGATGTCGTTCAAAGATTTCAGGCTCAGTTTAGCCAACAATTTTTGAGCAAGCTCACCAAAGGAACATTCTGGTAAAGATTCAATGAAATTTCAGCCCAATGGTTCAGGAGGAGATGTGGTTCAAAGATTTTGGTCTTAAATAAGCCTCGCCCTGCCATGCCCATATTTATGGGCCAATCAAAATTTCGAGAACAATTGTTGAAAGGGGTCATCCAAGGAAAATTCAGTTAAAAGTTTATAAAAGTTTCACAGAAATTGACCAAGTGGTTCAGGAGGAGATGTCGTTCAAAGATTCCAAAGTGAAAAAATGCCGCGCCCTGCCACGCCCATATATATTGGCCAAAATTAAAAATTTGCTAACAATTTTAGCTCCACTGGCCGAAGGCCACTGGGACTATTGTCATGGCGTTGTGTCAGTCCTGCGTCCGTCCTTGCATCCAGTCGTAAACTTTTTCTTTAAAAATCTTCTCAGAAACTACTGGATGAATTTCAACCAAACTTCACAGGAATGATCCTTGGGTTACCCTCTTTCAAAATTGTTCAAGAAATTTTGATCCAATTAAAAACATGGATTTAATGGGCGTGGCTTATTTCCAAATATGGTGAAAAGTGAGTTTTCTCAGAGTCTAATTGATAGATACCAATTAAATTTTACATGAATGACCCTTGGGTGACCCTTTGTCAGTCTCCAAAAAATTATTGTAATCATATGAAAAATATGTATTTTATGGGCGGAGGTCATTTCTCTATGTTATACAGTGGAAATCTTGAAAATCATTTTCAACATAAATATAGCCTAAAATATCTAAAAATCTGGTCAAAACTTTTGCTATTACAAGAATTTCAAGCCTGTGGAGCGACTCCAGCCATTCATGGCTTTCTAGTTGAAAAGGGTCACCTAAGGAACATTCCGGTAAAGTTTCGTTGAAATTCAGCCCAGTGGTTCAGGAGGAGAAGAAGAAGTATTTAAGATAGTTGACGACGGTCAATGGACTCAGAGTGATCCTTAAAGCTCTCTTTGAGAATGTTGTGCTCAGGTGAGCTAAAACAATATGCCCCCTCATCGGAAATCGATGCTTGGCATAAAAAGCATCAAATTCAAATGTGACGATACATTTTTTTTTTTCATCAAAAGAAGTTTTTCTGGCTTGTGATTTATGTCACCTTTCAGTTTAATTAGTCATTGATAGATTTGTTGTGAGTATAAGGGTTAAAAAAAGATGTAGACATTACAGATAATTTTTTTTGAAAAATGTTGAAAGTAACTTTAAATATACAATTCGTTCAGAAGATGTGTGTTTGTGTTAAAGACCTAAAACTTCAATAACCTTGAAATATTTCTTTGTCATACACCTGGTGTTGAGCAGGGAAGGAAGAAATTTATTGCCCTGATAAGCCCAACAGTAATTTGACAACATATGACCTTATAACAGGCGAATTAGATTTATGGCAGGGGGAGAAAAACTTGGCTAGGACATAGTCGCTAAACTGACATGTAAACATGATTACATTTTCCGACCTAAAAATTCACCTCTTCTTACATGTATCAAATAACGCACTAGAAATTCCCATTGACGCACTCGTTAAACTGGAGGGTTAGACTTAAGAAATGACAACAAAAGGATATAATGCAAAGACAATTTTCAAACCTTTCCTTGCCCAAAATAGGAGCACCGCCTGTGGGTACCAACGCTCGGCTGTAGGTGCTGGATAACGCCAAAAAAAACTTAGTCAAAAAGGGGGCATAACTATAACAAAAATGCATTCAGAGTGACCCCCTTGATAGTCTGGATAGCTCTAGTGGCGGTGAACAAACATGCCAAGCTTCACAAAGTCATCTTGAATATCAACAGAAATATGGCAAAGGTTGAAATAGGCACCCACCAACACCAAGAATATGACAAAACCTTGGGTTTCTCCGAAGCCTTTAAACAAGCAATGCTCACAATGTACCTCCCTCATTTGAGGCTACATCAGCCCACACCATATGTTCAACATCAGGATAAAATTGTTTTATCAATGTACATTTAACAACATCGTGAAAATGACAAGGTGAGTGATTCTGAAATAGGTGAGGTTTTATTAAAAATCAGGGAAGGTAATCTATTATCGTTAATTTTGTTCAAGATTAGCGATAATTATTACGTCCCTTTAAAGCTGCTCTTTCACAGCTTTTATGACAAAATACAAAACTTGTTCTTAGAATAGGAAATGTGTGTATTTGTAGACGATTAAGAATGGTCCAGGGGCATTTGCTCAAAACCAATGTATTTCAAAAGCTTTGTAACTTATTTTTTCGAAACGTCAAGACCAGTAAGGGATCCAGTCTATTTATTTCGAGTCTATATGTTACACTAGAAAGCCATGAATGGCTTGAGTCGCTCCACAGGCTTGAAATTCTTGTAAAAGCAATAAAAGTTTTGACTAGATTTTTACATATTTTTGGTTCTACTGATGTTGAAAATGATTTTCAAAGTTTTAACTATATAACATATAGAGAAATAACCTCCACCCATAAAATACATATTTTCCATCCAATCATAATAATTTTTAATAGACTGATAAAGCGTCACTCAAGGATCATTCAAGTGAAATTTGGTTGATATCCAAAAATTAGATTCTAAAAAAATGATTTTCAAAGTTTCCACTATATAACATATAGAGAAATGACCTCCACCCATAAAATGCATATTTTCCATCTGATCACAATGATTTTTGGCAGACTGATAAAGGATGACTCAAGGATCATACAAGTGTACAAGTGAAATTTGGTTGATATCCAAAAATTAAATTCTGAGAAAATGATTTTCAAAGTTTCCACTTTAATAGAGAAATGACCTCCGCCCATAAAATGCATATTTTCCATCTGATCACAATGTTTTATTGTAGACTGATAAAGGGTCACTCAAGGATCATCCAAGCGAAATTTGGTTGATATCCATCAGTTAAATTCTGAGAAAATGATTTTCAAAGTTTCCACTATATAACATATAGAGAAATGACCTCCGCCAAAAAATGCATATTTTCCATCTGATCACAATGATTTATTGTAGACTGATAAGGGTTACTCAAGGATCACCCCAGTGGAATTTCGTTGATATCCATCAGTTACATTCTGAGAAAATGATTTTCAAAGTTTCCACTATATAACATTTAGAGAAATGACCTCCGCCCATAAAATGCATATTTTCCATCCGATTACAATGATTTTTTGTAGACTGATAAAGGGTCACCAAAGGTTCATTCATGTAAAATTATAATAGTATCCATTGATTAGAATCTGAGAAAATTCACTTTTTACCATATTTGGAAATAAGCCACGCCCATTAAATCCATGTTTTTCATTGGATCAAAATTTCTTGAACAACTTTGAAAGAGGGTCACCTGAGGATTACCTGTGAAGTTTGATTGAAACTCATCCAGGAGTTTCTGAGGAGAAGATTTTTAAAGAAAATGTTTACGACCGGGCGCACGGACGCACGTACGGACGGACGCGGGACAGACACAACGCCATGACAATAGCCCCAGTGGCTTTCAGCCAGTGGAGCTAAAATTCGTTACTTTCATTGAATAATCTTTCATTTTTTGCAAGTATTGGTAAGAAGTTTAAGGCTTTCAAATACTTTTACCTTAATCTTTGATTGAATAGGACGAACATGCAGAATGCACATGCGTAAACAGTTTGCTCGAAATCGAAGATTTTTTTAGGCGTTAGTAGTTGCTTCATTTTTCAGAATGAATTTCACTAAATTTCAGGAATATCGGTCTTTCCTTCCATGCATTACTGGATTGATTTTTATTTTTTTAAAGGCTTCAAAATGATGAGCTCGTTACTTCCGATTGATTTTACGAAAATTTTCAAAAATCACAGTTTCTCAATCTGTGGAAGAGTAGCTTTAAAGCATATTTAGATAGGTTTTCTAAATAGCTTTCTTTGTCTTTAAGAACTCACCATTCGCTTACGAAATTCAATTAAGTCAGTGAAATCGTGGGTTTTCCTACGATTTTCATTATGAATGTGTGTGTGTTGATCTTACCACCTTTAGTGTATTGAAGCTTTCTTGACTGGTTTGAGTGAGTGTTTGGAATGAATGAATGGAGTGCTAATTGATCGACTGAAATGGTTTGATTGAATGTCAGTCAATTTCACCATGTTTTTAACCATAAGCAGGTCATTGTTACTCATTGGGCCAATTTATTTTCTCCCCCGTGTGGGGCCCGATTTGGTTGTTTTTCAGCCGGGCCACAATTAGAAACCAGCCCCTGTGTTCCGGTTGACAAGATGTTACAAACCGTTTTCTAATTATACCCCGCTTTGCAGCCGGAACACAGGGGCTGGTTTCTAATTGTGGCCCGGCTAAAAAACATCAAAATCGGGACCCTTTCGGACGAGAAATAAGTTGGCCCATTGTTTATTCAAAATCATAGCTACGGTTGTACGATCAGCATTGAAAAACATTTTACCTTAAATTTCCACCTTCACAAACTTCAAATATCTGTTGTCTGGCTAAACAAGAGGACCATCTGGGTCCTAGATCGCTCACCTGAGTCTCTATGACCCCTGGGACATCACATTAATTAGATAGGCAGATGTCAAAAAGAAGATAATTGCCTAAGATCAATACCATGGAACGTTTTCAGCGAAGATCAAGACAGATATGCCTTTTTGCTCTTTGATTCTATGTAAAAAGTGATGCACCCGGGTGGACCCAAAAAGTAACCCCAGGGTTTTGACATGAACAAACTTGGAAGAGGTCCATAAGATGATGCTACATTCTAAATATGAAAGCTGTCTGCCTTCTGGTTTCAGAGAAAAAGATTTTTGAAGGTTTTCCCATTTTTACCCATCGTGCTCAGATGAGCTGAAAGGGATGCACCCGGGTGGAGCCCAAATATGACCCAAGGGTCTTGATATGAACAAACTTGGTAGGAGCCGACTGGATGATGCTACATACCAAAAGTGAAAGCAGTGTGCCCTCTGATTTCGATTAAATAAGATTTTAAAAGATTTTCGCTCTTTGATTCTATGTTAAGGGTTGCGCCCGGGTGGAGCCCAAATATGATCCTAGGGTCTTGATATGAACAAACTTGGTAGAGGTCCACTAGATGATGCTGCATACCAAATATGAAAGCTGTCTGCCTTCTGGTCAAGAAGATTTTTAAAGATTTTCATTTTTTCACCCTTTTTGATAGGGTAAAGGGAAAGTTAAGGGTGGATTTCATTTATTTGAACAATGTTGGTAGAGCTTGACCCAAGGAACATCCGTGCCAAGTTTCATCAAGATTGGCCCACTGGTTTAGGAGGAGAAAATGTTTAAAGAAATTGTGGACGACGCACGACGCACGACGGACGACGGACGACAGACGACGGACGACGGACATTCTACGATCCCAATAGCTCACCTTGAGCACTTTGTGTTCAGGTGAGCTAAAAAAACCTTTCTGTTGGGAATAAAGGTGATTGTTTCATAATCCTATGATTGTATTGAATAGCACGTGGGTTTACATGACGACATAAAGATGGCTTTTAGGGGAAAACAACAACGAAACAGTTTAAAAACTATGCATTATATATTTAAAAAGTAGTCTTATAGAATGTTTTCTTTCTTCTAGGAATGATAACTATGTGCTGAGTTTTGAGACGCGCACAAATCTTACTCTGAATAAAATTCCAAGAACAAATATATACAAAAATAGTTTCAACTATAACAGTGTCCAAGTTTGGAACAACATCCCACTTGACATAAGAAATGAAACAAAACTTAAAATATTTAAAAAGAGGCTCACTGTGTATTATCTTGATAACCAATAAATGCTTAAAAAAATAAATTAAAATAAGTATCTGTCCGATGTATGATTATATATATATTGTTTCAATGTTTTCATTTAATTTCTTGCATATGTTAATGAAACGGATGAGAAATGTGTGCGGTTGTGTTGGAATGCTTGTGTATGTGTGAGATAGATATATTTATGTATAATTTAATTTTCTATTGATTTTTCAATGCTAGAAGGCCATGTAGAATATAAGATGTTGTTATATGTATCTTAACATGTTACCTTCTTTAAATAAAGATTAAATTATAATTATTATCATTATTACTAATTCACAGAAACGCCCGAGTGATATTGCGAAGGCATCGTGCTATCACTAAAAGTAGCGTTGGCCGGCTGTCGGAGAAATCAGAAAAACACTAAAATTTTGCAAGCATATACAATCGCCGATGTGACGATGTCTCATTTATTTTACTAGCAATGAGGCAGAAATTGCATCATGATTGGTTAAGCTGAATGCGATATCGGTATGCCGACATGTCGTCGACGACTTGTCACCGATTTCTAACAAATTTCAAAAAAAGGCAAATAAAACGTCTGTGGTGTGATCAAAATCGGTCGATGCGAAGCTGTTAATCAGCTGAAGCCCGGTCAATCGCTGGGAATAGTCTTAGATGTAATACCGACACCAACAAATCTGGAATACGTGTTCGACTAGTTCGTAGATTTCAACAGGAAAATAAATCCAACGACACTTCGGCGATCTCACGCTTCTGAAACGACCGACCCATGTATACCAATCAGTGGTCGACTTGTCAGCCGCTAGTCGCCGATTTCATCACCGATTTCACAGAAGTTGTCGGAGCGTGTATGTGAAATAGCTTATCTAAGACTATGTTTCGCAAATGTCAGAAATGGCAGATATAAGTACTGAAGTCGTTATCTCAATACAACACACATGCTCGTACACAAAAACCGAACTGTAACCCCCTATGTAATTCGTTATTATTCGCTTTGTTGACGGATGAATTCTATTATAAATGGAAGAAAATAAGAACTTTCGAACAGAAACGGATGGTTTTGTGACTATTCGAAATCTTCATTTAGTAACGAATTCGAGTATATTCAATTCAACTCTAAGTGGTCGAAATAACTTATTTTGGGTAGATGGATGACTGCAGTCTGCATGACCATATACAGTTAAGAACATCGTAAAATTGACAAGATGAATGCTTTTGGAATGATATTGAATAAATGTGTGGAGCGAGTTTTTGGGTGAAATTAAAGGGAGGTAAACCAACACTGCTAATTTTGTTCAAGATGAACAAAATAAGCGATATTAATTACCCCCCCCTTAAAAATATGCATACAAGTTCTATGAAAAGCGTTCTTTGTCTTCGTGAACCACACTGATTACGCTTACAAAGTTCAATTATGTCAGTGACCTCGTGGAAATTTTCCACCGATTTCTATTTCAAATGTGGTTGTTGATCTCATTTATTTAAGTGATTTTGCAGCGTTTTGGAATGGTTTCAGTGGGTGATTGGAATGAATTGGTGGAGCGCTGAGGTAGCGAATTAGAATGGTTTTGCTTCAGATGAATGTCAATTTCACGATGTTTTTTAAGTATTTTTGAGCTACCCAATGATCATCTCTGCATATCGATGTCATGGGTTGTATTTCAAACATGAATCATTTTAAATTCAGTTTCAAGTTCTGCGAGTCGCAACCACTTTGTAATGATCGGGCATTCCTGCAAACAAATTGCCTTTTGGTGTAATATCAACATGCACTCCGGTCTCCGTCGACCATTTAAACTGCTGCAAGAGTCCAGCAAATAGTAAATGAAGTTCTGGTTTTGCAACAAATTCTCCTAAACACACACGCTTGCCGGCAGAAAACGGGAGCCAGTTTGGAGGTTTAGGACCAAGACGGCCGTTTTCATCAAGATATCTCTCAGGTTTGAACTTCTCTACTTCGTCCCATGCGTCCGGATCATGATGTAACGCCCAATGGTTGACCATTACAAGGGTATCCTTTGGTATTTTGTATCCAGCTGAAAAAGACAGAAAAGACTTATGGACTAGGAAGTTGAAAAATTGGTAAGGGTATATGAGCCTGTGCGTTAGATTTCCAACAATTTGAAACAAGTGTGAGGCGCAAACAATCAGCAGTATAGCCAGTAACACAGTGCACTTAGTAGTATTTTGTCTGTCGATTTAAGACACTTCCGGCCCTCATCTTTCTAAACAGCGCAACGTAAAGACTCTGGACAGTCTGTGTGGATGCACAGACTGACTAGAGTCTTTGCTTTGCGCAAAACTGAAATCGTTAAAAATGTCACACATGTCACTATAGCTTATTGTGAAAGTATTGTTCTATTTTAAGTTTTAAGGATATTTAAAGTTTCAATTTTGTTGATTAAATCTACAATTGTACATTTTGATCGACTGAATTATTCGATACCTTTGAATACATGAGATTATTTTTTTTCTTTTTGATTACATAAAACGTAGTTACGTAACACTCTGAAGCGACCAGCCCTGTGTCCATTATAACAAAACGCTCGCGGGCGCCCAAGCGATTGTACCTGCATTACCAAGTGAATCATGTAAACCGATAGAGGTTTGTTATATGTATCTGGAATGCAAAGCTGATTCAAGAACTGGTAATTTGGTTTTTTTTATGATAAAAAGTGAGCATATTATATCATACAGTATATCAGGCTAAATACCTTACTACACTATTTATATGTACAATATATAATAGAATGATATTGATTTCAGTTTAATACCTATAAGAAACAAATAATAGCTGTACTTCTTTCAATTCGAAAAGAAGTATTTGTTTGTCCAGATATGGTTTTACGTCGCTTTCAACATTTTTTCAGTTATCTCGCGGCGGTAGGAGCACTTTGATTCTTGGTATTTTTTATACCAGTACTACCATTACATCCTTTTTCTAGCTTCCAGCTGCTATCCCACATATGTCTATCATCGACCAATTGGTGGGAAACAAAAGGTCGGAAAGAAATGAGTGACGTCGTCGGGGATCGAACCCGGGTCCTCTAGATTGACAGTCGGAAGCGCTACCAACTGCGCTATGACAGCGGCTCGAAAATCAGAACGATACTCATTAAAATCTTACATATATCAGTATCACACATGGCAGAATGGAAAAGTCCGCTGGGAGCAACTGTCGCCAGCCTCATACTCTCATGTAACACAGCCTCTGTATAACCTAGATTAGGACGATCTGCTACCCCGGGTAGTCTGTCTTTACCTGAAAGATCACAACCGATATGAACAACTACAGTTCGATAATATAATCGAAATGCCAATCGAGGGGGATAAATCTAAGTTTCGAGAACTTGTTTCTGTAAAATGAGTAGGTGTAAACCAACCAAACCGGGAAAAGGGGCTATCTAGGGATTCCGAAACATATATATTTTATTTATAATTTTGATCCTGCAGATGTTAGCAATAGGGTGTACAGATAACAACATCGTGAAATTGATAAGGCGAACGAATTTGGAATTATTCCGGGACGAAATACAATGAGTGGGAAAAGAGTTTTTAATGGTTTTCAAGGAAGGTAAAGTATGATCGATTATTGACGAAATTGGCGACAACTTTTTACTTCCCTTTAATAAAACGTACGTTCTTTTCTGATTCTGTGACAAATAAGTCGCTTACAAATCATCATCAGACAATAAGTAGATAGATAGATAGATAGATAGATAGATAGATAGATAGATAGATAGATAGATAGATAGATAGATAGATAGATAGATAGATAGATAGATAGATAGATAGATAGATAGATAGATAGATAGATAGATAGATAGATAGATAGATAGATAGATAGAAAGATAGATAGATAGATAGATAGATAGATAGATAGATAGATAGATAGATAGATAGATAGATAGATAGATAGAGAGATAGATAGATAGATAGATAGATAGATAGATAGATAGATAGATAGATAGATAGATAGATAGATAGATAGATAGATAGATAGATAGATAGATAGATAGATAGATAGATAGATAGATAGATAGATAGATAGATAGATAGATAGATAGATAGATAGATAGATAGATAGATAGATAGATAGATAGATAGATAGATAGATAGATAGATAGATAGATAGATAGATAGATAGATAGATAGATAGATAGATAGATAGATAGATAGATAGATAGATAGATAGATAGATAGATAGATAGATAGATAGATAGATAGATAGATAGATAGATAGATAGATAGATAGATAGATAGATAGATAGATAGATAGATAGATAGATAGATAGATAGATAGATAGATAGATAGATAGATAGATAGATAGATAGATAGATAGATAGATAGATAGATAGATAGATAGATAGATTTATTTCGGTAAAACAGATCATACAATAATCTGTACAATAATCAGCAATACAATAAGTCGTGCAATTATCTGATCGATTTGATTTAATAGTAGTTCATTTCAAACAATTTCGAAAAAATTGTTTAACAATTTTTGAGTGTTTTTGAGTGATTGGAGTGAATATTTGGAATAAGTAACTGGGGCCCGTTTTACTCAACATCTTACGATCATTTTTTGCGTAAGTCAAAAATTAAAGTTGCTTCTACAGTAGTAACTAAATATGGAACTCTTCAAAGCATCATCTCATCGGAATCGTCTTCTGAAGACGATTCCAATGAGATATTGCAAGGCAGAATTTAGCAATGAATGAATACACCAGGTACGATTTTTGATTTTGACTTACGATCAATTTTTTCATAAGAACTTTAGTAAAACGGGCCCCTGGAGCGCTGAGCAAGTCCTTTTGAACGATATTTGATCAAGATGAGTGTCAATTTCACGATGTTAATAACTGGATTTTTGTCATGAATATTTGCACATTAGGATGATCAGTCTAGGTTAGGATAAACTTTCAAAACAGAAAAGTTTCAAACAGGCCAAGTTTCAATAAGATTGGGACAAAATGAGACTTCTAGACTGCTAAAAAGGTTATTGTTGATGACGGTAATTCAATGACCACAAAAGCTCTCTTGAGAACTTCGACGTGCTCAAGAGAACTTAAAGGAAAAAGAGCTAGATTTTCTTTATACGAGTACAGAAAAAATGTTATTTTCCACTTGATCCTTATCTAAAAATCACAGTTTTTGTTTTGTCAAATTTTGTAATTTTACCTCTAAAAAAGGACAAACTCGTAACTCACCGATTTCTCTTTCTATTTCTTCCTGACACTTTCTTTGTATTTCAGGAAATGCTATCATGTGTAAGACGGCAAAGTACAATGTATACCTGGATGTATCTATACCAGCTAAAATAGATAGGAAAAGCTTTGAAAATTACAACACACGTTTGGAACATCGTGAATTTAACAAGAATGGAATGATTTCGGAATGACATTGGCTCAGTGGTAACAGCGAATGAAATTAAAAGGAGATAATATCATATCGCTATATGAACGAAATTAGCGGTATCTCATTTTATCTTATAACTATACAAATATCCGTATGATAACAACCCGTATGATATTTTTTAAGATATCACATAGTTATTTTTAGAACAATAATATCATACAGTTATTTTTAGAAACTTGAATTTCGGTCAGAAACATCGACGAAAACAAGACAAAAAGAGGTTATAAGATAAATATAATACATACTTAGTGTATTGTATGAAAAAAATATCTAACTCGGTTGTGAGAATTGACAATTGTCTCGGCAGAGCCTCGACAATGATCAATTCTCCCAACCTCGTAAGATATTTTTTTTCATATAATACACTAAGTACGTATTATATATACCTCCCATTTAAAACACGTATACCTTTGTTTTTCCTTTTTTCGTGTCTTTATGGACAAACTTTTGACAATCAAATTTATTTGACAATCAACCCAAATCTTTGACAATCCTCATCCAGCAAATTAAATCGTGGAACAATTTGACTGCTTTGAATGAAATATTGTTATATTAACGATTTTGAAGAGTATTTGAACAATTTCGGAGGTTTTTTTTTCCTTTTTGAGTGATCGGAATGAGTGTTTCACGTGCATTAAATTGAGCACTAAGCGAGCGATTTTGAATCATTTTGATCGAAGTGAATGTCAATTTCACAAATTTTCTTTCTGTAAGTAGCAAATTTAAGTGGTTTTTTTTTTCTTATTCAAACGCATTGACATCCCAAGAAACAAGAGCAACAGATGTGGATTTTAACATTAGGTATCGTATAAAAGTTGGCGAATCTTGAGTAAGGTTGAACATACTTGTTCAGTTATTAGATAAAAATCTTTATAAATAACAAAGATATCATCAAAGTTTAGTAACTATCGTATTATTATTTATCGGCTTAAATTAAATCGTACTACTCTCCTTAGTTTTACGATGTTGTATGCGACATCTATTGAACAAGAGCACCGCGTACGGATGCCTACGCTCGGCTGTAAGTGCTGGATGGTGTGCTAAGTTTCTAGTGAGTCAAAGTTTTTGCATCTTTTTTTGCACAAATTTGACTTTGAAAAATGACATTGACCTTTTATGAAGGCCCTATCACTAACAATTCAAAACAAGTGCTAAACCCAGTTAATCGTCATGTGAAATATGAAGGCTTTTTCACTTACCATTCAAAAGTAATAGCAATATGTCAAAGTTTTTGCATTTTTTCACAAGTTTGACCTTTACCTTGACTGATGGCCTTGAACTTCGAACCAACAGAAAGACCTTGTCACAGGCAATCATTATGTGGAATAGGAAAGCCCTATCACTTACAATTCAAAAGTTATCACAAAATGTAAAAGTTTCGCACGACGACGACGACGACAAACACGACGACAGCGACGACACCAAGGCTTTAGCAATACCTTATTATAATATACTAGCATTATGTACACAAAGAGATGTTGAATATTTGCATTTCAAATAGAAAATGATTTTAATAAATTGGTCCTTCTGTAAAGGGCACTCATAGAACTATAACAATTTACCAAAAAAGATATCAGAGAGTGTTTGTATAAGGTATTCATCCGTCAGAGACTCCGGTGTCTCTCCGTCCTCCGTCTCCCCCTCTTCTCTAGCCAGTAACAAAGTGTCGGTGAAGTGTCGGATATTATCTGAAAAAAAAAAGAATAGAGAGATTGTGCGATAATGCGAAGGATATTTATCTGTCACAGTCTCCGCCATCTTGCCCCCCCCCCCCACACACACACTACCATCTGCCATTCTTCTCTAGCCAGTAACAGTATGTCGGTGAAATGTCGGATATTGTCTGAAAAAAAAATATGAGGAAGTTGGTGTTTGTAATAAATAACCATCTATCAGAAACAGAGTTTCAACAAATTGCATCTCTCCTACAAAAATAACAAAGTTAAATGTCCATGTGTTGTTATCAAAAAAAAGAAAAGACGCCATTCAAGAAAAAGGATGATAGTTTTGCCGAAACGATGTCTCTACTGCTTTTTTTTCTTCCGCGGTTAAAGTATGGTAAACTCCATACTTTCCATTTTGAATCATAACACGATAGTTAAAATGCATATACGAAATGAGAATTAATTACATAGAACTTTATTTGCAATGAAATTCATATGGCATGTGTTTTACTGAGTACACAGATAGCTCCGTCCAGTTATTTTACCCTACGTCATCTTTAGCGGGAATGTTGATGCTTTTGACATCATAAAACCCACATGCTAAATGAAGAGCTTCCATTTCTGTAAAATTCACCAACGTCAACATCATCACTTGTTCATTAACTTGACATCTAGAAAGCAGCTTTAAAACTATTCTACACCTAGAAAAGGATATTAAAATCTTGTCCTCCGATTCTACCGTTTGGACATAACTCCTTCTCTATCAGACTTTATTCATGGACACATCAACTCGAAAATGAACTTATTCATAAACACTTGGCGTTGTAGCATTACCATAATTCAGGATTGCAAACAAACGGCGACTGAATAGAAAGTTTGACGTCCAAATTAGTGATCGCTGTTAGCTTGCATGGCTGACAGAACAAGCGGAAACTCGAATTTAGAGAAAAACCATGATATGTATTTTATTGAAAAAAAAAAAACAGCAACAAAGCAAATGCTAAAATAAAAACAAGAGGACCATGGTGGTCCTTTATCGCTCACCCGAGTAAGCCAACTCATAACTTGTCAATCATGTTATAAATACCAGAGATTGTTTGATGTACATTTAGGGTGGTTTTGAAAGAAGCAGACTTATTTCTTCTTTCTTTAATTTGATTTTCTTTTTTAATTTTCGTAAATTTTCTCTAACCAATTCAACCAAAGTTATTGATAGAATTGAATTCTTTTAACAACTTCAGAAGACCTTAACCTTAAGAACATCCCTGTCAAGCTAAAATTGATAGGCCCAATGATTTAGAAGAAGATGAATTTGTTCTAAGATTTCTAGCAATTCGCACCTTGGAAAACAGAATTTTGATGGAATTAAATTCTTTGAACAAAATTAGTAGAGTTTTACCTCAGGAACGCCCCTGCCAACTTTCAACCGAATTGGCCAAGTAGTTGAGGAAAAGATGAATTTTTTCTAAGATTTTAGGCAATTTTCCGTCTTTCTGTTACAAGGGAAAAAAGAACTTTAAATGAAATCAAATTATTTAAACAACTTTCGAAGAGCTTCACCCAAGGATCACCCAAGCCAAGTTTCAACTTGATTGGCTTCGTTGGCTAGGAGGAGAAGAAATTTTTCTAAGATGTTCGACATTCTTGGCCTATCTTTTACCATGGCAACCAGAGTTTTTGATAGAATATAATTCTTTTTAATATTATTTAAAGAGCATCACCCAAGGAGCATCCCTTCCGAGTTTCAGCTTGATTGGCCTCGTGGTTTAGGAGGGGAAGATGTTTAAATAAATTGTTGACGGACGGACAGACGGATGGGCGGACGACGGACAGTGGGTGATCACAATAGCACACTTTTATAATAATATAAAAATTTAATAATATTACCTTTATCAAATGTCCTTTTAGCTTCATAGAACCTCTTTCCCAGAAAGTCAGTTATCAAACCCTTTGTTATTTCGTCCATTTTCTTCATGATATTTGATTTATACACATAATGTAGACCTGGTATAACATCCTCGGGTATAAAGCTATTGAATTCCAGTGTAAACTGTTCGTCAAGGTCTAGTATATATTGGAGTTCTTTATCCCCATATTCAAACCTGAAATTTAAATAGAAAATAAAAATATCGTTAGTAGGTGACCAGCTTTATCTAAATTCGAGATGTAAATACGACATTTGAATCGCTAAACGAAGATATCTGGTCTATAAAACCCACCGGGGTATCGTTTCAAAGGTTGGATGGTCAGGGTCCAGTCGGTGAAGTTGTAACCAGGGTCATGGCCGCACAGCGACGTTTGGATACTGAATTCAAATTGTATGTTACCGTTCTTGTACATACTTGTAATAATAATAATAATAATTATAACTATAACAATAATTGATTTTCAAACAACATGGCTCTCTGAACTGTTATGATGAACGGGTTTTGCGTTCTTACTTTTGCATGACTGTCAATAGGGGAAACCTCGCCAAACCATAATGGCCGAGTCGAGGGTTTCAGCTAAGGCTTAAATAGAGCTGTGCCTACGACTCTCCGATCGCATACCAAAGAAGCGTTATCTTAGTACAAAGATTTAAACTGTACAGATTTCCCCGAACTAGATAGAGATTAATATCAATATTAATCTAAAGTTACCTAACTAATTATCAGTATAAGGTTTGTTAAAAAATACGTTATATTAAGTAATGTTATGTTATGGTTTCAAATAGAATTAAGAAGACAAAGATTTCGGTTGTTCCTGTCAAATAAAGCAATCAATGTTGACAAACCAAAATACTAATCTCTATTGAGATGCCTATTTAAATCCGACATCTTTCGCCATTTTGTTTGAAATGTCTTTGTAAATAAGCGACTTCAACGTTGTATAACGTCATCTTGAAAAATCTGTTATTTCGACTATTAAACCGCCCTCCAACGCGTTGCTGTTACGACTGTGACTATATATTTTGTAGAAAAATGACGCTTTAAGTATGCGACGGATATGTTTTTACGGAGGTCATGGAGCTAGGCCAGCGATTCAAAAAGCCCCTCTAACCTACGACTTGAAAGACCAGCTCAGATATTGAACCGTCAGATATATAAATTTGAAAGACTTATTGCCGTAGGCGTAATCCAAAGTAGGAGTTTTAAACACCAAAACTGCTTCAAAGAATCAGTCATCCACAGAATGTTCGACAAAAGTAGTAATAATCAAAAAAGTTCAAACCAATGATGGTGAAAATAGGTAGGTTCATAGATTTAATTGAATTTACGTCCTATGGTCAAGATATATAGCTGACAAAAAAGCTGTGAAAATTTCGAATTCGAAAATTCAAATTCCTGCTTCTTTATTAATCTAAAGAAACACTGTGGCTTTCCTTAAATTGTTTAGAGTGAATACGTGGGAGCACAACACGAAATAAAATATCATTAAAATAACTAAATTAACAACCAATTCGATTTACTTACTCTCCATTGAAACAAAGTCCGGTTAAAATGTTTGACACCAAGAAGTTTATCATGTCTCTCGGATTGAATGCTTCCTTCTGTTTTTCTATAACTGGAAATGTTGTTTCTAAAGCTATATGAATCCTCTTTTCAAGAGCATGGCCTTGCATGTATTGTCTGGAATTCAAAAGACACATTCCCTGATAGAGTAAGATCATTATGAAACCAATGATATTTAAGATCATACATGATTACGGAGTGAAATGGACTGAACAAATGACACGAGCGAGTTTTGAGTTGTACCAAAGGGAGGATATAAAATTGTTAATTTCGTTCAAATTGACTTTCATTGACGTTTTTCAAAACCTGTGGTATGTCGACCGTTCACAGATGACAGAATCAAGGCGACAATTTTCAACATTGAATAAGACAACCCCCTGTTTTCTCGTTAGGGATTTATAAATGACGTTTATGTTCTTTGACGGGTCGAGCAGAGGTCGCTTTTCAAAAAGATTCTTTCATGGGGCGATAGATTGATTCGGAAAATAAGAAAAGTGCGAAAAGTTTTGATCCTCGTCAGTCCGTGCATTCCGGTCGGCACGTTGCTAACAATTCAGGTGTCCCCTTTGCATTGGCGACTACAAAATTATTTAAGTTAAGGACACTCATGTGTGTTTACACGCGACATTAAGTTGCAGAATAAGGACACGGTTATTCATTTTTATACAATACTATATAGTTCAAAATCGATCATACCTTAGAGCTTTAGATGATAATTTTCGATGAAGCTTCCATGTTGGTCCATACTGCGTGAACGCAATATCCTTGAAGCCATCTGTAAATGTACTGACTGAAATAAAAAAAAAACTTTTTACAAATAAGGTCATAGAATAATTTGATCAACTTGAAAGTTCGGGTACGTTTTGAAAGAGTTCTAAACGAAGTGCATGTATTTCGAATGGCTATAATGGAGCGCCGACCGAATGATTCAGATGGCTTCCGATCGGGTAAAGTGATTCCTAGACAACCCAGAGTCAGTTCATTCCAAACTACATTTGTCAAATGGTAACATTGTATGTGCTTTATGCCTGAACTTAGAGATGATTAAATAAATGCTTTATTGAACGAAATTCTTTACTGTACATCAAATCCCACCATTATAGAAATGAATTGCAAAATTAAACCCGATGTAACATTTCTTCATATGAGCCAAAGATTCGCATACAAAAACGTGAAAAATATATTATTTCAAAATTATTTGTCCATCTAGTTCTTTGAACCTGTGCAGTGACTTAGATAGTATACTAGTATTTGACAGTCAATCCGACCAAAAACATTCTAATTCACTCACTAGGCGCGCCTCTATCTTATTTCAATTACTAACTCTTAGCACTGTATAACCTTCCGAGACCATTCGAAAAACGCCTTGCAATAGTTGAAGTCTATAAATAACCTCATTGGAATGAACCAATTGATTAAACGGTTTTATTGACAGATATTGATTTGAATTCTGAACGGTCAGCGAAGACACATATGAGAGGTAGGGGTTACGTATAATACATACTTAGTGTATTATATGAATAAAAATATCTAACGAGGTTGGGAGAATTGATCATTGTCGAGGCTCTGCCGAGACAATAATCAATTCTCACAACCGAGTTAGATATATTTTTCATACAATACACTAAGTATGTATTATATTTATCTTATAACCGCTATTTGACTTGTTTCGTCCATGTTTCTAACTGAAATGCAAGTTTCTAGAAATAACCGCATTATATTTTTTTCTAAAAATAACTATGTGATATCATAAAAAATACCATACGGGATATTATCACACGGATATGTGTTTAGTTATAAGATAAAACAAAATACCGATTGTAAACTTGGTATTCTTAATTGTATTTTTGGTTGTAAAAGTATTACTATGCTTAGATTTAAAAGTAATTCAGCATTCGAAAGATGTTTGTAGATAAAAATAATTGTAACGTACTTGAATGTAAATTCATTCGACCAGCAAAATCTGTTGATTTTTTTACAAGAACCTCCATGGCTGTATCAAGATTGTTTACCACCACCATCTTTAAAGGACCTGATAAAATAGTAAAAATGTTAATAATATGTCCTACATCGCGGGACTGAAAAAACCCCGTTGAATATTTTTGATTTCACAAAGGGTGCTATTACACTAATGGAATAACTATGCAAATGAGCTAAGAGCATAAAGTAACGTTTTATTTTCATTGAGAAAATGACGTAACCATGCATTTGCTGACGTCATTTCGCAAACGGCGTTATGTGTTTCGTGGTAAAACATGAATCGATAAATGTCTGGAATTTCTTTTCTTTATACCAAAAACTCGGGTCATATTATAAATAGAATATCAAAACATTAAACTCATCATCAGATATAAACATATATCATAGATGACTCGTTCATAAAATCCCGTATTCTAATCCACTCAATCAAAATATTCTATTTATAATACGACTAATGTCAGTTTATTTCGACACCAATGACTTGGTGTTTTGTTTTTTGGTTGTTGTTGGTGTCGATGGTGGTGTTTTTTTTCTTTTTTTTTTTTTTTTTTTTTTTTTGTGTGTGTAAATTTTTTTACTTAAGTTCCCGGTCATTTCCTCATACATGACGTTCACTTTTTAAGATAATTATCACACCGACTTTTTTAGTAGGTTTTCGTGTGATTTTCACGCGTATTTCGCGACTGGCAAAATATTGGAAAAATCAGTCGTTTCTAGACTGGTGAGTATATTAAAGAACATTTGACGGTGGATGAACGCCTGAAATATTAGGGCTGGGGTAAAAACAGCTCACAATCTGCATTTTTAGGAGCTATAAAACAACATGTGTCGCCATAAATATAACAGAACTTTGAATATATCAAAACAAGAAATTAAAGTTTATGAAAGTAAAACAATTTGCGAAGACCAAAATTCCAACCTTTTTTCATCAAACATGACAAAGCTATATTTAAAAAAAAAGAAAAGAAAAGAAAAACAGTTCTATATTAATTATTCTAAGGAAAAAAATACAATCGACTGCTCTGCTTCAATGCATACCTAGTCCGACAGTTAGAACTGGTCCATAAGTCTTTGACCATTCATAGAACTTAATGTGATAGCGTTCATCTGATCCAAGCTCTGAAATGAATGTATATGCCTCTCAAGATTCGACCGTCGGTCAGATTTCAAATAAGCGTGACATTTTCAACAATTTGGCATGTGCGTGAGTTGAAAAATTTAACAGCTAAGCCAGCTACATAGTGCAATAAGAAGATTGTCTAGCAGTTACAGATACTTTGAGACCAAATAAAAAAAAACAAGAGGACCACGATAGTCCTAGATCGCGCACCTGAGTCTCTTTGATCCCCCGGAAATCACCTTAATTAAATAGGCAGATATCAAAAAGGAGATAATTTCTACATAAGATCAATACCATGGAACGTTTTCAGCCAAGAGCAAGACGGATATGCCTTTTCGCTCTTTGATTCTATGTAAAATGGGATACACCCAGATGGAGCCCAAATGTGACCCCTGGGTCTTGATATGAACAAACCTGGTAGAAGTCCATTAAATGATACTAAATACTAAATATGAAAGCTGTCTGCCTTCTGCTTTCAGAGAAGAACATTTTTGAAGTTTTTCTTATTTTCACCCATCATGCTCAGATCAGCTAAAAGGGACGCGCCCGGGTGGAGCCCAAATATGATCCCAGGGTCTTGATATGAACTAACTTGGTAGAGGCCCACTAGGTGATGCTACATACCAAATATGAAAGCTGTGTGCCCTCTGGTTGCGGTAAAGAAGATTTTAAAAGATTTTCACTCTTTCATTCTACGTAAAAAGGGTTGTACCCGGGTGGAACCCAAATATGACCCCAGGGTCTTGATATGTCCAAAAATTGGTAGAAGTCAACTAGATGATGCTACATACTAAATATGAAAGCTGTCTGTCTTCTGGTTTCAGAGAATAAGATTTTGAAGATTTTCATTTTTTACCCTTCGTGCTCAGAAGAGTTAAAAGGGATGTGCCCGGGCAAAGCCGAAATATAACCCCAGGGTCATGATATTGACAAACTTGGTAGAGGCCCACTAGGTGATGCTACATACCAAATATGAAAGCTGTCTGCCTTTTGGTTTCAGAGAAGAAAACTTTGAAGATTTTCACCCTTTTTGTTTAGGGTAAAGGGATGGATTTCATTTATTTGAACAACTTTGGTAGAGTTTGACCCGTGGAACATCCCTGCTTAGTTTCATCAAGATTTGACCGCCAGTTTAGGAGGAGAAGATATTTTAGGAAATTGTGGACGAAGCACGACGCATGGTTGACGACGGACGACGGACATTGTACGATCACAATAGCTCACCTGAGCTCACCTTGAGCACTTTGTGCTCAGGTGAGCTAAAAACGCGAGGTCTCAAAGAGCGAAGTTCATCTGGAAATACAAACGTAGGGACATGACAATTTGGCTCTGTCGTGATGAACAATGACCAGAATACTTTTTTATGTCAGAAAGGGGATTAATTAAACAAGAGAACCATGATGGTCCTAGATATTTACCTTAGTCTCTTGACCCCTTGGACATCACATTAATTAAATAGTGAGATGTCAACAAGGAGATAATTTCTACATAAGATCAATACCATGGAATGTTTACAACCAAGAGCAAGAAAAATATGCATTTTTGCTCTTTAATTCTATAAAAGGGGATGCACCTGGGTGGAGCCCATATGTGACCCCCCGGGTCTTGATATGAAAAAACTTGGTAGAGGTCACTAGATGATGCTACATACTAAATATGAAAGCTGTCTGCCTTCTGGTTTCAGAGAAGACGATTTTTGAAGATTTTCATTTCGTGCTCAGAAGAGCTAAAAGGGATGTGCCCGGGCAAAGCCGAAATATGATCCCATGGTCTTGATATGAACAAACTTTGTAGAGGTCCATTAGATGATGCTAAATTCCAAATATGAAAGCTGTCTGCCATCTGGTTAAAGAGAAGACAATTTTTGAAGATTTTCCTTTTTTACCCTTCGTGCTCGGAAATGCTAAAAGGAATGCACTCGGGCAAAGCCCAAATATGACCCTAGGAGCTTGATATGAACAAAATTGGTAATGGTCCACTAGATGATGCAACATACCAAATATGAAAGCTGTCTACTATCTGGTTTAAGAGAAGAAGCTTTTTACAGATTTTCGCTCTTTGATTCTATGTAAAAAGGGTTGCGCCTGGGCAAAGCCCAAATATGGCCCCATGGTCTTGATATGAACGAACTTGGTAGAGGTCAACTAGATGATGCTACATACCAAATATGAAAGCTGTCTATCTTCTGGTTTAAGAGGAGAAGATTTTTGAAGATTTTCCTATTTTCACCCTCTTTGCTAAGGGTAAAGGGAAAGTTAAGGGTAGATTTCATTTATTTGAACAACTTTGGTAGAGCTTGACCCAAGGAACATCCCTGCCAAGTTTCATCAAGATTGGCCCACTGGTATAGGAGGAGAAGATGCTTAAAGAAATTGTGGACGACGGACGACGCACGTCGCACGACTGACGACGGACGCCGGACATTATACGATCACAATAGCTCACCTTGAGCACATTGTACTCAGGTGAGCTAAAATGAGAACATCTAATTAGAAAATCTGCTTTATTTTAACCCTGATTTTGTATCATAATGATTTTTTAAAAGGAAGATGACTAAAATATCTGTGCTTTGCTAGCTTTCAGTACTTTCAGTACTTTGATTTTCAATTTTATTAGAAAATATTCATTACAAATTAATCCTTTTTGCAGGCAACTGAACATAAAGATCTTAGAAACATACGTAAAATATTCCCCAAAAGTGGTAAGCGCAGGGGGCCGGGTGGCATGTTGTATTTTCTGTTCTTCATAAACCAGTAGGCTGCTAGTCCTACTAGTAAGCCAATCAGGCTGGTCTTTACCAGCAGACTAGAAGCCAGGAACTCCAGCATTGTTGAAGAACTCGGGGAAAGATCTGATGAAAAAAAATAAAATAAATAAACCAGACTGTTTTGGTGAAATATTTTATAAAAAATTAACAATATTGACCTTTTGCCATGGTATCAAAGATAAAGGTAGCAATTGCATCTGAAATTGAAAATTACATCCTATGAAAAGTTTATCAATCTTAAATAATGGGTTAATAATTATTGATTATTGTTTATTATTTCAAATACCCTGTAAAACGACATGAAAGAGAAAGTGTTATAGTTTTAATAAGGTTTGAAATGTGTGATGGGTTTGAAGCAACTAATAAATAAAAAAAATACTTCAAATGGAAGACAAAGCTTGAAAAGGTACGTGTTTTAACAGCGCGTGCGCGAATTTCTAGAATAACAGAATACCCTTCTGAGCCGCTTTCTTAACGCCAAGGGCTCTTCACAATTACTGACTTCTCTTGTAAATTTAAGTCAATAGGTGTACAAGTGTCTGCTACAACTCAAGAACCTTTATTAGCTGGCAAAAGTTGTTGACAAAATATTCATCTAAATAAACCACGACATGTAACGTTAGGCTTTGACAGACGGTCTGAGTTCTCCAAAACTTGAGTGTGACCCTTGTCTCAATAGCTGACAAGATAAATGTCACTGACGAATAAATGTCCGCGAAACAACTTTTAAAACAATCGACATTACGATAAGGCCACGGGCAACACACATTTTAAATACAATTTAACAAAAAAGGCATTATGGCAAGGCCTAAAGAATTTGCGCGCGTTCCCGTTTAATCTCGGGACATAGCATTAGATGACAAGTCCAGCCCTGCGTTCAGGATGCCAAAACTGCGCAAACTGTTTTCACGCACACGCACAAGGCGTATTTTGCACGAACAGCTAGTATACAAGTATGCTTAACGTGGACATGCATTGTTGCTAAGAAATATTCAATAGCATTACTCATCCGTAGCCTCAACACGTATTGATGTTAAGGCAGGATTTCTGAAACGATTCACACAATGTATCGGCTCAGAAATTTCGTAGACAAGGACATTGTGTTCCGTTTTAAGCTATACAATTATTTTTGAAGAGCCATCTTTGTAGTTCAATATTCCGACTAAATATAAGATTTGTATGTTTTTACTTGCCCCTATATTACAGGCACTGGTAAACAACAGTCACTGAGGTTATTATTTATTATTTTTATTGTTTTTCCGCCAATTTGAAAATTGAAATACAAGGAAAGCTGGCAATCAGAGGAAGTTTGTAGAGAGAGAAAGACTGAGTAAAGAAGGGATGACAAACATAATAACAAATTCAAAATCATGTACATATAAACAGGAAAACACAATCCTCGTTAACATGACACTTTTACGAAGAAATCATGACTAAACCATGGAAAAACTCGTTTCTGTAAAGTTTGAATGAAATCTTATAGCTAGTTTGAGATGTTTGTCTTATAAAAACTGTTAACGGACACCAGCCAGATGGACAGACAGACTTTACAAAATGACGATGAATATTGATCTATTACAGTAGCACACTATGAGCACTTCGTACTCAGATGGGATAAATTATAGGGTTGTTCATGGATGCAATCGTGCTGAGATAACAGTGATAACTGATAACAATGATGTACAGTTAACAACATCGTGGAATTTACAAGGTGAATGATTTTGGAATGATGAAGAAATGAAATTGAATCAGTGTGTGGAGCGCGTTTTGAGTGAATTTAATGGGAGGTTATCCTATATCGTAAATTTTGTTCAGGATGAACAAAATTTGTAATATTGATCACCTCCCTTTAATACAATATGCATGCAATTTCTTTAGATAGCTTCCCATGTCTTCTAGAACCTCAGTATTAGGCGCTAACAATTAGAAATATGTCAGTGAAATAACGATTTTTTCTTAATCCATTTTTTTTAATGTCGTTGTTGATTCTATATTTTCAATAGGTTTGAGAGTTTTTGCATGGTTTGAGTGAGTGTTTAGAATGAACGAATGGACCGGTGAGTGAGCGATTTAGAATGGTTTTGATTGAGGTGAATGTCAATTTCACGATGTAACTAACTGTAAATATATTTCGACGTGAACAATAATCTACGATTATTCGATTGGAACGAATTTTAGGAGGCTTTCAGCATAATATAATTTCAATTGAGATGTATTTTAATCGTTAACACACATGAATAAGATTAAATAGATGGATACGTACGGTTTCTTAGTCCAATATTACTCTGCACATGAAACTGCGCTGTTAAACAGATGTATTTATAGTATCGCGATTACTCGATATTGTACAGTTCCCTCTTGACAAAATTAATTTCATTTTTAGCGGCAAAATAAGATACATACGATAAATATAGACCCTTATCAGACTCGGATTGATAATGAGGTATCTGACCACAATCTTTTTTTTTATTATTATTATTGTTTTTTCCTTGTTTCGTGTGTGTATTTTGAAAGTAATTTTTATTTTTCTAATATAATTCAGTAATCATCGTCCGAGTTTGGCCCTCTCTGGACTCTTCTTCCTTTCTTAATTCACTTACAATTATTGTCGCGCTCAACGGCCATTTCTTTTTTTCACAAAGGATTGCATGATTGCAATTGTTCCAGAGAAGTCGTCATGTTATAAGCCGTGTGTTCAGGATGACGAAACGGTGCAAACTGTTTGCAAATTACACCCTACTTTGCACGTGCTCTTGCGTGCAAAGCGGGGTATTATTTGCACACTGTTTGCACCGTTTTGCCATCCTGTACGCAGGGAAGATCTTCAACACGATTATCAACAACCGTAAGTGTTTACAGAAAAGCAAACAGACGGCCCATTTATAGTTGTTTGTAAAGGGTTTATTAGTGAATTGACTATGAAGACTTCACCTTTAACTGACCGAGGTCAACCCGAAATATACATAAACTATTTAGCTTGGCGATCAAACTACGCAACTCTGCAAATAGGCTCATCTGTAGGACTCGTCTACACACGTACAGACGATAAAACGTTGTTTTTAAGGAACATTAAACACGTAATATGCTGTTTTATGTGTTAAAACGTGTTTATTACAAATTTTATGAACATATATAGATGATTTACTCGAAAGAAATGTGCATAAGAGGATACGATTAGTCAATTAGACTGGTAGAAAGATACGTTATATTACAACTATGTATGCAGATATTTTTGTGAAAGCTCAGGGTGTTGGAAATTAAAGTCACTGACTCCTCAACATAAAACGTTGGGGGTCAAAACTGATTTAAAAGAGGTCAAAACAACAAAAAAAGCAAATCATCAGTATAACTTTGCAGTTAGGACAGGAAATGCACTTCCTCTTGTAAAGACATGAAGTAAGCAATTAATTTGTAAAACTTAAGATAGGATATAAAACAAAGTTCTGACCCTTACAAATTGTCAAGGGAGTCAAATATGACCCCTTTGGGAGACATTCTTAAGGGTCAAACAAAGGTTTTATCAGATTTTTGGGGACCAAATCCCTGGTTTAAGGGTCAAATACGAGCCCTAAGTAGCGTCTTCGACTATGTGATAATTGTACTGGGGAAAAAACATCAAACAAACCTTCCTCTAACGAGATTTCTTCTATCATACCAAAGTATTGTGTTTGCGTGTCATGTGCAAAGGTCTTATTTTCCGATCTAAATGTTCACCCTTACTTAACCAATACCGCACTAGAAATTAACATAGATGCGCTCGTTAAACTAGAGGGTTAGAATAGACAGGAAATAAGAAACGATTGATATTTGTGCTTGTACAATTATAGAAACCTTTCTTGTCAATCATACATTGATTAATTAGTCAAACGTCTTAATTCGAAGCGGAACGACGCAGAGTGTTTGAAAATAAAACCCCTCTTTGCTCACAAGTGCTTGTGCAGAATGGAATTTGAACCGTTTTGAACTTTTGAACGCAGGCTATGGCCATAATCAACGGGTCGCCTTTTTTAATGAAAAAATCGATTGATCAATCAAACCTCTGAATTATAATAAGATGACTTTTAAACAATTTCTGTCGATTCTACAGAATAGACCTCGGGAATAATAAGGGCGCAGCCATGCAACCGCGTCATATCGCACGTGAGTTTATATGACGTCATAAACATAACTAAGGATAAGGTTGCGAAAAATAAAATCAACATAAGGTTAGAATTGGGCATATTATAATTTGAAAAAAAAAAACGCAGTGTTTTACTGCGCTTTGCTTTCAAATTATAACATGCCATAATGATCTCCGCAGACGATCAGAAAACATTAAAGGGATATACTATTCTTCAAGCGTATTCACCAAAGAACCACCTGGAGCCAAATTACCTAAAAAAGACCAAAAATTACTACACTTACGTCAGAGGTACTTTCCACTTTACGGAAAAGTCCGAGCGATGTTCCGAATGGTACATCCGAGGTTGATCGTGAGATTGGCCGAGTGGTGTTCCGAATGGGTCGGCGATGTCAGGTTAAAGGAAGGTAATACAACATCGCTAATTCTCTTCAAGATGTCAAAGACATAAAGCCTACAACCCTAAAGAATACGCAAGTCAGTATATATCCTCAAAAATATATAACACTATCACCAGTCCTTTAAGAGTGTAGAGTGCACAGAAACGAAAATCCTCGAATTGAAAATTCGCTGCTTTAATAAGCACAGTCCAACTGCTTTACGAATGTAGTGAGGACGATAGAAGCCACCACGTGTATCTGTTGTGTAACAAGTGTCATATACTTTACTTACACCGTAGAGGTATATTTTCAAAATTGAGCCCGGGAATCTATATTTATGAAAATAGATTTCACAAAAATCTACCTTTATTCGTCGAGTGTCCATCTATTATTTTATCCGTGCTATTTGGTTTGAATCAAACAAAATATGTAAAACTGACGAACTTTACGTCATATACGATACATAACATAACATAATTGTTAGGCGATAGTAATTGAGAGCGGATAGAATAATCTCTATTCTAGACTCGGTTATGTTTAGATTTTTTAAAAAAAAATTCTCATCACAGATCCCACATCTCTTCTGCTATGTCCATAGCACGCATGTTTTGTGTATATGGGGGACATTTCTACGTTCACCAAAGTTAGTACGTGTGAACAATCCAGTCAGATGCTAACAGTAGTTCCCATTTAGATTCAATTGACTTTTTTCAAGACATTTCTCCGCCAGACAACTGTGCATTTTGATAATGGCATAATAAAATTTCTATTTTATTGGTTAATTAACCAAAGACTCCTTCAAAGTACGAAATCAGTCTCTAATTCTAAACCACGCGTATTAATGTTTCGCACAAGTATATTGTTTAACGGCAAGGTGGCGAATCGCCCATAGTGTTTTCCTGTGGCAAAAGCGAGACAAACCAACAGGCTAGACCAGTAACCATAAAAAGGTTAAGAAAAAAAAAAGCCGTTTTACATTCATCAGATCAAGTCTTCGAGTTTGGCAGAAGCGAGAAAAATTAATTCGGGAACGTCTTCGCGCAAATTCATATTGAAGTGATTCACTTACATCATTAAAATCAAGAACACTTGCACGTGTCATGGAGCGGCATAACTCGGCAATTATAAGGTTAAAACATCGATTTTTAAAATTCTTGGTAGTATGCTTTAGATGCCGACAAGATGGGTAGGCTGCAATGTATTTGTAGTATGGCCCGAAATTCTTTAATTTCTATGTCAGGGTTTTTTTTGTTTTTTTTTTTCGTTTTTCGTCGACTACTCGTAGTGATGACAGTGAAGAAGTAAGATGAGGTTATTAGCCGAAAATCGAATCTTTCATTAGCAATAGCCAAAAACCAATGTAAGCCAGACATTGTTATGGTCCATTCACACCATTATGGACACTCTTCGCGAATATCTTCTTAAAGTTTTAACAATGCCTACTCTTTCAGTGACCGAACTTATCATATCAGAATCGAGCTTACAATCAGAGACCAAAAATACCCAAGATTTTGAGTCAGACTGAGACAGCAAGTAGAGCGAATGGATAGCAATGTTGGGAATTTCTTATGGTAATGTGATAGACATTCTTTGAGAGTAATATTGCTTCTGACTTTTTACTGAGCAATGCAAACTGACTCTAATTTCTAAATTTTGTTTTGGGTGTTGTCGCCTCTATGAAATTTTTATTCTTCAATGCGTATGTATATAGTGTCGTCTTTTTGGTCACACACAATCCATAAATTGGTTAATGTTAATTTTGGTGTAACCCTTATTCATAACGTAAGGTATGGTAAAAGTTATATAAACAAATTTAAGTGATGCGTTATTAGGTTATTGAGAATTGTTGATCAAATAGAAGCAGACTACACATTTGCATGGATATATCCTTTGTTCTTTTATCGTCTATAGAAAAAAACACAGAGATGCGTTCTCTAGAGAGAGAGATAAAAACTCCCCCTGATAAGAGTTTGATGTCGTCACAAGGAATAGTAAATTTAGTATTTTGAGTGAAAGCATTAGAAGTCGTCAAGACTGCTTATTTTTGCCAATGCTGAGCAAGCTTCGTTATCTCATTTAGAATTCCCAACATTTCAAAGTTGTTTTCATGGGAAATATGAAAAGAATTTAAACAAACCAAACAATGCCTCGCAATTCATTTTTATTTAACTATATTAAGAATCTTCCAGTGCACCTTATGAACTTTAACTCACCAGTTGTTGTTAAGTTGTTTAATCCGCTAACGCTGACATCTGTCTGTCTTTCACTCAGAGCAATACAAAAGATGTCTCTGCGAATGTGAACTTGTACTTGGTCAGATATGAATTTTATTTTTTTTTGTTCTTGTAACGGGTTAAATTGTTCCGTATTTTGATGTTGCAGTTGTTATAAATGTAAAATCTTATTAGAACTGCAGAAAAATAAAAAAAAAAAGTGTTTGTTGTTCATAATATCAATATTCCTCTTCATCACTAGACCTTTTGTGCATTGACAAGATTTTATTATTCGAAATCAAGTTTCACATTAACATAATTCAAATTCCTTTAAAATGAAAACTGCAATACATGTATTCAAGCACAGGGTTTATAAAGGCTGAGGAGAATTGCAATTGATTTATTAAGTAATAGAATATATCCGTTTAAATGATTTCGTCTTTTAAAGAAATTATCGGAATCTGACAAATGACAATGTGAAACAAACACTATGATAAGAGAAAGTAAGTATAACGATTTAGAGTTAAGTTCTTTCGAATTGTACTGCACGATTTTCGCTCTTCGAAACGTGTTGATGACTTCGCAGATATTGTATCACGAAAAGGCGAACAATAATAATCTGTGAAATTCCTTTTTTCAAGAATTTTCAGATTCTCTCTCATGACCTTTATTTATTAGTCAAAGAACTATCCTTTAGTGTCCGGCATTAATTATCTATTCATATTTCAAACATTCGCTTATTCGTTTATGTCTGATGATGAGTTTAATGTAAAATTTACAAAAAAAAATACATCTTCATCGTATTATCTTCAAGATAATTTCAACATTTCAAATGGCGAATATAATAAGGTTTATATAAAAGATACTGTTTTTGGGGACGTCACTGTGACATCAAAGACACGAGACAAAAAGATAGTCAAAAATGAATACACGCATACATATGATGTAAATAGTTTCTTGAGAAAAAAGAGAATAAGACAAATACATGGAGCAAACTGTTTTTAATGTTTGATAAAAATAGGAAACGTTGATGCCCCTGTTTAAAACGTTGATGCCCTTATTTCTTTAAAATAACTCTGTGTTAATGCCAAATATCATTCGTGTAATAAACCATGACATCGGTTTAATAAATACCGTGTAAATCTTTTAAACGTTTTGCATTTATATTGAACTTTCACAAACTTTGGTCGAAACATTATATATCTATCTTATTTTTACATGTCTTATTTTTTCTTTTTTGTCTAATTTTTCCACCGCAATGCCACCAGAAACGTCCACCTTCAGTACTTTCACTGCTTTAAATAAGATTGACGTTGAAATCAAAGTAGTACAAGCACGCAAATCCGTCATCGCTAAATGCTCTTGTGGTGTTTTACACTTCAAAACTTTTCATCTTATATGAAGATTGGGATAAATAAAAAATTACAGAAAACATATCAGCAAAATCTAAACATAATTGCATAATCATTTACTATCTTGAAAGTGGAAATCAGACTTAGTACCATCTTTAATTTTAACAAGAATATCTCTTAGGTGCTTGTTACAAGTCAATTTCCCTTGCATCATCAGATTATTTTCTATGGTATTATCAAACAGAACAAACTTTAGATGAGGTTTACCCAAACGGCTGTATACGACTCGTGTCTCCGTTTTGAAATGAAATGTTGCTTTTCCAACACTCTTAAATTAACGTCTTTATTTATTTAGTATAGTGCGGTTTTATTAACTTGAATCTGACCCCTGCTATTTAGATGAATCAAAATCTGATTATTCCTACTCGGCTTTGCACGTGCTTTCATCAGAATGAATAACAAACGATATTGAATGTATTATACAATTTGTTAATTGATAAAATATATCGGTAATTGTTATTTCAGCATTTTTTCCACAGAGGTCAAAGTCGGGTCAAATTAACCACGCTATAGCATTTTAAGCAACCAGTTACTCGTTGACAAACAAGTTAAGTTTGATTTTAAATCAGTTTTCGTATGGACAGACCCAGTCGCACATCCCCTGGCAATCATCCTCTACAAAGTATAGACCCGGTCCGCAAAGTCGTTCCCAGGCTCTGTCTATGCAGGTTATGAATTTGCTGCAATCGTATGGGTGTTTTTTATTACAATGTGGTTTCGAGTTATCACAATAAGTTCCTGCAACACGATAAAAAAAATACTACTAAATCTCACATCAGTTTGGAATCACAAACGCATATGCTACACATAAAGATCGTTTTGGCATATAAACACACGAACACACTTACAGAGAAAAGATCGGGGCCCGAGGTTATAAAACTGTTCTCATTCTGAATTCATTTTTTTTCATTTAAAATTGAGATTAAAGGCGTAATTCTGATCTAATATTCATTCTATTGTATTTACATAAAAGATAATATTATTGAGTTATTATGAATAACAACTTGATAAAATTATCTTATATTTTCATACATTTGAATTTAAAATTTGATAAAACTCTCCGTTGAGCCCGAGAAAAGTTTTTTAACCTCGGGCCCTGAGCACTTATTCCTTCCATTCCTCAAGGTAATGGGAGGGGGGGGGGGGGGTGGGCGTTCTAGAAAGCTCTCACCATACATTCCAGCTCTGAAATGCAGTGGAATAGACAGGTCTTATTTCAGAATGTTTGACTTGTAATCTAGGGCGAGCTGATTCTATTACTATTTCAATATTTTATTTTTTAAGATTATCTTATTTATTTGTGGCACTAAATGGGGAAAAATAATCTCGGAGGGGTTAAAGTGGATGAATACATGATTGCTGAACATTTTATGACATGCTTGGTGCAAATACATTTATCAATGAAAAATCCGAAGTCGGCACATTGTGTTATTCTTCTTCTTGTACATACCGGGTATCACAAGGGCTGTGAAGACATCCGATTCATACGACTTGTCATCAACTGTAAAACTACACATATACTGCGTTCCATTTATACTCTGGAAGTTTATATCTTCGATCTCAAAGGTTACATTATATGTTATCCCTCTTTGACCAGATGCTCTGTTGGTAGTTGGATGTCTTATAGGCTGAAAATCAAAATAGGTTATTTTCTAGATTTATATCTATGATAAACATAAACATTGCATTTCTTTGGAAATTAAAGCTCTTTAAAGAAACCAATTGTCTTATTTGCCTTAACCTGATTCTTAAACAAATGAATTCAATAATGGTCAAATTTTTGTGCCCGGCTAGTGACCATCTTCGTATTACGTAAAGTGTAGACCAAAGACCTAAGTCGGTCTGTATGGTAGACTTACTGCGTCCAAACCTTTCGCCCTTTGCTAACTCTATGAATCTTGTATGAGCATCCTATCTTCGTTTCGAAAGAAAACAAAATTGAAGCCCCGGTTACATCGTAACCTCCACTTGAACAAGTCTCCCTTTCCCTTTTTTTTTCTCTGGAGCTTCAAGACGGTCCTCTTACGGGTGACTGGTACATGTATATGTATCATATATATAGAGGATATTGAATGAGTGGTCATTGAATACTGAATTTATTAAACGAGTCATCTATTAACAGATAAAAACGAGGAAGCGCCGAGTATTTATCTGTTTTAGATGACGAGTTTAATAAAATCTGTATTTTTTAGCACAAATTTTATATTATGTTTATAATATGACCCGAATTTTAGCGAAAAATCGACAAAATTCTTGAAATTCAACGTTTCAATTTCCGTGAAACTTATAACGCCGTTTAAAAATGACGTCGCAAAACATAGATTATGGCGTCATTTTCGCGGTCACAAAATAGCGTTGCTATTCGCTCTCAGCTCAGTTGCATAGTTATTCCACTAGTGTAATAACACCCGTGAATTATCAAAAATATTCAATGAGGTTATTTCACTCCGGCGACATAGGTCATATTATAAGTCTTAATATGTTTCAACATACATCAACTTACATTATAGTGGAAGCATATTGACCTGAACATGGCCTTTGTGATTTAAATAAATTAAATACCGGTCGTTTCCCTTCGGTAAAATACGACTTAAACGCGGAATTCAATCGTAAAGTTGGATTGCACGTGTTAGCCCGTTATACCGTTATCGCCCATGCTTTTTCACTGTAACGGCGATGGTCATCCTCATGAACTAGTGAATCAACACATGAATTAAGTCTCCTCTTTAATATTCTTTAGATGCGGGTTAGAAAAATACAAATTCTCAAATTTCTTTAAATGCAATATATGTTTTTAAATGGAAATAAAAATGAATCTCCCTCTCGGTCTCACGCAAGAAGGAACAATTGTTTTTGAAATTGAATCGGCTGCTCCATGACCAGCGCCCTGTATATAGGTAAAACTAAGTCCACGCACACGTGTAATGTGTACAGTATAACGGGTTGTCCATGCTTGATCGTCTCGTGCCGAAGTATCTTCGTAATTGTATTCATGGACCTAATTATTTATTCTGCATAAAGGTCAGGTTCAAGTTAAAATGCGCCCGCTAATTAACTTACATTCAATTCATTAATTTGTATCCAGGTACATTTTTTAAACTGATATTATAACGTTATCATCATATAACCTTTTTTGCATTCTTGTTTCTTTAACTTCATTCTTCTTGCTGTATCTATGCAAGTCATTAAAGAGCCGTCGTCAAAGTGAAGATGGTAGCGCGTAGGACTATTAGTCTAAATGTAGTTGGTTCGATCCCCGACGGTGGAACTCTTCCTTTCAGACAATGTATCTCCCACCAATCGGTAGATAATCGTAGAGCTACGTGGGATAGCAGCTGGAGGCTAGGGAAGGGTGATATGGTAGTACTGGTGTGAGAAATAACGGAAATCTATTGTTAGGTGCTCTAGACGCCTCGGTATGATAGAAAGACTGTAATAGCAACGTAAAACAAAAAAACAAAAAACAATAACAAGTCATTAAAGCTTCATTACTGAGCATTTGACATATGATGTATATAAATATATATTTTCTACCCCCCACCCCCCCCCCCACCCCCCCCAAAAAAAAAAACCATCAGAATTCTTTGTTTCTTTTCACAGTTTTCATTCAACTGAATAACTCGGTTAAAAAAAAAGCCGCGTCCGGTTAGCCCAGACGCTAATGCATCCATCTCAGTCTTTGGGGTATAATTCGACTCCCGACTGAACAAACTTTCTACCGATATTTGGTCCTTTGTTATAGGTATGATACGCCAACGTTGGATGGGACTGGAGGCTGGATGAAACGAGCCAGTGTGTGAAATTTCCAACAATTTGACATTTGCGCAAGTTGCAAATATTGAGCAGCCTAGAAGTCACATATTGCACCTAAAAGATTGTCTCACTGTCTAAATATACTTTGAAACCTGATCTGCCTTTAAAGAGCAAAGTGAAGATCCTGGACTGTCTTTGTGGATGCACCGGCTGTCCAGAGTATTTGCTGGACGCACAATTCAAATTATTAAAATTGTCACGCACATGCTCAAATGCTATGGTTGTGCTGATGTGAAAAACAAACCAACAGGAAAGTATGGAGCACTAGCGGTGCTATCTAAATGAAAAACTTTTGAAAGCGATGTTAACCCCAATATAAGCAAATAAACAAATTGGTTTGTACAGTTAACTACATCGTAAAAATGACAAGGTGAATGATTTTGGAATGATTAAGGAATGAAATTGAATGAGTGTGTGGAGCGAGTTTTGAGTGAGTTTGATGGGAGGTAATCCTATATCACAAATTTTGTTCAGGATGAACTTTATCGACTTTATGCACGAAAACATCCAAAATCGTCACTAAAAACAGCACAAAACGTTTTATTTTGTTTCTTTTTCCCCATCTTTTAATTGTTCCAAGTTAATATTTAAATATACATAAGTATTCTACAGTGTTACAATTTGTTTGTTTGTTTGAATGGGGTTAACGCCGCATTTAACATTATTTCAGTCATATCGCGGCGGCTAGAGCACATAACAATGTATTCCTGGTGTTTCTCTCACCAGTGCTACCGTCACATCCACTTATTTTCGCTTAAGCGTTCTTCATGACGCAAGTTATTTCTTATTATTTTAAAACCTATCCGAGGAATGTAGTCCTTATGGTTTCTCATAACCGTTTTCATTGTATGTTTTTAATTTACCACGTGTGTATCCATATTACGATGGTGGATCAAAAAATACGTGGACTTTTACTATAACTTTGTAATTTTCCGACGGAAATAAATAAAATTGTATACTTGACTTCAGCCATTTAATGTTGACAAAATGCTAAATTTACAAAAGTCTGCTATGACTATGATGTAAAGAAATCCAATATTTGAAAGTCCGGGTAGGTGCCACCGGCGCAACCCATTTTGTAACATTACTCCAAAGTCTGTCTACGCGTAATTGTCCCCTTAATTTGCACCAAACCCTCCCAAAACTTCGCCTATTTACGTGTTGACGTAATCTGTTAGAATGTTTAACATTTAAGCAAATCCATTCGGTATTTTCGAATTCAAGGTCAGTAAGCTAAGGGCACGCGTCAGTTTTTGAACGGCGAAATGACGGCACCGGCGCAGCAATAAACAACCGTGCAACAGTAAAGTTCTACTGGACCTATGGAAAACCTAATTGAAATGTTAAAATGATAAAATATGCTAAAAGGCCTTCAAATGTAAGCAGATACCTTCTTTTTACATGGTTTAAAAGGTTTATTTAAGAAATGAGAGCGTCTCTGAAGGATGACCAACGGAGAATGGAAAACGTCTCCTAGACGTTTGATCTGTAATTGTCACAGATCAACATCAGTTCAGTATCTTTCAGACACATTGGACATTTAAGTTCATCAATTTGGCTCAGATGGATATGAAATTAGTACTTATCCAATGGTTAAGCGATATAAAAAAATTGTTTATTGTTGAGTTTGGTATTTTAAAAAATGCTGACTTCAAATGGAAGATACCAAAACCGTAGCGTCATAGTGACGTCATTACCGTGCGCCGGTACCAAATGACTACATGTTTTAGAATGGTTGCTAGAGGTGACCAACTATTTGGATTTCATCCAAATTTACATGATAAACAGAAAAATGTCGCAATTTACTAACAATGTAGTTTTCTTTTCAAAGTCTGTTAAATCAAAATTTCTGTAACGCAAGTCTACGTGATTTTTGATTCACCCTCGTAAAATGGTTGATACCCAACAGCCCCTACCAGTGTGTGACATAGGATGTTACACTGGAATTTCCATATTATTTTAAGCATTTGAAACAATTGATTCCGATCTCTTTTATGGAGAGTAGCATTAAGTCACATTTAGATGACTTGGTTTATTAAGGTGTAATCAGATCAGACAAAATACTCATACAAACAACGATTCTCTAGCGCATTATCTCACGGTTGATGAATGGAGAGTAGCGTAATACTTTACACGTTGTCTCCGGTGATGTTCAATTGATTTCAGAGTCATTTTTACGATATTCTTAATATTGTTCAACATATTTATTACCTAACAAAATTGGACAGATAATTCGGACATATTAAACGGATACATTTAGATCTATTGAAAGAACAAAGCCATACGAATGTAGTAAAGTAAACATGTTTAAAATGAATCCTCACATAACTTACAGAAAAAAGAACCTTTAATCTTTAATCGTTGTACCATAATCACCTGACAGCTGCGACGGTAAGGGCAATCGACTCTTGACCTACAGTTTATTATGTCGTGAAATTGACATTCGCCTAAATGAAAACCATTCTAAATCGCTCACTCAGCGCTCCATTAATTCACTCAAAACACTCACTCAAATCGATCAAAAACATTTAAAAGTCTTTAGAAAACATTTCGAAATCGACCAAGACTCCAACCTTAAAATCAAATCGATCTTATTATTCCACCATATCATTTACTTGTGTGGATGTTTAAGGGTCTTGTTTGTCCATGTAGACACACAAACAGGAATTTAAGTATATTTTATTATAAAAGGGAGGTAATAGATATAGCTAATTTTGTTCATCATAAACAAAATTAGCCATATTGGTTTACCTCCCTTTAATTTCACTCAAAGCTCGCTCCACACACTCATTCAATTTCATTCCAAAATCATTCCAAAGTCATTCAGCTTGTAAATTTCTCGATGTTGATAACTGTAAAGGTCTGTGGTTTGACTGTGACCGGAGCGTGTTTATGGGCAAAACATTATATAATCAATCAGCTGTAGAATTGGGTAGTAGTGCGTTCAAGTCCTCCCTCTCTCTCTCTCTCTCTCTCTCTCCCTCTCTCTCTCTCTCCCTCTCTCTCTCTCGCGCGCTCTCTCTCTCTCTCTCTCCCCCCCCCCTCTCTCTCTCTCTCTCTCTCTCTCTCTCTCTCTCTCTCTCTCTCTCTCTCTCTCTCTCTCTCTCTCTCTCTCTCAATTACGTGAAACCATCAGGACTAAATTTTGAAAGCGACTCTAATCAGCAATCGAGCTAGAACTAAACTTATCACCTGATATTCATCGAATATTTTCTCATAAAGGATTGGGGCGGAAGTTCCACATCCAACAAACGCTTCACATCTAATTTGTCCTGTCTCGCTTTCCACAAGTCCTCCAAGGCCCTCGTGATAAACATCGATTGTTGGTATGCCTGGGTAACCTGCATTTATTTTACCATATGTGAGCAACAAAAATCCCGATTAAGGAGCTTGGATACGCTGAAATAGCAAGCTATGGTCGCAAAAGCTCTTAATGGTTTAACGTATTTATGTTTACTGCATGGTAATGTTTCAAAGTCTATTTCATGTATCGACTAAACTCAATACACTGATAATTATACACTGAAACAAAATTCTACACGGCCACTTATTTTTTGCTGCAAGTACTATTTCCTATGGTATCTGACATGAGCAGAAGTCTGATTATATTAGCGGAATCATTTTTGGCGAATCTTCAATAAAGATCGACCAGGAAAATGTCTCGAAAGTAATGAGTATCAAGGGAATTAAAGGTTCCACTAATTTCGAAATTACCATTGTTGGGTAGGGTAATTTAAGCATTTTATGCTTGCATGAGAAATAAAACCATCAATATGTTATTTTTCAAATATTTGAAATCTGACACACAATATTTATCAAAACTAGTCACTGATTGGATTAATTTAAATGCATTTTAGACTTTAAATTTGAACATCCTCTAAATTTTGAAACTTTTGTGACTTTCTTAAATGAAGGTTATCGTAATTGACCGTTTGCTTCAGACATCAAGAACAAAAAACTTCAGTCCATTCCCTTTTTGATTTTTTCTCTTTCATGTTCCCTATATTTCTATTTTCAATCACAAAAACAAAATTTTTTGCCATTTTTCCATTGTCCATGACACCTGCTTATGGCGCGCATGATATAGACCATTATTAATTCCCCGAGGACATTTGTATATGCAATAATCCCGCCTCGTGATTGCATTTCTAAGAAGATTTGCTAACGGATATTGACGACGAAAATTATAACGCTCTCGTTAATGTTAGTGGACTTTACTAAGAACGTTTTGTTCTCAATAATTTAATGCTTATGAATTTTCATAAATCTGGCATTGAATGTCAGTGGAGCGTAACAAGCCCCCTTTTAACTCTTGTTAACGACACATTCGCCTAAAACCACGAATATACACTTGGCCAATGTTATAACTACACCGTTTCTAGATCTGGACTATTCTCACATACATCACCCGATTTCATTGAAACCTTCACTAAGGCCCTCCCACTTAAACGACTTTGGTTATTGCTAATTATAGCGTGCCGTTGTGTTTTCGTTGCTTGTTTACGCAGAGTAGCTTGAAAACAGCAATTGCTCACGTGCATTCTGAGTTGTTTTTTTTTTCAGTAGTAAAGTTAAATAAGCCATGTATAGCCTGTTGATTAGTAGTCCGAAAAACATACCAAAAATGTTCAGATATCAATGGAAGACAATGGAAAGACTACCGATCTGGTCTGAGGTTGCTCCACTTGCCTATGGGCTACAAGTCGAAAAAGTTCTGGTAAGGTAATAAGTTTTTATTTAGCAACGCACACAGAGTGCATGAACGAAACACAAGGCGATAGTTTTCTCAAAGCCATTACAATTCCGAGATCTTGACTCTCTTATAATCCTATGCAGCCAACTGACGTACAGCCATCGGTAGAGCGAAGCACGGTGTTAGCTGCTTGACTCGACCGAGGGCTTAAAACTTAAAGGTGATTTAAATGTTCATTTGCCTCTCGCTTATAGGCAAACAGTGGTCTAGGTTGATCAAAACGCTGGAGGAAAGGATGGTGTATTGTTGTTGCACCAGGGTTAGGAATGCCAGGAACTCGTAATTAGGTGCTCAACACGCCTGCAATATGGCTGTATACAGTTATAATACCCCTTAACCTTTTAACAGAAATATATTGAAAAATGCTGTGGTAAATGTGAGTGGGTGGTGAAATTTAAATTTTCAAAAGGGATAGTCGTGAAAAACTTGTGGTTATCAGGAAAAGGGTCAAATTTGACCGCTCAGTGGCTGCTTCATAACTTTACATACTCTAAGACACAGTGTTGTCAAAATTTAAATTGAATACATGGAGTTCGAACATGACACTGTTGGTTTGTTAATTTTTCTTTCGACCCCTGGGTAATGAAAGTGCTTTAAACTGCGAAGAATCTGTGAGCTTCGGAAAATTCAGTAAACGTCATCTTGAAAAAGTTGTTATCCTATTCAATTTATACAATTTTAACACTCTGGTCCTTTTTCTAAAAAAGTTATAAAGAAATTTCCGATCGGTGTAGTTAGAACATTGGGGTAGTGTATATGTAATACTTTAAAATCATCGACATTCGCACAAAGATACAGTTAGTATACCCGAGACAGTCATTCAATAGCAAGATGTCCATAGAATGAACCTTAGACACTCTGCTCTGTTTACACTATGAAAATGCCTATGACAAGATGTTCTGTCCAAGAAATAAATGCAATTTGCTATGTGACATCTCTTTAAAGAAAGTCACGTACTGTGAGCAGTTTTTTTTATACTTGTTTCCACCCACACTTCGATAACGGACCTTACCTTTTTTCAAAGTGAACAATTCTTAAAATGGCACAATAAATAATTATGCTATCTTGAGGATAACCGTATGAAAACTTGCCTCGTATTATTAAGGATAGTTCATTTTATTGCATATGGCCCCTCCATTTGTGAAGATAAGGGACCTGGTCAATTCTGGAAAAACAAGTATTTCCGATGAGTCTCTATTTAAATTTTGTAAACAGGGATTTGCTCACTATTTACTCGATCAGTATTTGAGAAGGATTGTATAAATTGCTCACATGTATGATGTGTGATTTAGCGAGACATGTCCGAAACCCTGTTCCTCGTGTTTAAAACAACCTAAAATATGCCCTTACTTTTAACAGAAAGCGTCGTCTCGAAATTGGTTTCCAATAAAGTAATGATATAAAGTCCTGCATGGCTACAGCTAACAATAGGAAATTCGAGTCTGACTGAAACGCTTAGATCAGATCTAAAAGCACTGACCCTGGTACCGGTACCATTCACGTGTGATTTTGGGCTTACCTGAAAATAGACACAGTTAAGAACATCGTGAAATTGGCAAGATGAATGATTTTGGAATGAATTGGGAATGAAATTGAATGAATGTGTGGAGCGAGTTTTGGGTGAAGTTTAAGGGAGGTAATCACGTATCTCTAATTTTGTTCAGGATGAACAAAATTAGCGATATTTGTTAACCCCCCCCCCTTTAATAAAATATGCGTATTTTTTTCTGTTTTCAAAATTTTACAAGGAAAGTGACGACTTAATATACCAATTGTGTTCTCATAATATATCTAACTTAACAGCTATAAAACTGTATTAAAACTACTTAGGCAGTAATGTCGCGAAATCTATGTGAATGTGCTTTCAACATTCAATATACGTCTAATATTTTTGTTTGATACTGGACCGATCTTGTATCCATTTCACTAGGCGTGAATACAGTTAAACATCGTAAAATTGACACTCATTTCAATCAAAACATCCCCCCCCTTGAGTGCTCCATTTATTAATTCGAAACACTCACTCAAATCTATCAAAAGCGCTACACTTAATCAGAAAATATAATATATTTTATAAAAGGGAGGTAATAAATATAGATTATTCTGTTCACATTGAACAAGATAAGCGATATTGGTTTACCGCCCTTGAATTTCACTCAAAACTCGCTGCACACAGTCATTCAATTCACTCCAAAATTATTATAGGGAGGAGTGACTTTTTCATTGCGTTCATTGGAGTATAAAGTGCAATTGCCTTACCACATGGCAAATAACGCCAGCGTTATGTTTAAGCAATGTGCTAAGTCAATTACACTGTATGCTCCAATGAACGCAGTGAAAAAAAACACTCGGCCCTTATAATTGCAATCTTCTAGATCGAAGAAACTTGTAAAATACTCGATCAGACATTAAAGCTTCAAGTCTACTTTCCGCGCGTATAGATTACACAATCTATTTTTAGATCGTGTATTTTTCATTTCGCTATTGAAGTTGAATGGCATAAAATCAAATAAATGTTACACAAATAAACGACAAATTTGAAATTCGTAGAGGTACTTTTGACCAAAAACTTATTTCTGCCAAGTAAGTCAGTGATTTTAAGCGAAAACGGCGTATTCGATCTTAGTTGAGAGGGTTGCTTGATGGTCTTCGTCGACTCGCTGTTTGTAAACGTCGGTTCAGAATTAGACCTGCGTGTTTGTAATCGTAAATTCTTCCGAAAATATCTTAATTTCTAATAGATTAAATAGCAATGTTGCGATGTGGATCTGGAACAAGGGTTATTCGAGTTCCTACAATACAGGACTTGCAGATCGAAGGTCGGGGGTTTCCCGAAAGACCTATTGTATTTTATACAGAAATAAATTGCAATGGATTTCCCCACGTGATGCGATTTAAACCAATCAGAACTCTTCATTTTATTGGATTGCAAATATTCCCATATAATTCGTCTTGTCAATTTCACGATGTTTATAACGGTAAATTGCTATAAATGTGTTAAAATGATGATTGTCTGTATGTATTTTTTTGATTGCTCTTTGTTTTAGGTGTGAGCTGTAAAGGAACAAATTTTGATTTGTTTTTATCCATGATGCTCATAAACTATACGATGTCTTACCAAAAGATCCTCAATCTGCATTTCATCATAAAGCATATACTCGTAAGAATCGTTGCGAAACGAAACTGATATATTGGTACTCGATGACGTTTGACACTCTATATACGTTTGCTTCTGTACTACAGATTGGCGGGTACATGGGCATAACAGCGTGTCAGCTGAAAAGAATATAAATAATTAAGAGATACAGGAAACTTCTTTTGAAACTAATTTTGATCACATTTTATAAACACGCTACATTGGTATTATTGCCTTAATGAATTATGTATATGTGCTATTTAAGGGCCGTAAAAGTAAAAGCCAAAGTTATTTCAAATGAGGAATACAAAGGTTACATATTAAACTATTTAAAATGTCAACGTGCATTACGAAAACCAAAGATAACCCTTCTTAGGAATAAACATCACTTTCATCCATTAAACTTTTGCTGGAGGTTAATAAGGAAAACAGGAAATAAACATGGGACTTCTTATTGTCCGTTCTTGAGCCGTAGCTTTGGTATCATGTTATGATTACGCTATTGAGAAACTTTAGACACGCCATTGTGTAAACGGTATTTTAATTGCGTTAACGTTCTCAAGCTAACCGATTTCCAGTTTGAGAATGGGTCCTAATAAAATTCGAATTTTTGACAGGGCGATCTTCGGCGTGAATCGACAAACTTTTCATCAAAGTGAGGAATTGTAGGTAATTGTTACACTGTATGGAAACACTGTACGGTAGTTTGCAACGGTATATTTAAAATGGCGGATAGGCGTTCGTGAAAAAGTAAGTGTTCTTTATTTTTGTTCGATATTACTATAATCTGTCGTCCTGTAAAAGAATGACAACATTTACGTAATCCACTTTGAATACAGTATCCATCGTACCTAATGATTAAACGTCCTATAGCACCATATGTGTGTAATACAGCTTCAAACATTGTGTTTTGATGACATTTAAAATTGAAGCGCAAAACGAAGGTAGAAATGGCCATATTTTCCCTAAAATGACCGCACCAGTAAAATCAAATGTGGCGGTGGATGGGGACAAGGTATCTCCCTAAATATTACCCAAAATGTATTGGCTCTTGTCCCTTGTCTAGGAAATATAGACACTTGAAAAATTAGATGGTGTACGCTACAGTTAAAACCGAAACTAAATCGCTGTACAGTGCGGTTTATGGATATATTTGTACTCACCGGTTTAAATTTCGAATGAAAATCTGCACGCAACGGTTTATATAAATTATCATGTGAAAATCTTTCAACGGATTGAATAGCACGAAAAGGTGAAAGGTGACTTTGATACAATTTCATCTTGGTTAATACTGCAGTAAGACGAATATGTTCTTTTTCTTATTTTATTTTGTTTTGCCTTGAAATGAAGAAAACCGTCGAAAGAGTATCATTAAACACAGTTTTAAATCTAATTTAATGTTTCTACTTAATTCTTCTGTCCTTCCTCAATAATTTTGTAAGACCCTGTACACATCCTTGAGATTAAATCGCTAAAGAAAGGCATAAAACTTATCAATATTTCAGACATTCTTCTCGATGATGTAATAAGAATGAAAAATGTTAGAATCGGCGCTAAACCTTTTTTAAATGAAAAGAAAATGAAATATGAAGCAAAATCGCTTCTTGTTAGGCTATAAAGTTTTCTTTGGCTCAGTGGTTAGGGTGAAAGCTGCTTGTTTTGAAATTCCATGTTCTTATGGGCGATTTTAGGAGCAATCTTTTGCTTCAACGGGGGTGCCTTTAACGATGTCACGTGACAGTCAATAGCGCGGGTAAGGCATGTGAAGTCGATCATTGTTAATTGTGCTTTCGAACTACTTTATGAAAGAAATAGTTGCGCTTTTGACTGTATCTATTCAGTTTGAAAAAAAGCCGATGCACAACAATATGACGAAATACTAGTCTTCCCTATGTGTGCGATAAATCAATTGTCCAAATTACGTAAACAAATTCCTTTTTCTAATAGAACACTTTTAAAAAACGTCCGTTGTGTTTAACAATAACGGTATAAGGAACTCGAGAAAAACTTATTTTCAAACCCAACACATCTTTTCAATAGCTTTGTTTCTGGAACGGTGAATATGTATACTAGATTCCTTTGAATGAGTTTATCAAGGAATTTAAGGCAAGGGCAAGGGCTATCTAGCAATAACTTTGGGAGATTGGAAGGACGTAAAGACACGCAGCTTGGCAACTATATGCTTCCATGAATTTTCTCTAAACATTTAAAATTTATTTTTAATTAAAAAATGATGTGGAAGGAAACTACAAGATATTTGTCTTAAGGAGATAACTAAAAGAAATAAAACTATTTTCTTACGTATGTGTATCAGAACTATCGAGCATTAAAGATTTCTTCTAATAGTAAGCTTCTAAAGCTGAAAGTTAAAAAAACGAAAGCATTTCGTATGATATCAGAAACAACAATCTAAGTTCAAACTTATAAAACTGTTTTGATTACTTAACTGAAACTTTCTAAGACATAGAATTAAGTAGATACATAACATTAGATTTAAAATTGTGTTTAATGATACTCTCTCAATTATTTTTCTTCATTTCAATGCAAAACAAACAAACAACAACAGCAACAAAAATCAAAAATTAATATTACATCATCGAGAAGAATGTCTGAATACTCCGACATTTTTCAAGTTTTATGTCTTTGTTAAGCGCCTTAGTCCTAACGATTTGTACAGGGTACAGGAAAGATTTTAACATGATAATTTATATAAACCGTTGCGTACAGATTTTTCAATCGAAATTTAAACCGGTGAGTACAAATATATCCATATGCCGCACTGTTCAATGATTGAGTTTCGGTTTTAACTGTAGCGTACACCATCTAATTTTTCAAGTGTCTGTATTTCCTAGACAAGGGAATAGATCAAATACATTTTAGGTCATATTTAGGGAGATACCTTGTCCCCATCCACAGCCACATTTGATTTTGCTGGTGCGGTCATTTTAGGGAAAATATGGCCATTTCTACTTTCGTTTTGCGCTTCAATTTTAAATGTCATCAAAATAATATGTTTGGAACTGTATTACACACAGACGGTGCTATAGGACGTTTAATCATTAGGTACGATGGATACTGTATTCAAAGCTGATTACGTGAATGTTGTCATTATTTTACAGGATGATAGATTATATCAACATCGAACAGAAATAAAGAACACTTACTTTTTCACGAACGCCTATCCGCCATTTTAAATATACCGTTGCAAACTACCGTAAAGTGTTTCCATACAGTGTGTTACACACCTGTAATTTTTCATTACTGTCACGTCCCAATTCAGCAAATCACTGTATATCTGGAAACTTTCAATGGACTGGAACCATTGCAAATAATTGGACCAGAACAAAACTCGTTGTTCGATAACTCATTAATGCGGACTCACACACCAAAAATTAACTCAATATCTCAAAGGGTATAGAAAAAATGTCCTGAAATTTGAAATTTCCTAGTAATTTTCTTAGTCCAGTACCCTTATCTTCCTGAAAAAAGCATTTGACCGGAACAAAATTCGAAATTGTTCTGTAACTCATTTATGCGGATTCACACAACGATAATTAGCTCAATATCTCAAAGGGTGAAGATAAAAGTCCGGAAAACTGAAATATCTAAGTTAATTTCTTAGTCCAGCATCCGTAAATTCCTGACAAATCTTTGGACCGGAACCATATCAAAATATGCGCTAGGTCAGGTGAATATGAATATTTTGTGTACGTTTCATGCAAATCGGTCGTAAAATGAAGGAGAAGTTGTGTTCACAAAATTTGGACGTAAAGACGTACGGACGTACTGACATCGAAACGGAAGGACGGACAGACGAAGAAGATGATACCAATATACGACCACCTTGGGCGGCATATAAAAATGTTATAATAATAAATAAAAAGATACATGTATTTATATAACGTTATTCATATTTTTACAAGGTAGGTAACAAATGACGCTAATTTTGTTTATTTTGAAAAAAAAAGCGAAATCTGAGTACCTCCCTGTTATTTCATTCAAAACTCACTCCTCTTGTTCATTCAATATCATTCCAAAATCATTCAATTATCAATCAGCTTTTTCGTCAATTTAACGATATTCTTAACTGTAGGTAAAGCACAGTGTAGGAATTCCAATTTTCGCTGATTGATTGATTGAAAGGAGTCTAACGCCGCTTTCAACATTATTTCAGTTATATCGCGGCAGATGGAGCACCTTACAATGGTTTCCTGGTATTTTTCTCACCACTACAACTACCACATCCTTTCCTAGCCTCCAGCTGCTATCTCACATAGTTCTACGATTATCAACCCATTGTTGAGAGACAAATATTTGGAAAGAATGAGTGCCGCCGTCGGGAAACGAACCCGGGACCTCTAGATTGACAGTCCGACGCGCTACCAACTGTGTTATGACGGCGGCTTCCAATTTTCGTTGTACTTACGGTTGATCGAAACATTCACTACAAATGTTTCGTTGTGTGTCAAGTTGGCCAACTTCACATAATACAACCCTATGGAACTACAGTTGACCTCATTTATCCCAAAGTCAGTTCTTACTCCAAGGTCAGATCGTGTAACTGCTATCGTCATTACTCCTAATGTAATATTCTGAAGAAAATGTAAAATAATCAATGGTCGTTTGTACAGCTTATATCATCATGAAATCGAAAATCCTTCATGCTCAGAACCATTTCAAATCACTCATCCAGGGCTTCATTCGTGGAATTCAAAAAACTTACTTAAATGACTTTAAAACGCTCGAAAATGGTTCGAAACGCTTCGGACTCATCCAAAGCGATCACCTTTTCATTAATATAAATTCAATCATTTTATGATTTAAAAAGTTGGTGTGCAGTTTAAAGCGTCTGATTGGTCGATGAAAACACTTCAACAGAGAAGCTTGAAGATTTTATTAGGAGGGGGGCTTGGCGGAATTAATACCGCTCCCACCGCCTTTTCAATTTTATTCCGAATAATTCACATATCATTCAACTTATCAGTTTCACGATGTTTTATCTGTATATTTATTGTTAAAGGAATGAAAAAGATCCATCAGAGATAAACGTGTTCCCCGAACAATACGCTATTTGTTTGAATTAAAACACATTTATCTGAAAGTTCGGGTATCATTGTATGAAGTTTCATGTTGGAAGTTATTTTTTCCTTTTTATGCTTCAGATAAAATTAATTCAATTGGAAAATATGATAGACATTTATCCATATATCATAATATATATTTACTTAATGTTTAAAGTTAACAATATCGTGTAATTGTAAGATGAATTTTAAGGAATAATTTGGGAACCAAATTGAATGAGCGCGATAAGTGGGTTTTGAGTGAAAATAAAGGGAGATAATCTATTACCACATATTTTGTTCAGGATTAACAAAGTTAGCTATTTTTATTACTCCCTTTTAATACGAAATACATACAAGTTCTATAAACAGCTTTCTTTTACGTTATGAACTTACAAAACGCTCATAATTTCAATTATGTCAGTGAAATCGTTATTTTTTTAACAATTTTATTTTGAGTGTAGTTGTTTGTCTTATAATTTGAAATGAAGCGTTTTAGGATGGTTTGAGTGTTTGGAATAAATGAATTGCGCGCTGAGGGATCGATCTAGAATTAAACATAATGCATACTAAACTTTGAATCCAAAGTCAACTGAAATGAACTTCTAATCGGTCATTTGTATGAAACGTGAAGCATGAAACGTATATTCTATCGTTGATTACGGTGCATTTTTTAATTCTAAATGCACGTTTACTCGGTGGGCAGAGAGGTTGAATTTCACTGCAAATTATTTTGAAAAAGCAGTATAATTCGCTTGAACTTTCAGGTACCCCTCATTATAGGGATGAGTGTCCTTTTCACTGCGTTTATTGGGGTATAAAGTGCAATTGCCTTAGCACTTGGCAAATAACGCCCGTAGGGCGTTATGTTTAAGCCATGTGCTAAGGCAATTGCACTTTATACCCCAATAAACGCAGTGAAAAAGACACTCGTCCCTTATAATTGCAATCCTATAGATCGAAGAAACTATTAAAATACTCGGCCAAACATTAAAGCTTCAAGTCTACTTTCTCCGCGTAAAAAAATTTTACACGAACTATTTTTAGATCGTGTAATGTTTATCTCGCTATCGAAGTGAAATGTCATAAAGTAAAACAAATGATACACAAATAAACGACAACATTAAAATTCGTAGAGGCACATATGACAAAAAGCTTGTTTCTGCCAAGTAAGTATGTATTCTTAAACGAAATGGCGTGGTCGGTCTTAGTTGAGAGGGTTGCTTGACGGTCTTCGTCGACTTGCTGTTTTCTAGGTTTACGTCGGTACAGAATCAGAAATGCATGCTTGTTATCGTAAATTCTTTCGAAAATATCTTAATTTATAATAGATTGGATAGAAATGTTGCGTTGATGATTGGGAACTAGGTTAATTCGAGTTCCTACAACACAGGACTTGCAGATCGAAGTTCGGGGGTTTTCCGAAAGACCTATTGCATTTTATACAGAAATAAAGTGTAATGGATTTCCCCACGTGATGCGATTTAGACCAATCAGAATTCTTTATTTTATTGGATTGCAATTATTTTAATATAAACATTCTTAAATTAAATATTCAAAATAACAACGGGAAATTACTCTTAAATTTAGTAAAAAAAAAAAGTTTTGGTTCTCTTGCAGTTGTTATTTTAGATATTTTTAGTTCTGTGACAGTTAAATATCATAGCATCGTGAAGTCGACCCTATTCCAAACAAAACCATTCTAAATCTCTCACTCATCACTCGGTTCTCAGCATTCCAACAGCTCCTACTGCTCATTCAACTTGTTCAAAAGCGCCTCGAAATCATTCAAAAACGCCTCAGAATCGCTTCATATCCAAATTTAGATAGAAAAATAAAACCTTGTTCATATCGATTTATTTTGATTTGGAAGCGTCTGCAAAGACAGGAAAATCTATTTAGAGAAAGTACGTATTTCTTTGAAAGGGGACCCCTTAAAGTATCGACTATTTCGTCCAATTTGGACGAAATTTTCGATATTGCATTACCTCCCTTCAATTGCATTCAAAATCCGCTCATCTCACGCATTCATTTTCATTCCGAAATTGTTTCCATATCATTCACAAAGTAAAATCAACGACAATCTTAACTTTACCTTTGTAACCTGGTCCAAGATATACGTCTGCGGTTCGGAATTCTCTCTAGTAAACATTAACGTTTGAGTATTGTTCATTTCAATGAAACAAGTTGACTGCCAATGCTCACTGTAGTTTCTTATCACGTGCATATTACAGGGATGTACTGGTATGGGCTCTGAAAGATATTGAAAAGCTAGATGATATTATTTAAGGTGTTCTGTCATGAAACTCAGAAAAAAATAAATGCAAAAATTAACCATTCAAGCAAATGTTTTCGTAGATACAATAAATGTACGAGGGATGATCGTATAATGGGTCTATGGTTAAAAACTATTCATTTTACATCGATTGGGAAACAAGTTCTTACAACTTAGATTAATCCCTCTCGATTCTTCTTCCTGGAAAACCAGTTCTCGCGCCGAATTTTTGCGGCAATGAAAGAAGCAAGATCGATAGCCGCTCCCGCGAATCGAACTCAGGACCTTTTGGTCAAGAGGACGACCCTCTACGACTGGACCACGAATACAACGTATAATAGGCCTATTTCTTTCGGATTTCTGGCTTATTCATTGTATAACTTGTTGAGTGTGAAGTTCAGGTTATACGAATAACTTATTATTATATTTTAAATAGTTTTATTGTTTGCAATACATTATTTAGCGGCTTTAAATTTCGTTACCAAAGAAACAAATGCATGCTGAGGAGAGGGAGGGTTAAAAAATCTGTTACGTAAATAAAAATTACTGAAAGTGTTCGTATAAATTTGTTAAAATTTCTTGGCAGAATTAATAAACACAACTAGGGAATCAAATGTCATTGTTTAAAAATTGTTAGTAGAGTTTTTACAGACTGAGAATATTCGAGGGAATAGTGACCAGACACCGTTTATTTATAGAAAACTACCATATTATTCACCAACCAAAACATTTCAGATGATTTAGGAAAAATAGGATTTTGTGAAAAAGAGGCCCTTTTCTTAAGTTACCTCGGATATTCAAATAGTGTCAGGCTTTATAATGCGATCTTAAATGGTCAAATTGAGTTTCAACGAACGAAGTCGGCCAAATTGATTCTCATTATTTTTTCATTATAAAGATCTTACATCTCGGTCCCCTCTTCACTAGAAATTCTATTCCTATAGAAACCATACAAAATATGATTCCAAAAGGAGTGTGGATACTTTCTGCGGGTTGGTTAAGCAGGCACAGAAAGACATGGGTGTAAATTTAGTTTAAGAAGGGAAGAGGTACAGTTTAGAACATCGGGAAATTGACAAGATGAATTATTTGTGAATGATTTTGGGATGAAATTGAGTGTGTGGAGCGAGTTTCGTATGAAATTCAAGGAAGGTAACCCGATTTCGCTAATTTTGTTCAAGATGAACAAAATAAGCTATATTTGTTCCCCCCCCCCTTTAATAGAATATACGTAATTTTCTATTTGAGTGTCTATATGAAACAATCAGACACTTAAAAATCCACACCAGCAAATAAAACCGTAGAATAATTTTATTGAATTGAATAAATTGAATTAAAAATTGATCGTCTTGGCCGCTTTCGAAATGTTTTCTTAAGATTTTGGAGCGTTTTTGGTCGATTTGAGTGAGTGTTAGGAATGATTGAATGGAGCGCCGAGTGAATGATTTCGATTGGAATGTATGTCAATTGCGTGATGTATTTAATTGTACTAATGGCGTCGCATTTGGCGTTCTTGTTTTCCCGCCTACGTGAGGTGGGATCTATGTCTTAGATTAATTACTATTCGTACAGCTGCTATTGAACTTACATCCGAAGCAAAAAAAAAAAAAGAATTGATTTATATACAGAAAAAGATAACAATGTAGTATTCTTCTATAGTGAAAATTAATTGAAAATACAATTTTAGATGAGTTTGATGAATTAATCAAATTATATGTGCTGTAATTGTCTATAATTTTAAATGACATTCGAGAAATGATGCAAAGCCTTGCTTTCTTTTTTAACAATTCAGCAAACTTTCAACACCTGTCGCCCTTTTTGCTTAATTTCCTGCAATTACAATGAAAATGGCTTCGAATTTCGAACAGAGAAACACCTTTTTTCACCTGATAAAGTCGTTGAATTTCCAATCTCTTCGTTTTCTTTAGGACAAAACAAGTCTGAAATAAAAGAGAACAACCATATACTGAAAGAAATTCGTGTAATTTTCTAGCCATTCTCTTCAGTTGAGCAAAAACGCAGTTCGTTTTACAAAAGGAAAGCGAGAGAGGAATGCAGTGTGCTTTGTGCAAATGATATTTAATTTGTGAAAATATAACGATTCGCAAATGTCACTATGTATGATTTGGATACTGGAGAATATCTATTGCACAAAGTGTTGGGCGTACAAAATACATGTGAAAATACCAATTTTAATATGACGACTTTTATTCATAATTGTCGACGTGAGAACTTATTCTGATAGAAAAAAAGAACAGCGAAAATATGTAATTCTCAAGACAAAGCGCATGCGCTCTCATTTGAGTACATCATAATCACAGTTGCTTCTACTACTCGGGGACAGTTACATCGATTATATTCATAAAGGATTGCTATAGATTACATCGGTATTAAAAACTGAAAAAAGCAGGACATCATTCCAAAAGGTATTGAATAAACTGACAATGAAAAAGTAACTTGACATAAGCGTTCTGGTCACGATCTTGAGGCTATCCCAGTCGTAAACAGAATTTCTGCAAAAATTAATAGAGTGTGAAAAGCAATCATGGGGTGAAATTATTCCCTGATAGACAAGTATGTAATTTTTCTCCAAAAATATTACACTGCAAGGGAAACTCTTGCTTTTGGTTTGCAGAAAAGCCGTTAACATAAATTCCCATTTCAGTACTTAAAATAGCTAAAGATGTAGTCGAATTTATTTACTTAGTCTCAAGATTGTCGATCAGTAAGCATTTATTCAAAGAGAGTCAGTATAATGGGTTTTCTGACTAAATTCACTTCGAATCAAGTTCGTCACTTGGTCGATACCATGCGCAGACATACCCTGCGTCCAGGATGGCATTACGGCACAAACTGATTGCAAATTATATCCCACTATATACGTGGATTTGGCAAACTTGGCAAACAGTTTGCATCGTTTTGTCATCCTGTACATAAAATGTTTTCATTCCGAAATTGTTTGCATGTCTGTTTAGTGGGGTGAAACTGTGTCTTCAAATCATTGCAGTCATATCTGGGCGACTGGTGCGCCTAATGCCTATGGAACCATATTGTTTCTCACATAATCACAACCAAATCATTTCATCCGAGCCACCAGCTGTGTATCCCATATATACAAAAACAGAAACTTTACGTGACTAATTAGGGGTTGTTGTGTTGCTATGAAACAATACAGAATATACGAGTGCGATGGGTAAGTTTTGGGTGATATTCGAGGGAGGTAAGACAATATCGGTAATTTCTTCCTAATTTTGGACACTTTTATTCCCCTTTGATAAAGTATAACTATCTTTCTGTTTGTTTGTCTTCATAGACCAAATAGACGGTTTACAAACCACCACCCCAGCCAAATTAATCGTCGTTTCGTTCGATCAAATTCATTGATATATTGATCGTTTTGATCGTTTTCGAACTGTTTTTAACGATTCTGGGGCGATTTTTAATGAGTGTTGGGAATGAATGAATTAATGGAGCGCTGTTCGAGCGATTGAGAATTCTTTTGATTAGGGTAATTGTCAATTTCCCGATGTTACTAGCTGTAGTTAAGCTTTTACAGTGGAACTTACATTATGAGCCTGTGCGTGACATTTCCAACAATTTGAAACATGCATAAAGTTCAAACATTGAGCAGCCTCGACAGTTCTACAGTACAACAGGAAGATTGGCTGGCTGTCTGAAGATACATCTAGACCAAGTCTATCTATAAAGTGCAAAGCGAAGACTGGTCAGGCTGTTCAGATGCACAGGCTGGCGCTTATTTCAAATTGTTGGAAATGTCACGCACAGGCTCATATCATTTTTGACATTATATATAGTTTGAACATCGTGAAAGTGACGAATTTGAAAGATTTAGGAATGAAATTGAAAAAGTGGGAGGGTCGAGTTATGAATGAAATTAAAAGGAGGTAATGTAATATCATTTGCGTTTTCATTTTGCAATATGTGTAATATTTGAGAATGAATGTAGCTATCAGATGAGTGCTGGTGATAGTCTCTTATATCTCTACTTTAGAGTGGCTTTGAATAAAATCATACGATTTATATTTGTCTAATTAGCACGTGTTGTATATCATAGAATATGAGACTAATATAAATTGTTGCATTATGTGAATTACCTTCAAAACAGGTAAGTTTGATTGAGATGTGTCCAGCAATTACGATTAAGCTCAGTCCTAACAGAACAATCGTTATTCTTATCCATAGTCTTGGGCGTCTCTTTATGCCAGCCGAAACTTGCCGCCTTCCATGTCCGGGAATAGAGGGGAGTGGCCTTTGTCGGCTTCTTTTTATCTGTAATAAATTATTTAACGTATCTTTGATTAATCTTAGATTAATTGGAGTGACAGTCAACAAATAAATCAAGGGAAATATCTTAAATCCCTTTAACAGTTTTTAATTGAAAAACTTTCGTTATTAATTGACCAAATGTTGAACTGTAGCTCTATACGTCTCGTACAAAAATATGGTCATCGTATGGAATAGTACATTCGAGCCAACTCTTTGCTTAACCCTTTGCTGTTTAATCCCTGCTTTTTACATGCCTGTGATTTTATGATTGATAAAACATTGTGAAAAAAGAAGAAATTGCTTCTGACAAGCAATTTCTTCTTTTTTCACACTATTTTCTACCCTACAGAATGGTTATTTTTCAAATTTAATCAACTTTAAATTTTCATCTGCAAAACCTTTGAATTTGGACAGGTCCATAATTTTATAAAACAGGAAAGGGTTTAAAGACGAAAAGGTATGCAGGTACGATTGAACTTAACTTCTGTGATTTACTTTACAAATGAAAAGATAATTTATGAAAAATTTGAAAATTCAATTTCTTAAGCACTTTTTTTAAAGAGTGCAATGATTGTCTAAATAAACTCTTCTTAAGTCGAAAAAACCCAACTTGATTGTTTATTTACCTGCTGATTAGGTTTGAATCTTCCATCAGAATCATATTTGTGAATCCGGTGGTACACGTTTTCAACCTTAAATACAAAATACATGTATAATGCCAGGTATTAAAATGAATAAACAGGTATCAGCAATCATCTTGAAACCGACTTATCACCGGAAACATTTAAAAAGACTCAAGTTGTGTTGTTGTTCGACCATATTTAGGGCCTTTGCGTTTTTATGATAACTTTTCGAGTAACGATTCAAAAATTATATCCAACTTTTGGTGTGAATACACGTGTAAAGCTTTTAAAAATTTATAAAATTGCAAATACTCGTATGCTGTTTGCAAGGTAGGGGTACATATTGCTAGCGGAAGATAATGACGTAGTAACCCGGTCATTGGTTACGTCATTTCAGCGCCTTGAACAGTTTACAACATCGTGAAATTGACATACATCTCGACCAAAAATCATCCAAAATCATTCGGCTAGTGCTCCATTCACTCATTCCAAACACCGACTCAAACCATCAAAGATTGCTCTAAACTTACTGAAAAAGCTAGAATCAACATCTTTCAAATGAAATAAAGCTGCGATTTCACTGAATTGATTGAAACTGTAAGCGTTTTTAAACCAAATTACTCTTGCTTAATAGAATACAGTCGCTTAATTTAATACACGCTTGTTAGCCATTTGTAGTACAATCTGAGTCATTATGGTCCGCAATAACGTTAAGTTTATTCATTCATAACAATAGCCAATTTGTAATGTTCAGCTAAATGAATCTTCAACAGCGAGGGCAAAAGCTCCTTCTCCCATCCGAGCAACCTGTCGAGTATATTAACCCTTTCCTGTTTTACAAAATTTTTTACCTGTCCAAATTCAAAGGTTTTGCAGACGAAAATTTAAAGTGGATTTAATTTGAAAAATAACCATTCTGTATGGTAGAAAATAGTGTGGAAAAAAAAGAAATTGCTTGTCAGAAGCAATTTCTTCTTTTTTCACAATGTTTTCTGAATCATAAAATCACATGCACGTAAAAAGCAGGGTTTAATTAAGCATCCGGTGAAGAGGTGGGCCGGAGCCCGGGGGAGAGAGGGACCAAGAAGAAACTCGCCAACATCGAGCCTTTTTCAGTATTTCATTTGTAGTGGACTACCTTTATGGATTGGATGGATTAGGATGAAATATTCACAGAATTTTCCATGTTCCTTGTCATGGAACAATGGGCATATTTACACAATTTTGTGTCATGGGAAAAATGCCTCCATGTAAAAATAGGGTTTATGATTATATATCTATTACTGTGCCTGGTATATTAAGACAACAACACTCTAAAGTCAGTTTTATACCTCCATTTAATTACAAATAGTCTACATATATATTCTTGTTACTCAAGAACACAGTGCATAAATGCGAATAGGTTTTTTTTAAAGACTTTTTTTCCCGGGAGACATTGTGTTTTCCGACTGAGAATACTGGTATGCAGCTTGATAAACGAAATGAAATCAGTTTTTCATGTAGAAAGCCAGTTGTCGCTAATTCCTAATCCAATTCTATATCCGTTTTCAGTAAATAAAATGCTTTTAGCTGAGGCATTCAGCAACGAATTTTTGCACAATTTCATGCTTCGTCATATCAATTTTAAAAACATTTAAGCCATACGATAAAAAGCGGGCTGAACTGAAGTTCTATGTTCGTAAAAGAGTTTTGTATACCAGCTAAATTCTTAATGTTATACAAAATTATTGGATTATTGGACGCACAATGATATAGCACTGGAAAGTCTCTGATCTAGATCAAACTTAATTTAATATTTGGCAGTAATTGTCTTGCTAATCGGACATTTAATGTAGGACGCCAGATATTGCAAAACCTACTATGTACGAATTGCCAGGTTGGGCACAAACAATTGTAAATCCAGCTTGAATAGGCCTACCAGCTACGGCCTTTTGATCTCACACTGTCGAATTGCGAAGGAATATTTGCATGTGGCGAATTGTCAAAACTTGTTATACAATGTATTTTGCTTCGACTTTTAATCGAGAAATCAGAATAGCAGTTATACACTGTGACCTGTCATACTAAAAGCGACCATCTAAGAACGCCCTAAAAATGATTAATCGACAAGTACGAAAATATTCGATCCTAGTCGGTCTGCGCAGGAGGCGCAGTGTGACTAGGATCGACACTTTAATGCTCTTACCAGATAGCCCCTTTAAGCCTAATGTAGTCTTCATCAGGTCTTTATATCCTTTTTTAATGACAAGGTTTATGATGAAATATTCGATATATAAGTCAAACCTATGTCAACTAATATGTGTTACAGTAAGAAAAATCGCAAAATAGACTAGTTGAATAATTTCGAAGTAGATCTATCTATAAAGGATAATGAATGGTTGAAAGGAGCGAGTTTGGGTTGAAATTTAGGGAAGGTAATGCAATATTGCTGAGTTTGACCAAAATAATGACAATTGACGATATTCATTACCCCCATACAAGTTCGATGAAAAGCTTTGTATGTCTTCATCAACCAATTAGACGCTTATAAAATTCAATTAAGTCACTGAAATCTTTTTTTTTTCTTTTTTCTTTCGATTTTTATTTCAAATGAAGTTGTTTAATTTATCTTAGCAATTTTAAATGGTTATAATTAGTGTTTGGAATGAGTTAAGGAAGCGCTGCGAATGGTTTTGTTCTAGTTAAATATCAATTTCACGGTGTTACTAACTATGTCACAAATGCCGCGATTTCTGTAGGCAATTGGTACAGTTAAAAACATCCTGAAATTGACATTCGTCTCAATCAAAACCATTCTAAATCGCTCACTCAGTGCTCCAATCATTCATTCCAAACACTCACTCAAACCATATAAAAACGATCAAACCCATTGAAAAATATAGAATCAAAAACGTCATTAAAAATAAATTTCGATAGAGAAAAATCGCGATTTCACTGACATAATTCAACTTTTTAGCGTCTCATAGGTTCTTGAAAAAATAGGAAGCTATGTATAGAACTTGAATGCAATTTTATTAAAGGGAGGTAATCAATATCGCAAATTTTGTTCATCCTGAACAAAATTTCCGATAAAGGATTAGCTCCCATTAAATCACTCAAAACCCGCTTCTCACACTCATTCATTTCATTCCTAAATCATTCGAAAATCATTCGTCTTGTCAATTTCACGATTTTGTTAACTGTACATGTATCACGGCCAATCTTGTACGTTATTTAGACAAAGAGCTTTGCATTCCAAAATTGATATATAATTATCGTAAATGTCATGTCTGTAGATGGACCAAATTTATTAAAAAATGAATAGCAAGATGTCTTCTTATCACGTGACGTGTAAGAAAATGAACATATGAGTGACTTTTCCAACATTTTAAAATGCGCGCAAGCAAAGATTTTGGCCAGCTCTTGCATCTGCACAGTCTTACCAGAATCTTCACTATGCGCGATATAGATAGATAAGGTCTTAAACCATCTTCACGCGGTCAACATATATTTTTATTGCATTGTGTCGTTGACAACGCTTCTAAAAGTTTGTACCTCGCGCAGGTGTGAAATTGTTGGAAATTAAATACAACGTGTACTTACTATAGGTACGGACAGATGAACTCCTGGCGTAAGTCTGTTATACTGAGCGCTTGGATCGGTGTTGTCGTGTACCTGAGGTGTTAAACACGAAATAAATTATCAGTTACGTTACACGTTATATGTGTGGCTTTGAAAACATTCCAATCTAGACTAAAATGAACTCGGTTCGAAACAATTTGGTAAAATATTTTGCTAATCTTAAATTTCGTCTTAAACAAAGTAAAGCAAACCCTACTTACACGAATTTTTATCAGTTAATTCAATACTCGATTCAAACACCCATTCAATATCATTCCAGAAACATTTCAAAACCGTTCAACTTGTAAATGTCACATGGTTTATAGCTGTAGTACCCCATTCTGACACGTATACTGAACGCAGAAATTATCTCTGTTTTATAAGCTACATATAATATATGAATATATGTACCCTGGTAGCAGGTTCAGAAAAGTAAGAGTTTTGAATCCCGCGACCATGCTTGGAACTCATTTCACGGCTGGCGGAAACGTTGTTGTCGTATTCCTGAAAAATATACTCCTATCTTGTGGTTGTTTCCATGTCATTGTGGAAGTCATCAGCACACGACAATACAATGAACAATAACTTTAAGTAACATTTGAGCCGATGCATGGCTTTTGCAACAATTTCACAATGTTGAAAAAAGCCTAACTGGTCATCAAATTTTATTCGAATTTCAAGTGAGCAAATTCTATATTCAGTAATCAATAAATGTAATGCTCAGGAAGCTCACTTAGAATAGAATTTTATCGACCTCACTACAAACATTTTTTCATTAGGATAAAAGTGAAAAACCCAAACCAATGTGCTGAATCATATACAATTGTATCATTTGAGCCGGCGAACCATAGACGTTTGGCAGCCATGGCTGTTACATAGTGTTTTTTAAAAGATTGTCTGACTGTCCACAGGTATTTGTCAATAAATTGCGAAGAAAAAACACTGGTCAGACTGTGCGGATGCACAGACTGGCCAGAGTCTTTGCTTTGCTCACATTTGAAATTGTTCGAAATGTCAAACATGGGATCATTCAATTATAACTTTTGTACTACAATATGTTTAAAACAAATTGGAACAAATTTTATCTTGAGATTTCTCTCAGCCATGCGTTCAGATGAAAAAGCACTGACGATGTAACTAACTTTCGAAGTTAAGATGGAAAATTCACGGCTTTTTCTTATTGCGTGAATTATCTTAAATCGATAAAAAAAACACCATCTTTATCCGTTTATATGAATAAGCTTTTGTACAAGAAATTGGCCGTGTCAAGTTACGAGTTACGAGTCAAAACTTTCTGGAAAGCGCTCGCGATTGTATTTTACACAGCTTTGCACATAATATTCATAATGTGCAAATTGGATTATCATCTCCAAATCGTCTCGGAAAGTTCTTATCCTGAATGCGGGCCCCGGGGCAATTTTGCTAAACATCTTATCGATCATTTTTTGCGTAAGTCAAAAATAAACATTTCTTCTACAGAAGTAACTAATTATGGAAATCTGCTATGCATCAACTCATTGAACTCGTCTTCTAAAGACGATTCCGGTGAGATATTACAATGTAGAATCTAACAATGAATGAAAACACTAGGTACGATTTGTGATTTTGACTTACGATTATTTTTTTCTTAAGAAGTTTAGTAAAACGGGCCTCTGGTTACTTACTAATCTCTCTGCTTGAAAACTAATGTACCCGGATGAGTCACTCTCCATTACATCTAAATGTTCTGTAATGAGATATCATTTGTAACTACAGATAAGAGCATCGTGAAATTGACAAGGTGAATGATTTTGGAATGACTTGGGAATGAAATTGAATGAGTGTGAGGAGCGAGTTTTGAGTGAATTTAATGGGAGGTTATCCTATATCACAAATTTTGTTCGGGATGAACAAAATTTGCGATATTGATTACCTCCCTTTAATAAAAAAGTGCATACAATTTCTGTGCTATCGCGCTATTGCTCTGTCAAAATTTATTTCGAATGATGTTGTTGATTCTATAATTTTCAATGGGTTTGATCGTTTTTGAATGGTTTGAGTGAGTATTTGGAATGAATGATTGGAGCGCTTAGTGATCGATTTAGAATGGTTATGATTGAGGTGAATGTCAATTTCACGATGTTATTAACTGTAGTTGATCTTAATAGAGTCTTGACTACAGTTTAGAACATCGTGAAATTCACAAGCTCAATGATATTGGAATGATTTTGGAACTAGATTGAATGGGTGCGAGAGGAATGAGTTTTGAATTAACTTAATGGGATGTAATAAATAATCGCTTATTATGTTCAAGAATAGCAATATTTATTTCCTTCCTTCAATATACATGTTTAATAATTGCTTTGTATGTCTTCGCAAACCAATCAGGCGCTTACAAAATTCAATTAATACAGACAATCGTTGTTTTGGCCATTTTTTTTTTTTATGTAGTTGTTGATCTTGTTTGGTATTTTGAGTTTTTGAATTGTTTGCGTGATTGTTTGTTATGAATGAATGGAGCGCTAATTATGCGATTTAGAATGGTTTGACCTGAATGAGGGTCAATTTCACGATGTTCTTAACTGTAGAAGAGTAATTTAGCGAGCATTGGCGACCGTAAACTAGTAGCCACGATGTCTGGTAAGGTTAGTATCGATAGATCTAGGGGCAGTTACCTAGTCAATGGCGACAAACACCTCGAAACTAGCCTGTCGCACTAGACGGCGACCGCATTTCGCGTCCAAGGCGATCAAGCTTTGACCAGATCGCAGAAGGATCGCATGAAAACATCCACACTTTTCCGGAGCAAATGAGATAATCGTTTTCACGGCGATCATGGCGATTCCATAGCATTCCTTTGGTGGTTCTACTGCGATTCTATACAGATGAATTGCTTTCCTACTGTGATTCACTGCGCTCCTACGACGCCTTTACAATGCTGATGGTGTTGCTTCGGCAATTGCATCATGGCGAGTATACTGTAATGCCATGGTGCTTGATTAATTTTAGAATTTATTTATTCTAATTTGTAAGTTACATCTTAGCTTTTGAAGAGTAAATAAGCATGCTAAAGGAAGAACATGAACAAAATAAACGCGTTTGACTGTCTTATATATAATACACATTATCAAGACTTGATTTAGCATCTTTGCAAGCGTGAATAGCATTTTTAAAATACATACGCTTTGAGAAGATATCTTAATATAAGTCTAGCGAAATGTGTATTTTAAACGTTAAACCATTCTTTTCAAAATTGAAGGGAATGCATTCTTAACAGGAATATGATTACATTGACGATTTATTTTAATTGATGATTGCTAAGACAAGAAAGTTTGATATTCGCCTCTTATTAATGTGTATAACCGGGTCCAAAAAAGTAATATATACTCAAGGAAATGATCGTTTATACATTCATGAGATATACTTAAAACTTTCAAACAAATGTGCAGAAAATATATAAAGTTACTTGATAAATCTGCGTTTGATCTTTGCGCAAACCGTTTGGATTATGTGCACAAGTAAGCTGTATTGACCTTGTCTAAGTGCCAAATCATTTTGAAAAAAAAATTTAAAGTTTTTTTTTTGCACGATATCATATAATCCATTTATTGATGACCCGAATAACATATCTTTAGTTAACATTTTGTGACCATTCACGCAAAATTGGCTCAGTCTTACAGAGGTCGAAAAGTTTTATCTGAATAAGGTATCGTCAGAGAGCAATCAAGGTGTATATCGTCGATGTAATGCTAAAATATATTGATCGAAGCTGTAGTTACGAAGTTTTGGAATTACAACGACGATATGTAATAAGGTTGGCTTAATTAAGGTGGAGTTGCGATGTTTTGATCGCCAATATCTAAATTCCAAATATTGCATAGCCCTTTCCAATTACCAAGTTTTCTTTAATGCTTTTCGGTGGTTTATCGAGAAATAACGGTTGATTATTACTTGATAATCTCACCGCAAAAGCAGTGAAATTATCGAAAACTTATACCTTGCTTAAGTGCATTTCATCCTCTCTGACGTCATCTATGCGGGGCGAAATAAGTGACGTCACAATGAACGTTGCATAGCAATCACGCGCAAAATGACGCGCTTTACGAAAATTTGTCCTAGAAATGTCACATTTTGTCTCATTTTTGCATTAAAGAAATAGAATAATCGTTTGTTTTTTCGTGTAAGATCGATTGATATTTCATTTCGTGAACAAAAAAAGCTATATTTTCACTCGTGGCTTTGCCACTCGTGAAAATATAGCTTTTGATGTTCACTCAATGAAATATAAATCGATCTTACACTGAAACAAACGATTATCCTCTATGTACACGCTTGTCCGAGTCTTGACGTTGTACAGATCTGAAACTGTTAAAGGCCTTTAAAAAGAATCGTGAAAATCTTGCTCATTCCGATCAAATTCATTTTAAATCGCTCGATAGGCGCTGCATTCGTAGCATGCCTACCGCCCGCTCAAATTATTCAAATACTTACCGAAATCAACAAAAAAAAACAACTCCAGATTCGTTCAGGTTGCTCAACAACTTTGTACAAGTTGGTAAAATCACTCATTGTTTTATTAACTTGTGTTGATTTCAAAGCGTTCGCGAAGACATGCAAATCAATTTTAAGATTTGAATTGAAACGAATTTGTTCGTTTTAAAACAAATAATAGAATATCGACAATTGGAAGAAATTGCAGCTTTACACTACCTTACTTTAATTTAGTTTAAAAAACCGGTCACCCCCCTCATTTAATTTTATTCCGAAATCATTCAAAATCATTACACTACTAGATTACACGATGTCATTTACTATAGAAATATCATGACCAAGTTTAAACATTACACTTAGTTATATCGTGGAATTGCCATTTACCTCAATCAAAAAGCATTCTAAATCTCTCACTCAGCGCTCCATTCATCCATTCCAAACACTCACTCCAATCACTAAAAACGCTCCAGAATCGATGACAATTATTCGAAATGGATCAAAACGATCAGCATTTTATTAAAAATGATCAAATTATTTCACGATAATTTTGGCTGGTGTGAATTTCATCTATGTATGGGGACACACAAACAGAAAAGTACCTATGTTTTATTGAAGAGAGGTAAAAATATCGATAATTCGGTCAAATTCGAAAGAAATTATCGGTATTGTCCTACCGTCCTTGAATTCAACTCCAAATCCACTCATCGCACTGATTCAATTTCATTCAAAATCAATCCAATATCATTCACATTGTCAATTTCACGATTTTTAAACGGTATGTCACACTAGACGGCGACAGCACCGCACTTTTCTGGGAAAATATACTCTACGATGCTGCGGCGTTTAGAACCATGCCGTCGGAATGTCAATCTTGTGGTCTCGGACTCGATAACCGACGGCGGCACTTATCCTTTCTGACTATTTGTCTCCCACCAATGGATTGACAATCGTAAACCTATGTTTGATTGTATGGAGGCTAGAAAAGGATGTGGTGGTAGAACTGGTGTGAGAAACACCAGGGATCCATTGCTAGGTGCTCCAGTCGCCGCGATATAAATGAAATAATGTTGAAATCGGCGTAATACCCCATTCAAGCAAACAAACAATTCATGGCCATGTCAAGGCGCTCCTACCACGCTCATGGGGCGATTCTACTGCGCTTTTACGACGCCTTGCCTGTGCTGATGGAGATATAAGGGTGATTACACCGCGCTCTCGCGGAGAGTATACTGCGGTGGTCAGGTACTTGAGACTTCTTTCTCCAAATTTTAAATCATTCCTACGTGTCTGTTCCTTGTTAGATTATGAAGTACGCGAATAAGCCTGGCAGAGGGAGAAGGGGAAAATAGCCAATAACAAAACCACCAGAGAGAAAATCTGCAGAAAAATATACATGATATCAAAAGCATTCTTAATCGTTGATTTTAGGTTAACGCGATCTAAATATCATTCCTTTTTACCCTCATTCACCATTAAATAAAATTCTTGTTACAGTCTGAATATTTAAACGCTTTGAATATGAAATTAGTGTTCTGAACATCGCCATAGGAACGCGGTAGGAGCGGAGTTTGGACGTAGTGAAATCGAGTAGATCGCAGTATATTCGCCGTACAAACGCCACCGTCATTCTAGGTCGTTTTCATTGCGTTCTCACTGCAATGTCACGGCTCTGTCACGGCATTTTCGTGGTGATCCCAAGGCGTTGCTACCAAGATCTCACAGCGCTCTTATTGCGATCTTGACACGACGCGATCTTACGGCGATTGTTTTGTGAACGCTCAAAGTACGCGCCATGGGATCGCGGTGTATCGTCAATCTTCGAGGTTCTAGTCGATTGCTCAAGACGTTCCTGAATTGCGATCTCACAACGCTCCTGCTGTGATCAATGCGATTTCACGTCGTTCTTACTGTGCTCTGAAAACTTTCAGCTCACCGTGACATCGTCGCGCTCGTGTGAAGGCCTACAGCTGTATAGGTTCCAGCAAATTTCAAACAAAAAAAATCCGAATTATCAATGCGCAAGGTACAGACTTTTATTCCAATTAAAACCATTATAAATCGCTCACTCAGCACCCCATTCATTCATCCCACTCTCTCAAACCATTCAAAGACGCTCCACCAAAAATCACCAACTAGATGAGATCAACAACTACATTTAAAATGAAATTGAAAGAAAAAAATGTACGATGTCGCTGACTTAACTGAATTTTTGTTCGGGTCTACTTAGTTCGAGAAGACATAGGAAGCTATTAAGGAACTTGTATGCATATTTAATAAAAGGGAGTAATATCAAAATGAAAAAAATAAGCGATATTGGATTACCTCCCCTAAATTTCATTCAAAACTCATTCCTTCGATCATTTTATTCAATTCCAAAATTATTCCAATATAATTCATCTTGTCAAATTCACGATGTTCTTATCTAAAAAAGATACACTTACGTTTGGAAAATTAGCAAAAAGTTTGCACAGATGACAAGAGTTGAAATTGTTCGCCATATCGTGATACCTTTTTACTTGACAAGTCAATTTATAGTCTAATTGAAGAAGATCTCTGTTTGATATTTTTGTTTAAATAAAGATAAATGTCATCCTTTGTTCCGTCTCTTAATTGAGGACAAATAAGAACTTAGAAGGAGGAAAACTTAATGAGGAAAATATCTTTCTAGTTTTATCGATTAGTGGTAGTTTAGATGTTTTTTCTTCTGGTATGCCTACTGCGAAAATACAGCACGTTACATCCGCTTTAGGGCCCGAGATTATAAAACTTTTCTCGTTCTCAACTGAGAAAATTCTCAAACTAAGAAATTAAATAAATATATGAATATAAAAGATATTACAAAATTAATACAGAATTATAGCTTTAATCTCAATTTGAAATTTTAGTAAATTCTGATTTGAGCCTGAGAAAAGTTTGATAACCTAGAGCCCAGCTAAAAAAAAGGAGTCTGTAATAATAAAAATCAAACACAAGATTTCACGTCGAATTTCCCGTAACGGTATTTCGACGCCACTACTAGTATTTTTTAAATTAAGCACACTTTTTTCTACGCTGTACGAGTATGTTATTTGTTGACCCATAGCATGCAAAATACAACTCTATTTATCAATAATATAAAAGCAAAGAACAGAAAAATATGTAGTTTCAGTTAACAACATCATGTAATTGATAAGGTATATGATTTTGGAATAGATATGCGATACAATTGAATGAGTAGCTGAGCGAGTTTTGAATCAAAATTTCGTCCAATTGGTAGCCAATTTTGATATTTTATTACCTCCCTTTAATCAAATCTTGGTACTTTGTTATTTCTGTGTCTTTATTGACCAATCAGACGCTTTGAATTTGACAACAGACAATGCAAATGTAGGATTATCTGATCAATTTAAATGAAAATACTGAGAATTCAACGATTTTAAACTTTTACGAATAATTTCAAAGCTTTGTTCGAGTTCTTTGAGTGAATGAGTAATTTGAATGAATGATTTGAATTATTTTGAATGATTTGTATGAATGAATTATTGAATGATTGAATGAATGAATGAATGAATGGATGAATGAATGAATGAATACATGAATGAATACATGAATGAATACATGAATGAATACATGAATCATGCATACAAGTTCTATACATAGCTTCCTATTTCTTCAAGAACCTATGAGACGCTGGCCATTTGAATTATGTCAGTGAAATCACGATTTTTCTCCTTCAAAATCTATTTTGAATGATTGAATGAATGAATGAATGAATGAATGAATGAATGAATGAATGAATGAATGAATGAATGAGTGAATTGCCTTGAATTTTGATTGATTTATATTGGTTTTGATCAGAGAGTGTCAATGTCACGATGTAGCCTTCTGGAACATTTCTAGTTTAGACTGATTAAAGATATTAAGCGAATCTCGCCGAGGGCGTAACTACCATTACGGACATTACGGAAGTGCGTTATATAAATAAATCCTCTTTCAAAAAATGTTGATAAATGATCACAACATAAATTTCAAAATCCTAGTTACGCCTATGCTCACATAGCTCCCCTTGACTTCTATTACGGCCGGCCATCAGAGATATCCTTGTCTTACACAATCACATTCTCAATGACGTCATAATGACGTCATCTAACGTACGTTTTCACGGTATTTCTGTCAATTGTGTCTCAAATTAAATAAATAACAACTTATTAATATTATCTTTTATTTTTAGCTCGGCTGTTTTCGGAGAAAACCCGAGGTATAGCTATAGGATTGTTGTCGTCGTCGTCGTCGTCGTGCAAAAACTTTGACATTTTGTGATAACTTTTGAATGGTAAGTGATAGGGCTTTCATATTCCAAATGATGATTGCCTGGGACAAGGCCTTTCTATTGGTGCCAAATTCAAGGTCATCAGTCAAGGTCAAGGTCATTGTCAAGGTCAAACTTGTGAAAAAAATGCAAAAATTTTGACAAATTGCCATTACTTTTGAATGTTAAGTGATAGGGTCTTCATATTTCACACGATGATTGCCTAGGGCAAACACTTTTTATTGGTACCAAATTTAAGGTAATCAGTCAAGGTCAAGGTCATTTTTCAAGGTCAAATTTGTCAAAAAAATGCAAAAACTGAGACATTTTGCTATAACTTTTGAATGGTTAGTGATAGGGCCTTCATATTTCACATGATGATTGCCTGAAACTTGGCCTTTCTGTTGGTACCAAGTTCAAAGTCATCAGTCAATGTCAAGGTCATTTTTCAAGGTCAAACTTGTGAAAAAAAGCAAAAACTTTGACATATTGCAATTACTTTGAATGGTAAGTGATAGGGTCTTCATATTTCACATGATGATTGCCTGGGAAAAACACTTACTGTTGATTCCTAGTTCAATGTCATCAGTCAAGGTCAAGGTCATTTTTCAAGGTAAAATGTGTGAAAAAATGCAAAAACTTTGACATTTTTGTGATATCTCTGGTTCTACTGAAGGCATTCACATGAAAGTTGACACACTTATTCACCACCCAAAGGGCAATATTTTATTTCAAGGGGGTTATCTTTTAAAACATTTTCTGCAAATTATGCCCCTTTTTCTACTAAGTTTTTTTCACCATCCATTAGTTTTTTTTTTACCATCCAGCACTTACAGCCGAGCGTAGGCACCCGTAGGCGGTGCTCTTGTTATACATTTATTTTATTTTAAAATTTGAGAAAATTGAGCCTGGGCCTGAGGAAAGTATTATAACCTTGGGCCCAGATATTAAACAATCAATTGTCTTCAAGATGTGTGGCCATGTGTATGAAACGGAGAAAAACTATATTGGTCTCATAAACGTTGTAAACACAGCTTATATCTGCTGTGGCTTCGACGTTTTAGTGTCCCGCTAACAAAATGTTTTAAAAAAATGGCGAAAAATGGCGGATGTCAAAAGTCATTGGATGATGATATAAAACTTAGTCATAAATATGCAGATGACATCGCAATGTCAACGTGTCTACCCAATTATTATTGACAGGTTTATCAAAGTTCCAGCACAGTCTAATGAAAAATTGAATATGTTGTAGTTTGATGAATCCGATATGTGATTTATTACGCCTCATTAGAATCTGTAGGTTGAGCATGCAAATTAATAATTTCGACCGAAAAAAAAAATATAACATAATTTCCGAATGATTCAGAATATAAAGGATATGTCTTTGTGGACTACAAAAATAAATTAGCTTTATTCAAGATGCAGATGCGGTATTTGGGTCTCCAAGCAACGATGTAAAATTTTCCATTATATAATAAGTTTCACACTTGGATACGCTTTCTCAAAAAGAAACATGAGACGATGAACGTATGAATTTTGCCATTGGAGGTGAATTTTAATTCAGAGAGACTATCTACATGTACAAATATAATGTAAGAGGTGAGGCGAGTTTCTCTCATTCGGACCAATGCTCGGACTTTTCCGTAAACTGGAAAGTTAATTCCGAACATCGCTTGGACTTTACGCAAACTCGGACTAGGGTGTACATGTATATTATAATCTGTGTGATTCTTGGGTGATTCTGCTCTTGGTGGTACTTAGATCATTACGCTTCACGAAAAACATAGTAGTTACCCGTCACGCGAAAAGGGCCAAACTGTGTGGTGCGTAAAGTGTCGACACAAGTCAGACTGCGCAACTTGCGCAGGCTGACTAGGGTCGAAACTTCCGCACTGAGCTGATTTTCTGAATCTAGAATGACCAATTTAACTTCCTGTGAAAGAACTTTTTGAAATGTGACTTGTGGTTTACATGTACTCGAATCAATCTCTTTTTTCAAATACTCATTTTACAGTATTCCTAGATGGTCCCTTTTTGTGTAACGATTCACATTTTTATGCTTTCTGATCGTCTATGGACTTCTTTGAATGAGTGTGATGATTGATTTTTGAATGATTTTCTAGGGAGGTTAAACATAATCTATAATGTCTTCCAATTTGACGGAATTGGCGATATCTTTTTTTATCTCCCGTTATTAAAATTTTCGTACTGCTCTGATTTAGTGTCTTCATGTGTGTATTTCCGTTTCTTTATCGTCGCTACCGTAGCATAAGCCCATATGAGCGACGCCCCAAGAAGACGGTTAGTTGTTACGGGGGATAATGCAAGGATATATGACGAAACTACTGCTGAGATCCGGCATGGTTCTTTAACGTGCTCGGTGAAAAGCACCGTCTCACGGGGCCTCGGTTTAACGTCTCATCCGAAAGACAATTAGTTTGTTAGTGTGCCAGCCCGAGTTTGAGCCCACGCCTTCCAACTTCAATGGTTTTGAAGTCCGGTGCTCAACCAACTGTGTGTTTATGGAAAAACAATCGTTAAAAAATCAATACAAGCCAATAAAATCAAGTATTTTTTAATCTATTCGATTGAAAAGTGGGTCTTTATAAACGATTTCGAAGTGTTATTTAAAATATGGAGCGTTTTTCTAATGGTTAGAGTAAATGTGTAAAATGAATGATTGGAGCGCTGAACGATCGAGGGGTTTTGCATGATTTTGATCGAGATGAGGGTGAATTTCATGATGTTAATACAGTTCATGATCAACCTCGTGAAATTGACAAGGTCAATGGTTTGGGAATGATTTCGGAAATAAATTGAATGAGCGTGATGGATGAGTGTTGAGTGAAATTAAAGGGAGGCAAACCAATACCGCTTAATTAGCGATATTCACTACCCCCCCTTAATAAAATATGTAACAAGTCATATGAATAGCTACCTATTTCTCTGAGAGCAAGTCGCTCACAATTTCAATTACGTCAGAGATATTGCGTTATTTATATTTTATTTATTTATTCAATTATGTTAGTCTGGTCGCGAAACTCTTCTTTATAGTCTGTTTGACTTCTATATGGACCAACATTTCGCCGAAAATCTCAGAAATTAATTGATGAAACGCATATTTTTCTTGACATATCATATTTTCCAGCTAATACCATGGCGAATTTTGTTTTTCAGAATTTTTGAAAGTAAAATAATGATTTTGTCCGTCCGTCTACATGTTAACTTCCAGCCTTTCATACCTACTTGTGACTGTATTAAACGGAACAGCGAATTGTATAACCAAAAATAGTACTGATTTGCATAGGGGCCGAGTCAAAAGTGTAAGATTTTAAGTGAATTGTTTCAGTATAAAATCGAGTATTTCAATATAAGTAAGTTTTTCGAAGATTTTTGCTACCGTTGGATTTCAAATCTGAGTATATTCTCTCTTTCTTCAGAAACCGTTTGACCAGATAATTGATTATTGTTTTTATTTATTCTGAAATGAACCCCATATTTACATTTCAAGACCAATCAAAAAGTATTATTAAACGAAGTAGATGGGAATTTCACGAGGAAAACTTGATGAGAAGGCGAGAAATAACGGCAAAATAACGTGCTATTTAAGTTTAAAGTGGAAAAACCGCTCTAAGTTGGAGATATTAAATTGTCCATCGCATTCACGTGAAACATGATCATAAGAAGGTGCATGTAGACATAACTGTGAATGGGCCATGACATCGGGTATACTTCGGAATAATAGTGAAAATTACTGCTTCAGATGTAAGTTGAAACATTTGTTTATTTCTATTTATTTATTTATTTATTTATTTATTTATTTATTTATTTATTTATTTATTTATTTATTTATTTATTTATTTATTTATTTATCAAAACGTAGAGGGGTATGAATATTGGTTCATTAAAATTTTGGATTTACTGTTGGATTACTCAAGCTTATTTTTTAACGATAATTTAACCACGCTCTTCACGAGTCAAGGGGTATCGAATCGATAGCTTCTTCTCGTATACCGTAAGATAAGTAAAACATTCGTAACCCTTGGTTCGAAAAGATGACGCTTGAGGCGAGTGCCTTGAAACGAATTGGTAAATCAGGGAACAGTATTTCAAAAAGCCTGCGTTCAGGCTGACATACATACATATGTATACACATACATACGTATACATACGTATACATACGTATACATACGTATACATACATACATACATACATACATACATACACACACACACATACATACATACATACATACATACATACATACATACATACATACATACATACATACATACATACATACATACATACATACATACATACATACATACATACATACATACATACATACATACATACATACATATTTTTTATTTTTCCTCCTTTCACAAAAGATAATGTACATACATATCGAACAATTTACAAAACAAACACGCAGTGCTGCTTCCTAATTTTGGGTCAGTGAAAAACAACAACAACGGGGCCCGTATGGGATAGAAATGCTTAGGCCCATATATATCAGCGATATACTGAGCGACCTTAAAAACGCAATACTCAAAAACGTCACTAAATTGCATATGTAAGTGAACGACCCCGGACTGAAATATACTTATTTGGTTACCTTAAACAAGTTACATTTAATCCAACAGCAATGCCATTTTGAAACACTTTCTTGTATGACTAATTCGGAGACATTTATGATTGATTGACTGAATGGAGTTTTACGCCGCTTTCAACATCATTTCAATTTTCTCAATGTAGAGCTACGCAATGTCGATCGTATACCTGAATGTCGATTGCGTTGCTCTATATTGAGAAAATCAGAATATGGACATGAATGTCGATTGTGTAGCTCTACATTGAAAAAAAAATGAATGTAGACCTGAATGTCGATTGAATAGGTCTACATTGACAGTCTTCACGAAATACTTAAGTCTTTTACAGGACAGTGGGTCTGGTAAACATTTAATTTTTACCAGACAAACTTAATTTTACCAGACCGAAATGAAGAAGAACACATTGTTTGTGTGGCCAGATTTTGCAGGTCATTCGGTATTCATGTGCATTTTATCGGACCGATGTACCAGGGTTACCTGTTCCCTGGTTAACGTGTTCCCGGGGACAGGTTCCCCCGGGGTAACGTGTCCCCGGGGACAGGTTACCCTAGAAATCAGCCGGGGTAACCTGTCCCCCCCCCTGGGGTAACCTGCCCCCCCTTACAGATATTGTAAACAAATATTTAGTCACATTTCTTTTACCAAGACATTTTATTTATGTGTTACAAGTCTCTTTCTTTGATCTGTGTGTGATTTTAATTTGTTTTGCGAACTGTTTCAGTTCATGAGTATTTTTATATTTTCATGATAAGTATAATAATATAGACATATTTTTTATTTAGAAAAATCATTGTTAAATGTTATCATGACTATGGACATATCTAAAAAATGATCTTGTCTTTGGAAAAATTATTCAAAAGCATAATTGTTTTCTTTGTGTGTAGGGGGGGGGGGGAACACGTTACCCAAGCTGAGGGAAACTGTCCCCGGGGACACGTTACCCAGGCCTGGGTAACCTGTCCCACCCCCAAAAATGCTGTCAGCAATGTTAACTGCAAAAATAAACCCATATGTTTTCAAGTATTTATTATATTTCAAATTGTTTGGAGGTAAGGTTTCCAAAGCTGTGGTCACTTGTCTCTGAAACATGATACCCAGACATGTTAACCCAGTGAAAACACAAAAAAAAGGTTGTTAATGAGGATTTATTCAACTAAACTTGCAAATACATTTTTTCTTTTCATTTGAAAACTGCGTGATAGTCTCATTCATATCGAAACTGTTTTACAAATTAATTATTATTTTATTAGAAAATTTATTGTGAGTGTATGTGTATGTAGGGGGGGGGGGGCAAGTTACCCAAGCTGGGGTAACCTGTCCCCGGGGACACGTTTCCCAGGCCTGGGTAACCTGTCCCACCTCTTAAAAGGTTGTCAACAATGATCTGTGCACAAAGTTACCAAAATATTTTCTATATCTTTTTTATGCTCAATTGTTTTGGGTACATGTAAGATTTTCCAATCTGTGGTCACTTGTCTCTAAAAAATGTTACCCCAACATGGGAAAACATTGCTAACATGTTAACCAGGAATTTTCACAAAAGTTTACGAAAAACAATTTCTTTTCTTTGAAAGATATGTTATAGTCTTAATTATATCTCAACTTTTTTTTCTACAAAAATTATTCACTACTGAGAAAATTTATTGTGATTGTGCGTGTGTATGGGGGGGGGGGGGGGGGGGGACATGTTACCCAAGCTAGGGTAACCTGTCCCCGGGGACACGTTATCCAGGCCTGGGTAATCTGTCCCACCCCCAAAAATGCTGTCAGCAATGTTAACTGCAAAAATAAACCCATATGTTTTCAATTATATAATAACATTTCAAATTGTATGGGGGTAGGGTTTCCAAAGCTGTGGTAACTTGTCTTTGAAACATGATACCCAGACATGTTAACCCAGTGAAAACACAAAAAAAAGGTTGTTAATGAGGTTTTATTCAACTAAACTTGCAAATGCATTTTTTTTTTTTCATTTGAAAACTGAGTGATAGTCTCATTCATATCGAAACTGTTTTACAAATTAATTATTATTTTATTATTTTTATTCTTAATTGTTTATGTACATGTAAGATTTTCCAATCTGTGGTCACTTGTCTGTGAAAAATGTTACCCTAGCCAGGGAAAACATTGCTAACACATTAACAGCCAAGAAAAATTTAGACTAAAGGGGAATTGATTCTTTAACATCGATTCCAGTTGAATTATTGTCATCAAAAAATATCAAATGCCTTACCATCTTTACTTTTTTACTGGTCATCACAGTTCGACGTTGTTGTTTTTTTGCGTTCAGTATACATTAGATTATTATATAAACAAAGGAAAAATTCGTAACTCACTACCAGTAAAACCTTTTGAAGCTTTCTAAATTAGATTGAAAACATTGCTAGAATAAGAGTAATTATTTTAGGCAAAATCTTACATTATTGCCCTATAAATTCTAACTAAGTCAATTACTTCGTCAGGTGAGAAATCGATAAAAAAAAATATTGCACTTTTCTATAAATGTCCGGTTCAATATCAGAATTGGTAGACAAAGTAGGAATTCATATTTGCGAAGGACAAATGAAATCGCTCCGAATACTATACTACTTTATGCCACACATATTCATGAATAATGTGGCAAATCAAAGAGAAATGATTTGAATGATATGAAAATTAATTATGCTCAAGTCACATAACAAAAAAACGACTAAACTGACACGTCGGCGATTCTAGTTACTGTAGTTTGCATCGGTCGAATAGTAAAAAATAGCGTCGACCCGGGCGTCGGCAATACCAAAACAACTTAATCATTTTAAAGTCACATAAAACCGCCGACGTACCTATGTCGGCTTTTTTTTTGGCCTGTAAGGAGACAGAAATGAATTGTCGATTAGATGTGCAAACGATACGCTTGCGAGATGTCGACTATACGCCGGAGATACGTCGCCGACTGAACGAAACGGAAGTAAAATTGTCAGCGAAGCCAAGAAAAAACGTGTGCGATGTGGACAAAATTAGCCGGAGCGCTGTACTATAAAATTGGCTGATTTACCGATAAGTCGCCAACTAATGGGCGACAGTTCTCGGATTTTATCACCGATTCCACGAAAATCCGTCGCCGGCGCGTCGAACCGTCAATATTCTTGTCAATAGGTTTAGGGCCTACTTAAGATAATAAGTTCAACTGGCCTGTTGTGTCATGAGCTATTGTTTATGCTCTAAGTCCGCCATGTGTCTATATTCGTCATTACTTCTTATTCCTTTATCAAATAGGGAAGATTGAATAAGTGATCACGGAATACAGAATTTATTGAACGAGTTATCTATAAACAGATAAAAACGAGGCTGCGCCGAGTTTTTATCTGTTTTAGATGATGAGTTTTAAAAAATCTGCATTTTATGAGCACAATTTTTATATTCTATTTAGAAACAAGACTTAACCGCTAGCTCAGCGCTCCATTCATTCATTCCAATCCCTCACTCAAATCAATAAACGAACGCTCCGAAGTCGTTTAAAAACAAATCGACATCGTTCAAAACGATCGATATTTAAATTGAAAGTAATCAAATTATTCCAACAGTTTTTGGGCTGATGTATATTTTAAAGCGTCTAATTTGTACGCTAAGGAAGTGGTCCATTGTGTAAGATTATGACTTCCGAAACATTGCGGAACTATAATGGGTCCACTACCTTAAGACAAAAATATTGGAAAGTACGTACCTACAAAGAGAGGTAATAAAATATCGATCATTTCGTCCAATTTGGCTATAAATTTCATTCAAAACGCGCTCCATACACTCAATCAATGTCAATCCAAAAATATTAAACTTGCCAATAACATGATGCTGTCTATTGTGTAAGGAATTTGGATCAGATGTAAAATTTGCGTCCAAGGCGTTTTGATCATAATTATTTCTGCTAGAAAAAAAACTCTGGAAGCAATTATGTTTTTCTTGTCAGAAACTATCATCCCTATACAGTAGCTACTGTAAACAATAATAAGAGAACTTAATTTTAAAGTGCTCTAGTTTTAAACTGTAGTAATATCTATTATAAACGGTTCACTGAAAAACAGAAAAAAAAGGTTCTGCACGCATTATGAATATATAATTAGACCCAATATTACCTTACATACATGTGGGGGGGGGTTAAAAGAAAGAAGAAAATACAATTCAAGGGATCAGCGCAACACTATTGTAAGTGCCTAAAAATATTTAGTGTTGATTTGTCCCCTGGAAATCTAATTATAAAAACATTCATATGTCGCAGAATCTATAGCATATGTTCTTCTGCGCTTTACATGTAAAATGTTAAAGGAGATTTCATCTTGTGTGATATTTATTTACAACGTTTGTTAAATAGAAACGTTTTGTTTTGTTTTCTAAATGGCGATTCTTTTTGTACGCATTTCAATACTGTTGACAATGAATTCCGTAACCCTTGAGCCGAACTTCACAAATACCTGACAGCCAGTTGATTGTTCGTCCTTGGTCCATGAAAGAACCGTCATCCAAAGATATGAGTATAGTGACCTTGAACTTGACTAAACTAAACGTACGAATTCAATGTTTCACCTTGAGTATCATAACAATGATCTCATATCCAATTCCTGAGAATTGGTAGCCAATGCAAGGATTTTAACACACCTTGAATTGGTGGTAAGAATTGTGCATTAATAAGGAATCTTACTGCGTTATTTGGGGCCATTTAGAGTTTGTCAATTAGCTAGTTGGGCATCTTTGTAAAAAGGTCATTACATATACAGTAAGTAACATCGTGAAATTGACACTCATCTCAATCAAAACCATTCTTAATCGCTTACTCAGCGCTTTATCCATTCAAAACACTCACTCAAAGCATGAAAAAATGATCAACAACTGTATCAAAGAAAAGAATAGCTTGAAAAAAAATCGCCATTTCACTGATATGATTGAAATTATAGGCGTCTCATTGGTTCTTGAAGAAATAAGAGGTATTCATGGAACTAGTATGCATATTTTATTGGTTTAAACCTATTTATTTTACATCGATTGGGAAACAAGTCCTACAACTTAGATTAATCCCTCTCGATTCTGCTTCCTGGAAAATTCACCAGTACTCGCGCCGAATGTGTGGGCCAATGAAAGAACCAAGATCGATAGCCGCTCCCGGGAATCGAACTCAGGACCTTTGGGTCAAGAGGCCGACGCTCTACCTCTAGACCACGGACACCACTCATTTTATTACAGATATGTAATAAATATCGCTAATTTTGTGCATCCTGAACGAAATAAGCTATATTGGATTACCTCCCTTATTTTTCACTCAAAACTAACCCATCCCATTCATTCAATTTCGCACCCAAATCATTCCAAATTTATTTCCCTCGTCATGATAATTGTATTGTTTGTATTAATAATTTTGCTATGTGTGCAGGTAGCATATTTTTGATGCAAATCAAAATGATTGTTATTGTATTGTATTGTATTGTATTGTATTGTATTGCATTGTATTGTATTGTATTGTATTGTTTTGTACTTGTATTGTTTTGTACTTGTATTGTTTTGTACTTGTATGTATTTGTATGTATTGTATTGTATTGTATCGTATAATTTAACGAAGTTGATATCTGTATTAAGATGTGTATTTATGAATCCATGTACTTTAAACGTGTGTTTTTCACTTTGTTAAATAGCGAAGAATAGACATCAGATAACTTGACGGAATGTTGGTAATTTGACTCTTTATGGTAATGTGTTAATTACACCTAAATCTCTGATATTTTAGGTATGTTTAACCTCGGTACAGCTAATAACATCGTGAAATTGACAAAATGAATGATTTTGGAATGATTTCGGAATGAAATTGAATGAGTGTGTGGAGCGAGTTTTGCGTGAATTTAAAGGGAGGTAATTTAATCTCGCTAATTTTGTTCAAGGTGAACAAAATTAGTGACATTTATTACCTCCCTTAAATAAAATAAACGTACGTTTCTGTTTGTGTGTCTTCGTGGACTTATCAGACACTTTACACCAGCTGTTAAAATTGTAGAATAATTGGATCGATTTAAATTAAATGTTGATCGTCTTGAACGATTGAGAATTTTTTCTAATGATTTTGGAGCGTTTTTGATCGATTTGAGTGATTGTTTGGAATGTATGAATAGAGCGATGAGTGAGTGATTAAGAATGATCTTGATTGAGATGAGTGTCAATTTCACAATGTATCTAACTGTGTCTTCTTCTTAAGCTGCTTTTGTTTTAACTTGCGCAAGTTGTGATCGAGTACCATTATGTTATTTCAATTTTGAATGATTCATTTTCAATTTGTTCAGTAAACAACGTCGTGATTTAAGAATGAAATTGAATGAGTACGATGAGTGAGAGTTGAGTGATATTTAGAGGAGATAATCCAATATTGCCAACTTTGTTCCGGATGATTGGTAATTTGATAAAATGGGGTTTTACGTCGCTTTCAACAATCTTTCAACTCTATCGCGGCGGCTTGAGCACCTTACAATGGATTCCTGGTATTTCTCACAAAAGTGCTACCTAGCCTCCAGTTGCGAAACCATATAGGTCTACGATTTATGGACCCATTGGTAAGAGACAAATTGTCGGAGGGATTGAGTGCCGCCGTCGGGGATCGAACCAAGGACCTCTAGAATGACAGTCCGACGAGCTACCAACAGCGCTATGACGGCGGCAAAGTATGGTTCATATGACTGCAACGTACACCTTTCGTTTTGGATGATGAAAATTAGTGATATTTATTACCTCCCTTTAATTAAACATGCATTAAACATGGATACAAGTTATATAAATAGCTTTAAATTTCTCCAAGAACCACCAGACGCTTATAATTCAATAAGTAATTCTAATCTACCGGTCTGAAAGCAATCACATCGTTCCGACTGAACACTTTCGTCTAACAAATCAAAATTATTGAATTCTGGAAGGAAATTGGATTGAATTATAATTGAATTCAACTTTTCATTTAAGGTGAATCACATCTTGAAATTTAGCCCTGCGAAGACGGAACGACTAATCTTTTTGCGCTCCGTATATTTTGAATTTTAATCGTTGATCTCATGTTTTTATCTTTAAAGTCATTTTTCGCGTTTATGAATGGCTTGAGTGAGTGTTTGGAATGAATGAATGAATGAATGAGTTGATGAATGAATGAATGAATGAATGAATGAATGAATGAATGAATGAATGAATGAGTGAATGAATGAATGAATGAATGAATGAATGAATGAATGAATGAATGAATGAATGAATAATGTTGTACGTGACCACCAACAGACTATGTTGAAAAGAAAGAAAGAAAGAAAGGAAAAAGAAAGAAAGGAAAAAGAAAGAAAGGAAACAGAAAGAAAGACAGCACACGAGCATTTGGCATGCCCTATTGTGCATGACCTTCAACGGACTCTGTGGAAAGAAAGAAAGAACAAAAGAAAGAAAGAAACTTTTTGAGCCGATCAGATCCCACCCGATCCTCTCCGGATCTCCGGACCTTTCTTTCTTTTTCTTTCTTTCTTCTTTCTTACCTTGTTTGGGGTTTTTTCTTTCTCTCATTTTTTTCTGTCTTTCTTATATAGATTGTCTCTTTAAATATATTTTGACAAACCGAAGATATTTTACCACTTTTAAGAATTTAAAACGGTGGGTTTATTCTATAATTACTTTTCGAATGTGCGTACGCAATGCTTGTTGAGCTTTTACGAGGGTTGTTCAAAAATTAACCGGATTTTGCCTCGCAAAATTTTATTTTTTAAGCAAAGAAAAACTAAATTTGGTATCATTTGCTGTCGGAATTCAATTCATATATGGTTATGTAGAATTGGTATAGTTATCGAACATAGCGCGCGCGCATTTGCCATATAAATTGTCATGGAAACGAGTACCCGGCGCAGCAGATAAAATGATACATATATTTAGTCTTCGTTTGTAAATATTCCTTCTTTTCTAACTGTTCAAACATTTGAAAATTAAGCGAGTTGTTGGAATAAGTATTACAAATGCCTTGTCCTAATTTGATGTAATTTGATCATATAGGATTTCGATAAGATTCGTTTAAAATGTGGCGGGGTAAGAGTTTTGGAACGTTCTGAATGCTCGGAATTTTGATCTTTAATTATTCTATTCATTATCTACCAAAATGATGAAAAACGTAAATAAAACACTTGTCACGTGGAATGGGAATGGTTCATTCTTTCAAATGCTTAATTTTCATCGGTGAAGACGCTTCCGTGCCCCGTGAGATAAGAGGAAGAAGAGACAGAGAGAAACTTGTCAAAGCAACTGTAGGGACGTTAATTGCCGAGTCTCTGGAAGATATAGGCGATTAACTAAGGGGAACCTTTCTGAGAAATTTGACGTCTTACCATTCGATTTTACCTTTATATAAACCATAAAAAAACGGCTTAATTACAGGAACACTGTATTCATCCTTCTCCTATGAATAACGAGTCGTGACAAGCTAAATTACACAACACAAAATGTCTCAATTCTCAACAACGTCGCTTACGTCATGTACAGTGCGCCGCCACCTAATACCCATGTACTTTGGTTTGCGTGTGAAATGAATATACATCGTTCACCTGCTTCAGGCTTTGGCAAGTTTGATCATATAAAGTTTCCCGTTAATTTGAGTATACTTTTTTCACATAGCGATAAATCAGTGATGATTAATAGACCTAATCCGGATAAAAACTGAACATCCCTCGTATTGAGCTATTATTGGTGCTCGTATATTCGCGGGTCAGATGAGAGTTAACGTCTAAAGTTTACATTAAAAAGTGCTTCAAATGTATGTAATCAATTGGTGAAAATTCTTACTGCAACTAAATATGAGGATTTAGTTTTACGACAAAGTATTGCCCAAGGTGAATACATTGGATAGCTAACTGCGACTGTAAATGAGGATTGAGTTTTACGACAAAGTATTGCCCAAGGTGGATAAATTGAATAAGTTTTGTACATAACTTCCGTTAAGTAACTATTCTATCTCGTTTTCTCGAATGTGTTTACGCGAGAACATGAAATAGTCATTTTATAGGATTCTTCGTACAATTTACAATTATTTTAGGAAAATCGTGAATTGAGAAGGTAAAGGAGTTTGTAAATACATGTATATGCATTTGAGAAATAAATTAAGTGCTTCCTTATGATAAACATTATTTTATAAAATCTTTTTTTTTTAAAGTTTTTTTATCGATCCAATACTAGTATATGGGTTAAATGCAACAAAGTTCGCGAACATTTATTCGGGGCTGTCCTACATTACTGTTGACATCGTTTGTACGCTCACAACAGTCTAGTGGTGGCCCATTTATAATAAAATAATACTTTTATGAGGTAAATCAACATTCATTGATTTAAAATCCACTGTATTTAGCAACGATATAGGAGATATTGAATACAGTTAGTTACATCGTGAAATTATCATTCTCCTCAATCAAAACCATTCTAAATCGCTCACTCAGCGCTCCAATCATTCATTCAAAACACTCACTCAAACCATTCAAAAACGCTCAAACCCATTGAAAATAAAGAATAAACAACGTCATTCAAAATAAATTTGGATATAGAAAAATCGCGATTTAAATGATATAATTCAAATCTAACCGCCTAATAGGTTCTTAAAGAAATAGGAAGCTATGTATAGAACTTGTAATGATATTTTATGAAAGGGAGGTAATCAACATCGCTAATTTTGTTCACTCTGAACAAAACGTGCAATATAGGATTACCTCCCATTAAACTCACTCAACACCCGCTCCACACTCTCATTCAATTTCATTCCTAAATCATTCCAAATCATTCACCTTGTCAATTTCACGATATTGTTTACTGTAGCAACGATATAGGAGATATTGTATAACTAGTCATGAACTAGCAATTTCAATGTACGAGTCTTATCAGAACTGCATTAGAAACATCACTCGGCCATTTCTGTAAACTACAACAGACCTCGGATGTATGTAAGGCAGATAGGTATGTAACGAAATCGTGCATTTTGTTACGAGGAAACAGTGTAAGAAAAATAAGCAATAGATTTTTATCTTCTTCTGTAAATAATGACGAATCATTCTCGAAAATTAAGATTTTTCGGCCGTTATTTGAGAATCTAAAGATATTTATGTAAGGATACGATGGTTTCACGTCAGTGACTTAAACGAGTACCGTTGACGACGTCGAATGTTTTCAATTAAAGTTTCTAGGGCTAACGCCCTTTTAACTAACGTCATCGAGTTTTTCCAAAGTTTTCCCGTAATTTTTAAAAATAGTCCTTGTATGTACATCCCAGGTTGATCTAGAAATTGGCCGAGTGGTGCTCCGAATGATCAGAACTGATGTAAAACTGGCTTAGTCGAGTTAAAAAGAGTTTTCGTCGAGTTAATAGAAGAAAATTTTAATTACGCGTATTTGGTCTTTTATGACTACAAATTTGATATTCGAGTAATACCATGGCCAGCATGTTTACGACAAAACCGAAAATAAAAATCTTCATGTTGAAAAGTTAAAGTTTTCCGCGATAAAAAACGTCGTTTGTTTACTGACGTCTTCACAATCATTCTGACTTCATTTTAACGGCTAGAATAAAATCGTTATGAGCATTGAGCTCATGTGTGTATTTATCGCAATCTCTTATATCATCAAGAAGCCCATGAGGGCGTGAGACGCTCTATTGACTTTTGATTTTCGTCTGCTTAATCTGGTGCCAGTATTTCAGGAACTTTATTTACTCTAAGAAGAATATTTAATGTGTAAATATCAAAGAGACGGTTTTATATTATCAATTCGCTAGAGTTATTATAACCTGTTTTAACTCTTAATGACATATGGATTCAAGAATTCATACATATTTCAATAACTTACCAATGTATATGTTTCTCATTTGAATACACACAAGGAAAATTGTGTTATTCTGCCATCTTTATTTAACGGATATTTCAAAGGGAATTTTGGTTTCCCTCAAAGGAAATACTTACCCGCGGGAATCGAAAACTAACACTTCTTTTTAAAACATCCATTCTGTCAAAAAGTTGCAGCTGCACAACCACGGTGCATGTATACAACTATTTTATAGATAAAATTGCAGCAATTTTGTAAGTATTTATGAATTCCAGATTCAAATTTCCTATGATTTATAACTCGATATCCTATTTGGTGATATATATTTTTTCAGTATGCCTTGAAGATTCATCAGAGAAATGACCTCTAAACATGTCTCATTCCTGTTCTGGTTATCCTTTCTACTGAAATATACAGCATCAGGTAAAGAAGAGTTCTGTTATAGCTCAGCTGCTTTCGATGTAACAGCCATGCTTTCAGAATGAAAACGTTCGCGAAACGTTGAAGAAATGATACCCCGCTTTGCAGGTGTACAAACGTGCAAAGCGATGTTTCATTGCAAAACATCCGCAAACGTTTTGGTATTTTGAACGCAAAATAGATGTATTTATATAGCATTGTTGTCATCGAAGTTATCGTGGTGAATTACCGTGACATTTTATGACAGGGTTTAAGAATAAGCACTCGTCCACTGAATATTATTAGAAATTGCTTGCTCATTCTTCGATCCTCTAAGCCATTCCAAACATCACCTAATTTCATCGCTCGGCGAAAATTTGAAATTTCTCATTTGTTTGCCAAAAATATATTTCTTTCTAAAAAAAAAAATAATGTATATGTAATTAAGATGTGTGATAAAAATATCTTCGACTTCACAGGCCTTTGATTTAATTACAATTTATTTAATGAAGCATGTGAAAATATATATAACTAGTGTTTTAAAACCTTTCGGCTCATCAGTAGTTGATATATACTATCTCTTGTAAAATGAAGGTAACAGAATATTTCTAACTTCTATCAAATCGAACGTATCAATTTAAATTAATAAAATCTGTACTATTTTTGAGCTCCACTGGACGGGGTCAAGCGGGCTATTGTAATGGCCGTTTGTTCGTTCGAAAACTTCTTTTATAATATTCTTCTCTATAATTTCTGATCAGAATTCAACCATATTTCACACGAAGGATGCTTAAGACATGCTCTTTCAAATTCCTTCTTTTAATTCTGATCAGACGGATTACTTTGGCACTACGCGCTGTCAAGTTACCCAGAGGGGCCCTTATATTGGAATATAAAAAATAGTCTTCTCTGAAATTACTAGTCAGAATTCAACCAAATTTCACAGGAATGATGCTTAAGACATGCTCTTTCAGATGATTCCTATTTTTAATCCTGATCAGACTGATAGCTGGGCAACTGAAGGCTGTCGGGTCACCAATATAGGGCCCCTCATGGGTAAATATAAAAAAAATCTTCTTCTCTGAAAAAAAAGTGCAAATGTGCGACCTTTTACGTGCATATGTAACAAGAATAAAGAAGCCAGCAACAAACTTTACAATTAACAATATTTATTGAAAATAATACCAGAATTATTGACAATATGAAATTAATACAAAAACAAATTACAATATCTTCAATGTTTAGTCCTAAAGTTTTTTTTAATTAAGATCCAATTGAATAAAGTTCCTGGTCCACAAATAATAATATCCGAATTTAAAACTAACCACACTTTTAATCAAACTTTTAAGATAACGAGAAATCCCCTTTTAGTTTAACACAGTACTACTAAATGAAACCATTAGTCTAAACCAAGTGAACCAAGAATGCTGTAGGAATCCCTTTGTATAATACAATAGAACAATCTAGAATAGGATAGAACATTAGAAGACTCTTGAGTCTGAATCACTTTCTAAAAGTCCTTTCTAGAAAGATCTAAAATATTCTACATACATGTTTACCTAACAGTGTCAAGAGATCGGGAATTTCCCATGACAACAAGCCTGGGTTTTCATGAATTTTTACCATTAGATACTACTCTTCATATATACCTCATTACACATTTTCTTTAGTCAAAATATCAACTAGGTGGCAAATTGTCACAAGATTCGCCAATTACCCTGATGGATCTCCAAATATGAAACCCAACAAAGAGAAATAATTCAAATATAAAGCTAGTTAGAGTTTCGGGTCTTGCACACTGCACTCTGTAATCACGAGAGGAACATAATTGCCAAGGTTTAAGTCAACCCCCATAAGGTGACAGAGTTAGGCACCGGAAAAAGAATTAGACGCCGCCCGCCCTGATGCCAGACATCCGGACGCAGCCACGGGTGGTTTATTTTTTATTTATTTTTCAGAGTGCACATTTGGAACATCCCTTTTTGTATGAGTTATGCCGCTTTTTCAATCCTTATCCAGCACCCATAGACATGTTTTATAGTTAGTTACATCGTGAAATTGACATTCATCTCAATCAAAAGCTTTTTTATTCGCCCACTCAACGTTACATTCATTCATTCCAAACACGCACTCAAAACGATTAAAAACGCTCCAAATTTATAAAAAGGGAAACAATCAACAACTTCATTGAAAATTGATTTAAATAGAAAAAAATCTTGATTTCACTGACATAATTGAAATTGTAAGTATCTGGTTGGTTCTTGAAGACATCGGAAGCTATTTATAGAGCTCGTATGTATATTTTATTAAAGGGGGGTAATGAATTTCGCTAATTTTGTTCATCCTGAACAAAATTTGCCGATATTGGATTTCCTCCCATTAAATTCACTCAAAACTTGCTCCACCCACTCACTCAATTTCATTCAAACATAATTCCAAAATCATTCACCTTGTCAATTTCACGATGTTGTCAACTATACTACCTGATAGTGATACCCATTGGTCAGGGTTTTGAGGGATGCAAGAATTGCAAGTCTGGGACTCACAAATAAGTAGCCGTGGCTCCCGAGATCATCTTATTGGAGTTCCGTGGAACTAGAATTGAAGACTGTTTTTAACTGTTGAGCAAAATGGCTTCCTATTTGTCCAATGTTTAGTCCACACTGAATAAGCTAACAATATCTCATTTTTGGTGAACGAACGTTACGTTCTCCAGTGTTACTACGTAAGGAAGATCATGTAGGTTCTTAATAGATTCGAAATAATGTAGTGCTCTTTTAGATTCAATTTATAATTTCCAAAGACTTCTCCTCTGAAAATCACTTTTAATTTCGTTTATGGCGTGATACTAGAATTCTTTAACATTTGAAGATATTGCAGAATTCCCTTTTGAAAAATATAAAATGAGGTTTAATTTCTTAATCACGCGAAAGTAAGATACGCGTAAGCTTATCGAGAGTTTAGTGCAAAAACAAAGTGTGTGTCTGAGCACTGTATAGACACATACTATGTTTTCGTTCTTAGCCCTTGCTATTGCAACTTGTAGTAATTTGCCGGAAACATGTTTCTAGGTCGTGACCTACTGAACTTTATGTTTTTATCGTACATGAAACGGTAATAAGTCTAGTGACATCTGTGGTTTATGCAATCGGGTTTTACCTAACTTTTCAACATACGATAGTCAGTATCGAGGCGGGTTTCAAGAATTATTCGACACGTATTTTAAATGTACAGCCTTTCTTCTGCACTTTGTTTGAATAGGGTTGGACGCCTCTATAAACAATTTAAAAACTGCTGTTTGATCTGGTAAAATATGGGTTCCGCATGTTGAAATTGAATTATCTTTCTGACTGCTTTTTCGATTTAAGGAAAAAAAGATGTTACGACATTAAAGAAGCACAACGCTGCCACTCGGAGCATATAATAATTGAAAAAACTCAAATATTCAGCAAATAATACAAATTCCGTTTGTATTGAAACCGAAATGTAAATTAAAAACAACAACAACAAAACCCAAACAAAATTACACCATGTTTCATGTTAGGTTGTCTTCCATTTTTTCGTTGTTATATTTGAGTACAAATTCGACATGCAAAACAAATATAAATTTACTTTGAGAATTGCCGAAATTTTATTCGAGACACTTTCCCTTGATTATTTTTACAAACATAATTACTCTTTTCCCAACGAATTCAATATATCACTCTAGAATGCCACCAGACTCGTTCACCATCAGTACTTTCAGTGCTTTGTTTTTTCCCATTTAAACCTAGTTGATACCGTGAATAAAACATTCAACATTTATAAAAGAAATGAAATACCTTAAAGGGATGCAATATACATTATCTTTAAGGTAGATAGTTACGCTATAGGCATTATCATTTTCCTTTTATGTACCCATATAAATTTTCACACTATAAACAGTCAGATAATATGCCAGCAATGTAACGCGATATTTATTCCGTGTCTATATATATATACAGTTAAGAACATCGTGAAATTGACAACATAAGTGATTTTGGAATAATTTTGGAAATGTGAGTGAAATGCAGGGAGGTAATCCAATGTCGTTAAGCATTATTTAAGACGAACAAAATCAGCGATATTTTTTCCTCTCTTTTATAAAATATGTGTTCAAGTCTTTTGAATAGCTTTCTACGTTTTTTTTCTTTCTGAACATATAATATGCTTACAAAGTTCAATTATTTAAGTGAAATCGTGAATTTTATCTACCGATTTTTTGGGTTGAATGTAGTTGATCTTATCATTTTTAGTGAATTCGGAGAGGGTTTGAATCGTTTGAGTGAGTGTATGGAATTAATAAATGGTGCACTGAGTGAGCGATTAAGCATGGTTTTGATGGGAATGAGTGTCAATTTCACGATGTTACTAACTATAGATTATACTTTTTTGGTAAAATTTGCTATTATCATGATAACATCAAAATACTATTCAATGTTCTTTTACCGAAACATGTTGACGGTAATGTCCGATTAAAAGTTACATGTTTGTGTACCAGAAAAAAATACTTTGTCTCATTTGTGTGCTTAAAATAGTAATTTTTTTCCGCGATTTAAAAAGTCGCAAGTTATACATTGTTATTTTTTTCTTTTAAAAAAATTAGTCGATATCGCTTCATTTATCTTTCATTTAGAACTGTCTATCTATCTTCTTAACGCATAGTGAAGACTCTGTTCAGACTTTGCGGATTTACAGGCTGGTCAGTCTTTGCTTAACGCAAATCTAAAATTGTAGGAAATCTCACGCACAGGCTCAGATAGTCTATTGGCGGCACTCATTCCTTCCGACTATTTGTCTCTCACCAATGGGTTGATAATCGTAGACCTATGTGAGATAGCAGCTTGAGGCTAGGAAAGGATGTGGTGGTTGTACTGGTGAGAGAAATACTAGGAAACCATTGTTAGGTACTCCTGGCGCCGCGATATAACTGAAAAAATGTTGAAAGCGGCGTTAAACTCCATTCAATCAATCAATCAATCAATCAACTAATCAAATAGTCTATTTATATATATCCAGATGACGTCACAGAGTATGGTATGACAGTAAAGCTACGTCATCTTTCAGAAACCGATCGCCCCGAAGACTACGAGGCCGAATGCAGCATTTTAGAAGTAGATACAACGTATGTCATAGACTTCATTAGAAAACACGGCAATATGGAATCCGTTCTGCGTAAGTTTGAAATTCTTTCTTTGCGAAATTATTCACAATAATCACTTATCCTGCCGATTTTGATTTCCTTTAAAATAATCGCCAATTTTTGGGACAATTCAACCAGTCTGGACAAAGAATCCACGCACATGGTTAAAGAACAAAGCAGGCAAAGGGCGTAACTACCATTACGCACATTATGCAAGTGCGTTATAGAAATGGCCTCCCTCATAGCGCAGTTGGTAGATCGCCGGACCGTCAAATTAGACGTCCAGGGCTCGATCCCCGACGGTGGCACTCAACCTTTCCGACTATTTGTCTTCCGACAATTGGTCGATAATCGTATACCTATGTGGGATAGCACCTGCTAGCTAGGAAAGGATCTGATGGTAATACTGGTGTGAGAAATACCAGGAATCCATTGTAAGGTGCTGCAGCCGCAACGCTATGACTGAAATAATGTTAACAAATTTGATAATTTCGATGCGTTTTTGAATGGTTTATGAGTGTTGTTAACGAATGCAGTCAGCGCTGAGTGATCAATTTAGAACAAATTAGATCGATATGAATGTCAATTTCGCAATTTTACAAACTGTTCTTGACTCATTACTGCATAGTCGTTATTTAAGCTCACTTTTGAAGAGAAAAGTGCTGTGAAACAGACTTGAAACATTATTCAGAAAAAATTGAAAACTTTATAAATCTTTCGTTTACATTTGTATTTTGTAATCTCGAAAAAATTTTCGTTCCAACGAATTGGTATTTTGTTTTAACGAATATATATTTCGTTTTAAAGAATTAGAATTTCGTTTCAACGAATTAGTATTTGTTTTTTCGAAATATTATCTCGTCATAACGAAATACTTATTCGATATAACGAATTAGTATTTTGCTATAACGAAATCATATTTCAAGAACAACGAATTAAAATCATATCATTTCGTTTTAACAAACAAGTTATTCGTTATAACAGAATAGTATTTCGTTTTAACGATTTTTTTCGTTGCATCGAATTATTAATTTGTTAAAACGAATGATTATTTCATTTTCTCGAAATAGTGTTTCGTTAGAACGAAATTAAAAATGTATAGATAATTTCACCTACAGGGCTTTCTAAAGACGCTATTACGTTTGCTTACATTTACAAAAGGCTCAAACTGTGCACGTTAGTACGCGCACAAAGCTTGGAACAATCTTCAAACGTTTCGCGATATCTTTATGTTGAACGCATTTCACGGTTGTTGTTTTTTCTAATTTCAGAGGAGAAAGCGTGTGAGCGTAGCTATTATGGTCGACACACCTTGCTGACGTGCAAGATCAACATTGAAAGTTCGAAATTACACGATGGTTCTATCACAAAATGTGAACTTAAAGACAAAATGGGAAACAGAAAGTCTGTATATGAAATCGGAGAAGTTTAAACAAATATTCACATATCTAATTTGGTCAAATATATTGACGCTGTAGTGGGCATATTTGTTTGATTGTTGGTGTTTTTTTTTTTTTTTGGCCCGTCGAACGAAATGCATATAATGTAATTCAGAGAAATGAATACAAACCCGGAAAAGAGATACATGTAATTCTAGATTAAGAAAATCAGCAAAAAGCGACACGTATCGATCCTAGTCAGCCTGCACGATTCCCGCAGTCTGACAAGGGTCGATACTTGACGTACTACTCAGGTAGTTCATTTTCACCTTGTGGCTCACAATTTCATTAAACGTTGTATAATCTTTGTTATATACCTGTTCACTTTATCAAACTTATTGTTTTGTTAGCAACCAAATAAAGTTTCCTCATTTCTACGATACATGTTTTTTTTTTTTTTGTTTGTTTGTTTGTTTGTTTTTTGGGGGCTATTTACATGTTATGTTACGGTCTAAACACGACAATAAATGTATGTATACATATATGCCTTAAGAATCCAACGATTTTTTTGTAATTGTTTGCTAGCAACTAAATAAGATATGTTTCATATGCTTTGATACATATTTATGTATTTACTTGTTTTGTTACGGTGTTTCATATGTTATGATACATACTTAAGTATTCACATGATTCGTTACGCTGTTTCAAATGCTATGATACATATTTATGTATTCACATGTTTTGTTACGGTCTAAGCAAGACAATAAATCTTTGTATATAGCACTAAAGTAGCCAACGAGTTTTTGTAATCATTGAGCCTCTAAAAATCACCATTAGAATTGTTTTATCATAAAGTTGACATTCACCCCTTTCAAAACCGTTCGAAATCGCTCACTCAGCGCTCCATTCATTCTTTTCGAATACCCAAACCATTCAAAATCGCTCCAAAACAACTAAAAAGATCCGATCTATTCATAAGTACACCTAACATAAATAGCTTGAAACGATTTCAGTATCTGAATCAAATTTGTAAACGTCTGGTTGGTTGATGTAAACATAGAAAGCTATTTATAAAATTTGTGTGCATATTTTATTAAAAGATTAATTAAAATCGCTTATTTTGTTGATCTTGAAGAAAAATAGCGATTTTGTAGTAGCTACCATTTTACTCAAAACTCGTTCCTCACACTCATTCAATGTACATGTAAATCCCAAATAATTCCAAATCATTGAATCTTGTTAATTTCACGATGAATCTAAATATACTCTAATTTGGACTCACAGACTGTTTTTGGATGTACTTGGTTCCCATTTACCAATGTGCTTACGAAAAAATAAATCGTATCTCAAAATTAAAAATCGCACTGGGCTTTTTCATTCATTGTTGGGTGCCGCTTTCACTATCTCATTGGAATCGTCTTTAGAAAAAATTACGATGCGATTAAGCAAGAAAGAATTTCAAATTGAGTTAATACTGTAGAAACAACATTAGTTTTTTACTTACGCAAAATAAAAATAATCGTAAGATATTGAATAGAGCGGGTCCTTAAATACCCAACATATACTCGAGCCTTTTGAATTGAAACAAAGTTTACAAAAGAGGCATTGAAGACAATAATTTACGAAGCACATATTGTCAAAGGCATTAATTGACTTATTGTAAATTATAACATAATATGTACGTTTATGAGTCGTTAAAGACATGCAAACCTACGAAAACGCCGGTTTAAATTGTGTCATGAAGAAAATCGCCACTTTTGATCATACAGCCATTGTTTGGTAAATTAATGACGTCACAAAATTTAACACGGGAATTAGATCAACGCCTATAGTTTCGCTCTAAATTAGCTTTAAACATAGATATGTTTGATGCATTTTACCTATCAATATGTAGATTCGTCAGAATCAAAGGTTAGGCGTATTACTGACAAAATTCATTGATTAATATTTTTGAAGTCAACAAATGTTGCAGAAAAAGATCAGTATTATTGAAATAGATAAGCTGTATAGGCCCCAGGTCGAGGATATTTAAGTAAAAAAGCCGGGCGTTAACGGCGCGTTAATTTACTGTTTAATCCACATTTTCTCCCGTTAACGCCCGGGTTTCTCAACGTATACCCATTACGACCCTAAAAAGCACATATTATGCAATAATAAGTAAATTCCAGTGCCGTTAACGTCCGGCTAATTTTTCACGTAAACATCCTCGATCTGGGCCTATACACTTTATCAGTTTCTATGTCTAACATTATTATAGAGTATAAATAAAGACGTTAATCTTATTCCCGCTTTTTTGTGACGTCATAAATTTACCAAACAACGTCGGTATAACATAGTGACGGCGCATGCGAAATGCAATTTTTCCGACATATTATCGGTTCGGGAGCTAGTTTTAAGGCCTTCCTATAATCATTTTGCAAATTCTGTTTGAATAAATACTATAGTCTTAAGTTTCTTTTTATTCAACAGTAGCGTCAATTCACGTTGTTGTTTTTTTCAGGCGTCAAAATTTGCAGAGACCCTCAAAAATGATTCAACACCCTCGTGCTTGGCACTCAGGCGTTATACCATTTTTCGAGTCTCTGCAAATGTTAACGCCATCAAAAACGTGAATTAATCCTATGATTAACTTTGGCACTCTCAAGTATTTATTTAGGTAGGCAATAGTAGAATCATTCTTTAATTTCTAGAGCATTTTACAAACACGTATTTAAAGTATATATCATTAACACCGTATTTTTTACCATCATCACGAGTCATTGGTTTCGAACCGAAAGCTTCTCAAGATAAGTAAAACCTTCGTAACCCTTGGTTTGACAAGATGTTTTTTTATTTAATTTAATTATTCGGAAGTAAACCCGTAGCCTGCTGGATTAAAAAAAATCCTCCAATTAATTGCCTATTTGAAGCCATTTCAACAAGTCCGGTTATTTTTCCCCAAAAAATAATGAATAACTTAGAAAACGCGAAGGCTAAGACCAGACGGTGCAGGCTGTTTTAAGTATAACTGACTGTGAAATTATATACTGTTTACAGCATTAGAAGACGAGAGGCGTAGAGGATCGGAGTCGCTCGACTGACCATCAAGTTTGTCTTCGAGCTTATCTGATATTTCAGGAACTCTATATCATAATCATCTTGAGGTTTTAACTGAAAACGATATCTTTTTTTAGAACTCTATGGCGTTAATAGGAGTGCGCAAGGTCAAATTCTGCAAGGTTCTTTTTCCCTTGTTCGAAGGCGATGATCCTTTTAACCCTACGATCATTCTACGAAAGTATCAAGAAAATCAAGTGATATTTGTAGACTTTATCGCGTAAACACGAACTAATTGGACGAACGACGAACGGATGGGAAACACACTAGGGCTATGGTTCTTCTGACCGTCGGTCAGTAGAGCTTTATAGTTAGTTACATCGTGAAATTGTTATTCTCCTCAATCAAAACCATTCTAAATCGTTCACTCAGCGCTCCATTCTTTCATTCCAAAGACTCACTCAAACCATTCAAAAACGCTCAAGGCCATTGAATAATAAAGAACCAACAACGTCATTCAAAATAAATTTGGATAGAGAAAAATCGCTATTTAAATGATATAAATCAAATTGTAACCGCCTAATAGGTTCTTGAAGAAATAGGAAGCTATGTATAGAACATGTAATGATATTTTATTAAAGGGAGGTAATCAATATCGCTAATTTTGTTCATTCTGAACAAAATTTGCAATAGAGGATTACCTCCCATGAAACTCACTCAAAACTCGCTCCACACTCTCATTCAATTTCATTCCTAAATCATTCCAAAATCATTCACCTTGTCAAATTCACGATGTTGTTTACTATAAATGGTAAATTGTCATCTCGTTGGCGGAGCTCTCTGTAGTATTGTTTCCAATCCAACCTTTTCAAACATTGAGGTTGAATTTTCTGACGCCGGATATTTCAGCAGAAATATATTGTTGTAGCTTCCCCGAATATACGCCGCGTACTGTGCGTATCCACTTATTGAGATCACAAGAATAGTAGAGCGTGAGAGAAGCTGTTGCTCAAGTACGGCATAATAAAGGCCATCACAATTGGCACCATGGTCCACGTGCAACTTGGTTACATTTGGTTCAATAGATGACACATTTGGAAACCTTGCTTTCGTTTCTTTTTTAACAACTTCATTATCAGTGGCAACGTAAATTGCAAATGAATCTTTATCTGTATATTGTTCAAGAAATTTCATGAATACGGGAGCATCTCGCTCAACTTTTAGAAAATCTTCTCGATAATGGACCCCTACCATTTTCAGATTTCCATTTTTGGTGATATCTTTTATGAATTTATCTCGGTCAACAACTATCTGGGACACGGGTTTGAATAACGTATGCCATAATCCGCTGATCTGTTTTTCTATCGGTAACGTAAATAACCACGGCATCTTTTGTCTTGCTGCGGGGTGCGTTCTCACTCTGTTTAGAATTAGCACGTTGATATTGTGAAGAGTGGCGACTTGTTGACTCCATATATCATCAATTTTAAGATTAGAGAAATCGTTAGCAATATTACCATGCCCATCTATATAGGAGGTGTAGAAATTGCTTTTAGTTCTTGCAGCTGCCACGTAAGGCATACATTTAGACCAGTCATAGTGATTAGGTTCTAGGTATTTTTTCAGCTCACATGGTTTTCGATGGTCAACGACAAGGGTCCGATTGGTCAGTATTGCCAAGAGAAAGGATGATATAATTCCCTTCTCTCGATCAGCAAGCCCCCCACAATAAGCTCCCGTACACTCGTATACCAAAAATTTATTATTGCAGTCCGGACTTTGGAATTTGAAATCACCGAAAACTTCTAATATCTCCGACGTAAGTAGATAGCCACAGTTAGAGCATGCGGGACTGCCAGAGCTGGTAACATTAATTGTAGGAGTGACTCTTGAGGAAGCATTTCTTGCTGTATCGTTCTCCTTAAAGTTAATGAATTTCATATGTTTTGAAATGACTTGTATTATGCTTGGTCTGAATGTCATCTGTGAGTTATGAAACATTGCAAAGATCAACAGCAGTAGAACGACTAGTATCTGAAAAGGAAAAAATACATTTGAGTCTATGCGTGACATTTCCAACAATTTGACATGTGCGTGAAGGTCCAACATTAACCAACCTCGACGGCCGGGTAGTATATAATAGGAAGTTTCCCTGACTTTCTAAACACGCATTTGGAACTCATCTTTCAACAAAGTGTCAAGTTAAGACCCTGGTCAGACTGTGCAGATGCACAGGCTGTCCAGAGTCTTTGCTTTGAGCACATTTGAAATTGTTGAAAATGTCACGCTCATGCTCACTTAGTTACATCATGAAAGTGTCAATCCTCTCGATCAAATTAATTTTAAATTGCTCACTTGGCGCTCAATACATTCATTCCAAATTCTCACTCAAAGCTCTTAATAACGCTGAGAAATCGATAAAAGATATGCGCAATCGTTCAACACGATCAACATCGCATTTAAATCATTCCATGATCAATTTAAGCTGGTGTTGATTTTTAAATCGTCTTATAGGAACGTAAAGACACCAAAATTGGAAAGTACGTAGATTTTTAAAAGGGAAATAGTAAGATAGCAAAATTTGTCAAATATGGCCGAAATAAGACATAGACATAGACATTTTATTTCAGTAACTTAAACTACAAACAATTTCTCGTAACAACAAATTGAAAAAAATTTATTAATTCAAGGTCAACAAAACAAACATATAAACAGCGCACACTCATACATACATACGCCACACACTAATGCACACCACTAAAATTCAATTGAACAGAAACATGAAATGTGCAATCAATTAAACAAATATATGTACTTTTTTATGTCAGATGAAATAGATTTAATGGGTAAAAGGGAATGTTGAAGAATTTTGAAGAGATTTGAATAAAAACGTTTTTAAGAAAATTAATAATTAACAAAATGGAGTCTTTTTTTAATAATTCGCTAATAGATTGTTTTAAGTTAATTAAGATTGATTTCTTAGTGCTTTGAAAAGTTGAGTAAATTTTATCCTATTTGGTCTTAAACTAAAATATGGCTTGATATACATGTATTTATGACGGATATTGGAGAAAGCAGGACATGTTGTATTATAAAACTCGTTCCAAACGCTCAATCCATATCGTTCCAAAATCGACCAAAATCATTCACCTCGTCAGATACACGATTTTGTTTACCTAAACGTCGTTAGGCGACCAAATCTTCAACGTAAATGAAGCCCAAGTTACCATTTACATTATAGGTGTATTTTGTAAACTGAGCTCTGACGTAGGCGCTGAGTCCATTATCATAGGTAAATCGGGTATAATTAAAAAGCAAATGACAGGAATTCAACCTGACCCATTCACTGCAATTATGAAAGTACATGTTTGAGTTCACCTTACGTTCAAAGACAAGCAATAACGTTGGTTTACAATGTATATTGTAAACTTTCTTAATGCGCTACTTAAACCTGTTTTGTCTATTTCGAACAAATGGTACGAGCATCTAACAGTAAAAAGTTGATTTCACGGCTCACCGCGCAAAATCTACCTATACCTGTTTTGATAGCCCAACAACAATGACTCTTTTATCAAGGATTCCTTTTATAGTTACAACATCGTACGATTGACAAGTTGGATGAATTTGGAATATTTTTGAAATGATATTGAACAAGTGTGTGGAGCGAGTTTTGAATTAAATTTTAAGGTATAACATAACATATCGTTAATTCTGTCCAACGATGGTTCATTGCCTCCCTTTAAAATAACGACGCACTTTCCGATTCGGGTGTCATCTCAAGCAGCCTTGGAAAAATCTGGAAGATTCCAATGAAGTGTTGATCGTTTCGAACGATTTCGAATTGTTTTAACGATTTCGGAGCGCTGTTTGAAAACTTGAAGTGAGTGTTTGGAATGAATAAATCCAGTGAACGATTTAGACTGACTTGATCGAGAAGAATGTCAATTTGACGATGACGTTTACTGTATTCGTTTGTTTATATCAAGCGGTTTTCCACCCTAACAAGAATATTAGTGATTACTCTTAATCTATTGGGCAATTTCAACTTCAAATTACAATTGTGTCGGGTATTTGTTGTGTTATAACGTTTCTTAATTCTTTACTCTTCTTGGGTCACGGCATATGATATCGGATTTACCGTTTATTTTAACAAGATTTTAAGATAAACCTGAAATATCCGTGCAACACTCGGCGATTCCACGGAATATACCTCGGGAATAATGTGGACACACCCATGAAAGAGTATCGATTCGAACGTTGGTTATGCGACGTCAAAAGCATAAACGTTGCGATTAAGATGAAGTTGATTTGATCAAAAATCAACGAAATATTGAATCTATGCAAAATATAATTTGATAACAAAATGCATATGTGTTAATACGTTTTGTTATCATATTCTACTCAAAGTTTGCTAAGCACCAAAACTTTTTTATACTATAATTTCAGGATGTGGAGAATTTTAAACACTTGGTTTTGTTATGAAATGAGCCTGTGCATAATATTTCCAACAAATTCAAATGGGCGCCAAGCAAAGACTCTGGCCAGGGTCTTCACTTTGATCTTTGTAGAAAGATAATATCAAAAATGTCTTTTAAAAGTCAGGCAAACATCTTATTATTCTACGATGCAGTCAAGGTTGGTTGATATTGGCCCTTCATGCACATGTTGAGTTGTTGGAAATGTCACGCACAGGTTCAAGTTATCATAATCTCCAATTTTATTATTACGTTGATTTTGTTTTATACAACGTCATTCTAAGCGGGATAGTTGATAATTGTGAGGTCATGTAAATCGTGCGAAATGACGCGCTCTCATGTATGCGCTCCTATTATTCCCGATGTCTATTCCGATCAATCGCCCGGGGTTCCCGATTGGTTTAATAACATTCGGATTTCTCACCATCATACAAGACTTGATCATTCTTGAAGCCACGTTCTGTGTTTCTGTTGGATTAGACATTGTTATGAACTCTGAAATAAACAATAGACAATTGGATTAGAATTCGATAAACTGTGTCTCAAACCTTTGTTAGATGTCTGTGTAAAATTTATATAAAAAGTGTCGTTTATTTGAATTGTGTTTTAACGCCGCTTTTAGCATTTTTCCAGTCATATCGCGTCAGGCCGATAAGCTGAGTGGATAGAGCTAATTCATACCAAAAGTTTTATATCATCGGTTCGATTCCCGAGCTGGCACACAATCAAACCGAATGTCTTTCGGATGACGCCTTAAACTGAGGCCCCGTGTGTCCGTTCTTTTCATCGAGCACGTTAAAGAACCAATGCGGATCTCAGAAGTAGTTTTGTCGTTTATTCTTGCACTTTCCGCCGTAACTAGATTCTGTCTTTTAGGTAAGTCACATGGGCATATACAACGGTAGCGACGATAAATAAACGGAAATAGACACATTCGCGGCAACAGGAGTACCTAACAACGGATTTCTGGCATTTCTAACACCCATACAAAAAACATCCTTTCCTAGCCTCCAGCTGCTATCCCAATTAGGAATACGATTATCAACTCAATGGTAGGAGACAAATGTAAGAAAGGATATTTGCCGTCGCCGAGGATCGAACGCATGATACCCCGTTAATAAAGTTTGGAAGTACGATGCCATACTAAACAAGAATCATGGAGTGTCATGTTTTCGATCCTCGGTGATGGCACATATTACCGAAAGTAATTAGTCACATTCCATCTACATTGCGCCATGTCACTCTAAAAGAGGCTGTTTGAAAACTCCGTAAATTAAGGTTTGCAAAAGAGGTTACTTTTCGTACATAACAAATGAAGATGTCATTTTAAAAAAAATCATTTGAAGTGAGGTAGAAAGTCATTCTGGATTCAGAAAATCTATCAAGTGTGAAAAGCATCGGCCCTGGTCAACCTTCTCAGTCTGACTAGGTCGACACTTCACGCACTACCCAGATGATTCTTTTTTACCTGAGAGACTACATATTTAAGTAAACAATCAGGAAAAGGTTTGTGAAAAGATATCCAAGAAGCATGCATACTAGTATGTAGTATTTGGGATTTTATTGAAATCCTATTTCCCGAAAAAATGAATGGACGAGGAGCCCTTTCACTGCCAAATGTCATTGGACTCTCGTTAAAATAAAACTCAAGTCATGTTGAATGAATTTATTGATTTTTTTTACAAAAGTCCAAAATATACAACATGCGCATCAAAGCAATAGGTTATCAAACGTTATTCATGCTCAACTGAGAATTTTCTCACATTAAGAATTCAATTTAATGTATAAACATCAAAGATATCAATAAGTTGTGATTTTATCTTTAATTAATATTATATTTTATGTTCGTACATTAAGATTAGTATTACTTAGGTATTATGGCTTTAATCTCAAGTAAAAAGAGAAGAGAATAAGCGGAAAGACAGACGGACGGACTGGCAGAAACCTCCGCTATAGCTTAATTAGCATTACGGTCAATTAAGATAGGCATTACAAAGGGAAGCAAATTCTACATGTTCGTCATAGAATATAAGATATCTTAAGTTATTTTCCCTGCTACATACTAGGTAAGACTAGACATAGATAGGGATACTATAGTACTAAATACTCAAATTTTATTTGTTGAATTTCATATTCATGTGGTTCAAACACTACAAAAAGGGGCTGTTTTTCTATTGTAAAACTTGCACCATTTGGTAATCCCTAACGCAGGAATGGATCCATCCCTGTGTTAGGGATTACCAAACGGTGCAAGTTGCTTGCCAGTCATAACCCGCTCTCCACGCAAGTACACGTGCAAATCGAGGTTAAAATGGCAACATTACTCTGTAGTGAACAACATAGCAGTAAAAGTTCTTGTCCTAGCAGAGGCATTTGAGTAAAAATATTTGATCATATTGATGGTAAAATGTCATCAGTTTTAACCCTTCTACTTTTCGCGACATAGTCATTCTACAGACAAAGCTTTTCGGTTGCAGGTCCAGAGAAAGTACGTTTGGGGGGGTGTTCAAAAGATGCTCCTCTGTGTCCAAATTACTTCATTCTAGTCGATAAATTCAATAAAAAATTTGGATTTTACAATAGAAAAACAGCCCCTTTTTGTAGTGTTTGAACCACGTGAATATGAAATTCAACAAATAAAATATATCATAAGTACCGAAGAATTTGAGTATTTAGTACAATAGTATCCCTATCTATGAAGATAGGGATACTATGGGACTTATTACTCGAATTCTGAAGGCCGTCATCGAGCCCCCTAAGTATTATCCATGGAACCGCTGCTGCTTTTAAAAACAAAGACCAGACTGCACAGATGTGATATTAATTGTGCGCTCCTACAGTTGAAGTGGCCCAAAATTTGCAATTTGTATTTGTTATTCCATTTAATAGGGTAAACGTGTATACATAGGGTATACATGCACAATCCTGCCAAATAATTACATATAGAATACAAGTGAAGTTTTTCATAATATATCAAAGACATAGGCATAACTAAGATTTTGAAATTTATACGCACTCACAAGGCAACCAATATATAATAGGATAAATGTGACAAACGATGAATGTACTCCGTCCGCTTCCCTTTTCTATGATTTGAGCGTTGGTGAATAATCAAAACATCGTAATTTCAGCTTGAATAAGCTGTAGTTTCGATGTTATGATTTTTCATTAACGACATTTTCAGAAGAGGGTTGATTTCTATAACTCAATTGCGTAATGTCTAAAATGGTAGTTACTTCTTTGAAAAGTCAATGGGCTTAAACCTGAAGAGAAAATTACGATATATGTTTGATACCGATTTTTCTCGTAAATCTAAATACCTGTCCCTCTACTTAGTTGCTTAAAAGTTTCGAAAACAAGAATTTCTAAACGTTTGAAAACGGGTTTGCATCTTGAAAAAAATGGTACAGTAGAATTGGATTAGACTTTTTTCGTCAAGAATATCACGACAGAGAAAACATCATGCCAAAAAGCTAATGGCAATTACAGCCACTTTCTTTAATGCTTTTCGGTGGTTTATCGAGAAATAACGGTAGATTATCACTTGATAAACTCACCGCAAAAGCAGTGAAATTATCAAAAACTTATACCCTGCTTTTGTGCATTTCACCCTATCTGACGTTATCTATGCGGGGCGAAATAAGTGATGTCACAATGAATGTTGCATAGCAATCACGCGCAAAATGACGCGCTTTACGAAAATATGTCCTAGAAATTTCACACATTGCCTCATGTTTGCATTAAAGAAATAGAATAATCGTTTGTTTTTCGAATAAGATCGATTAATATTTCATTTCGTGAATAACAAAAGCTATATTTTCTCGAGAAAATATAGCTTTTGTTTTTCACTCAATGAAATATAAATCGATCTTACTCTGAAACAAACGATTATCCTCTATTTCTTCGAGAATATCACGGCAGAGAAAACATAATGCAAAAAGGAAGGCATTGCTAATGGCAATTACAGCCACTTTCTTTTCAATGTTTCCTTTGACTAAAAACATCAGCACAAGGGCAAAAGTATTATTTATGACACACGGTTAGTTAAAGGCGGAATTTTGTGTTTTCACGAATCACCGGACCGTATCTTTGTGATTCGTGAACCGAATCTTATTTATTCGTGAAACACATTTTATCGCTTCGCTGAATATTCATAGAGGTCATTTGATATATACTAATGACATTAAATAACGCATAACCTTCCAAGTTTATCGTGCTATCCATTGTTGTTATTTGTAGTTGTTGTTGTTGTTGTTGTTGTTGTTGTTGTTTTGGTTATTCTTAAAAAGCAATATTTCTATTCATGCCAAGTAAATAATATGATAACATACATGTATATTTCAATTAAACCTAAATCAAATTAATCACTTTCTTACATAGTCGCCCTTGTGTTCTTATAGAAATACCAATCAGACATATACAAAATTTTGAAAGCAAATGCCCATTTAACTGACGTCATCGATCGACTTTTTTCCAAGGGTTTACCGTATAATCAAAATAGTGTGCTTATGTACATCATAGGTTGGTATTGGCCGAGTGCAATCGGGAACCCTCGGCGGTTCTACGGAATACACATTGGGAATAATAAGGGCACAGCCATGAAAGCGCGTCATTTCGCACATTGGTTTCTATGACGTCACAAAAATTACTGAAGATGACGCCAAGGAAAAAAGTCACTGTAGAGTTAAAATAAGGCATATTATAATTTGGAAACAAAACGCATAGGGTTTTTTGTTGTTGTTGTTGTTGTTGTTGTTGTTTTCTTCTTCTTCTTCTTAAGGTTGTGGGCGCAGGATCCCTTATACGAGGGGTGCTCCAAAAAATCGCGGACTGACGCTATATCTGAAAGACTGCAAATCGTATGAAAATGTAAATCATATCATCTTATTGCGCTTTCCTTTCTGTGCTCGCACTCCAAATTTGATGAAAGTACGCCGAACAGCAAACATTGTATGAGCGACAAAAGACATACATTGTACGCCAAGCGGCGCACGCTGCAAGTTACTAACGGACGTCGTTGAAGTCGAGATATTCAAAACCAAAACTGTTATCTAAAACTTCACAATAAAATCATCAAAAATTTCGAATAACTAAATAATAATTGCTAAAGGTTTTATTACGCAATCAATATTCAGATTATGGCGCTATAACAACCCATCCTCAGGTGTCTAAATGCTGTTACATTCTAGCTTGTAATTTAACATAAACTTTTACAAACATTTGATACTTGTCCTTAATTAGGTGCCAGAATAAAGTTTTCTAGCATTCATTTTTTGCACTTGTTGAAAAGGTTTCTACGTGAAAAAAAGTTTGTGATAATGCTTAATTTGATGTCAGTTACAAACCTTCGATCACCTGCTCTCCTCGAATATTATTTTCTTTTACAGAACGCAATCCGGCAATGTCTTACTGTCGTCCTTGTGTGATTATTCTTTCTACCACCTATATTGGCTAGGGTATTTTTTTATCATGAAGAAACGCGTTTCAACCGATAAAGTTTTCCGGAATAGTCATTCTGTAATTAGTTATTTAAATAGCTCGCCGAATTCTGAGATTTTTATTCGAATATTTGGTAATATAATTGGTGCTAAAGGCACTGAATGTATAAGCCAATGACGCGAAATTGGTCTCTGCGCCGCTTGGCGTTATGTTTGTCTCTATGGCAATGCTTGATTAACGCATTATGTGGATTGATAGGATAAAAGTATAATACATTGGCTTCTAAATGTTTCATTTTTATCATACGCTATTTTCAACGATTTCCGTTGAACTGTTTTCGATATGAATAAAGTCCACGGACTTCTGGAACGCCCCACGTATACAGTGCCCTGTAACCAGCTGTAAATTCGGTTAGAATCTTCTGTTTCTCTCTTTGGTTTAAACCTTCTTATTTACAGCGTTTGGGAAACAAGTTCTTACAACTAAGTAAAATCCCCTTCGACTCTGCTTCCTGGTAAATTCACAAGTTCTTGTGCCGTATGTGTGAGCCAATGTGGAACTTGTTTAATAATAGTGAACTCGTTTCGCCAAAATAAGATACTTCATTATTTTATTTGCTTGTCAATACTGTTTTTTATGAACATCAGTATACGTCTATACCGGTTCGATTAAATTTGCCATATAAAGTAATTACAGATTTTGAGATGTGTATTCGATTAAAAATGACAAATATTTTGATGGATCAGTGCGAAACAGATGTGACTACCTATATATCAATAGGAGGTTACCTTTGTTTTGCCCTCATCAATAGATTTAAAACGCCTTTATTTCATGCAGGCCATTTAACAACAAGTTGGTGAGATATATAATACGCACTTAGTGTCTTGTATGAAAAAAATATCTAAAGAGGTTGGGGGTATTGATAAGTGTCGAGGCTCTGCCGAGACAATTATCAATTATCACAACTGAGTTAGATATTTTTCAAGTTGTTACTTATAACAACTTATCAATATTATCTTTCATGTTAAAACATCAAAATGAGTATTCAAACAAAATTATAGCTTTAATCTCAAATTGAAATTTGAGAAAATATTGAATTGAGAATGAGAAAAGTTTTATAACCTCTGGCCCAGAGCCTCTGTAAAGAACAGACAAGACGGAGAAAGCATACAGTTAAAAATGTCGTGAAATTGACGCTCACTCCGATCAAAACCATTCAAATTTACTCTCTCGGGGATCCATTCATTCATGTCAAATAATCACTTAAATCATTCAGAAAGATCTTAGATTATTTAAGGGACTCTGAATATAGGTCCGTGATTATTTTTTACAAGATCAGCAATACAGTCGAAAAATTCCATCAATATACTTACTTAAATGAAATTGGAAATGCCTGATTAGTTCTAAAAGACGTACAGTTGGTTACATCGTGAAATTGACATTCGCCTTAATTAAAACCATTCTAATTCGCTCACTCAGCGCTCCATCAATTCATTCATCCATTCATTCCAATCACTCACTCAAACTATTTAAACACGCTCAAACCCATTGAACAATATATAGAATCAACAACGTTATTCAAAATAAATTAGGATAGAGAAAGATCGAATTTCCACTGAAATAATTCAAATTTCAAGCGTCTAATAGGTTCTTGGAGAAATAGGAAGCTATCTATAGAACTTGTATGTATATTTTTATCAAAGGGAGGTTATCATTATAGCTAATTTTGTTCACCCTGAACAAAATTTGCGATATTGGATTACCTCCCATTAAATTCACTCGAAACTCGCTCCACACACTCATTCAATTTCATTCCTTTATCATTCTAAAATTATTCACCTTGTCAATTTCATGATTTTGTTAACTTTAGACATCTTTTTGCAGAACCTATATGATTATTTTATAAAAGGATCGGTAATCTTGAACGAAATTGGCAATATTCTATTACCTCCATTTAATTGATGTTAAAGGCAAAAGTTGTGCAATGAAAGTCAAAAGAAGACCGAAAATGAGAAAAATAGGACCCATCCACATAGAAAAAAGAAACCAAAACAAAAAAAATATACTTTTTAATCAATCTTATGAATATTGAGTGTTTAGTTTTAAAGACGTATAAAGGCTTATCTTATTCGTCAGAATTTAATACCGATAGTCGATATTGATATATACGATACAGACAAAACAAAAACGTAAAGCCTTCTTCGTCATAAGAGATATTTCATATTTCAAACTTCTTTGTGTGCATGCTTACACTAAAGCTGAGTGGTTTATTATTTTTTTCCCCTAAGAAATTAAAAAACAATGACCTGCCGAACGGATATCAAAATTTAGGAGCAAATTATAAATACATGTAAAACGTTTCGTTAAACATTCAAATTTCTTGACTTCATTAAAGTATTCGAAAATTATTATTGTAATTATACTTCCATATTTATCAGATATTTTTAATTACTTAAACCAAAAGAATCAAGAAGAAAAAATATGACCCGTCAAGCGAAAAAGGACCATCTGGGAAGTGCGTAAAGTGTCGACCCTTTTCAGACTGCGCGGATTGCGCAGACTTACTAGGGTCGAAACTTTGTCTCTTTTCTATTTTTCTGAATCTACAATAATCAATCTACCTACCCATGAGAGAATTTTTGAAATTCGACCTCTGGTTGGCCTGTTCTAGAACCAATCTCTTTTACAAATATTTATTTTACGAAGTTCCCAGATGGCCCCTTTTCGCGTGACAGGTCACCAATCTATTGATGTCGAATATTACTTGATTAGATTTATCCAATTAATTTTCACTGCACATTGCCTCCCGCTATCTCGCCCGTGAATGAATCCGGGTTACATTCCCCACGCTTCACTACTAGTCAAAACAAGAGCTGTCGGAGGACAGCGAAGCTCGACTATTCCTAGTGCTGGATAGAAACAGCAAATCAATATCGACATTGGAAATTCAATGAAATGAAAGGCAAGAGAAAAGAATCTTTGTCTAGAGGCTGATACAATGGTCACAGAAGCATGTGCAGAGTTTCAAAGTAATAGCTTTAGTAGGAAAAGATATACAACTAACATAAAACATTTGCACGTAAAAACTTAACCAAGATTTTCTAAGGCCAAAAAGGGTTAAAATTCCACTAAATTAAATATCAGAGTAATGAATCTTTTTCTGTGGGCTAATTTTATGGTCAAAGAAGCATGTGTAAAGTTTCCAAGCAACAACTGTATTAGAAATAGAGATATTACACAAATACAACATTTGCACGTAAAAACTTAACCAAGATTTTCTAAGTCCATAAAGGGTTATAAATCCACTAAATTCTATACCAGAGAATTGAATCTTTATTAAGAGGCTGTTGTTATGAACATTGAAGCATGTGCAAAGTTTGAAAGCAATAGCTTTAATAGAATTAGAGATATAACTGATGTACAACATTTGCACGTAAAAATTTAACCAAGAATTTCTGAGTCTGAAAAAGGTTAAAATTCCACTAAATTCAATATCAGAGTAATAAATCTTTGTCAAGAGGGTGATATCATGGTAACAGAAGCATGTGTAGAGTTTCCAAGCAAAAGCCTATGAAGAAATAGAGATATAACTGATGTACAACATTTGCACGTAAAAACTTAACCAAGATTTCTAAGTCCGAAAAGGGTTAAAATTCCACTTAATTCAAAATGAGAGTATTGAATCTTTGTCTAGAGGCTGATATTATGGTAACAGAAGCATGTGCAAAGTTTCAAAGCAATAGCTTTAATAGAAACAGAAATATTACAGATAAACAACATTTGCACGTAAAAACTTAACCAAGATTTCTAAGTCCGAAAAGGGTTAAAATTCCATTAAATTCAATATCAGAGTAATGAATCTTTGTCTACATGCTGATATTATGGTCACAGAAGCATGTGCAAAGTTTCAAAGCAATAGCTTTAATAGAAACAGAGATTTTAAACACTTGCACGTAAAAACTTAACCAAAGCATTACGCCGACGCCGACGCCGACGCAGACGGGGACGCCGACGCCGACGCCCGGGCGACTGGAATAGCCCCCCTATTCTTCGAATAGTCGAGCTAAAAATGATGAAACATACAACATTTGAAACGCAAGCAATCCATAATTAAGCTAGAGAGGAAGCAAAAGAGATAGAAATAGAGAAAGAGAAAGAGAAAGGTAGAGAGAGAGAAGAGATAGATAGATAGATAGATAGATAGATAGATAGATAGATAGATAGATAGATAGATAGATAGATAGATAGATAGATAGATAGATAGATAGATAGATAGATAGATAGATAGAGATAGAGATAGATAGATAGATAGATAGATAGATAGATAGATAGATAGATAGATAGATAGATAGATAGATAGATAGATAGATAGATAGATAGATAGATAGATAGATAGATAGATAGATAGATAGATAGATAGATAGATAGATAGATAGATAGATAGATAGATAGATAGATAGATAGATAGATAGATAGATAGATAGATAGATAGATAGATAGAGAGAGAGAGAGATAGAGAGATAGAGAGATAGAGAGATAGAGAGATAGATAGAGATAGATAGATAGATAGAGATAGATAGATAGAGATAGATAGATAGAGAGATAGAGAGAGAGAGAGAGATAGAGAGAGAGAGAGAGAGAAGAGAGAGAGAGAGAGAGAGAGAGAGAGAGAGAGAGAGAGAGAGAGAGAGAGAGAGGGAGAGAGAGAGCGAGAGAGAAAGATAGAGGGAGAGAGAGAGGGAGAGAGAGAGAGAAAGAGAGAGAGGGAGAGAGAGGGAGCGAGAGAGAGAGAGAGAGAGAGCGAGATAGAAATAGATAGACAGAGAGCGAGAGCAAGAGAGTGAAAAAGATGGAGAGAGATTAAGTTAGAGAGAGAATGTGTGTGTGTGTGAAAGAGAAAGAGATACAGAGAGAGAAAGAGAATTGGGGATAGAAAAGAGAGACACAGATATGGGGAGAGCAAATCGAGGAAGGTGAACTTTCAGCTATCTTTTCACTGATCTAAAACTTACTTTTCGGTCAAAGAAAAACAATGGTGACGATTATTATACATGTGTAACATATGCAGCAAGTCTGACCTCTCGAATCTGGTTCCATACTCTCTCACGTGAGATTCTATACCGTGTAGCGAATAGAATTGTCTTTGAAGTTGCGGTAAGAGTGAAATAACCATTGTATCGATAGAGTATTCGTCTTGTTAGACGAACGTTGGTTTTACGTGTCAGACGTTTCTAGCATTATGGATAAAGAAGAAAGTCGCGTTAAAATGGTGCCAGATGTTGGAGATGGTCTGTCCCAAAATATCAAAGTAATTCACAACGGGTTGTCGTATGAAGCATGCCGTATGGTCAGCATTGTGACGTTGTTATGACGTACACTTAACCATTTTTAAAACCATTTTTCATTTCATTTCTCTGCAAAGACGATTAATTCCAAAAGATTTAAGGAATCGCATTTCATTCCGAACAAAATGAAGATTTTTCGGGACTATCCAATGAATCTAAAAGTGGTGTGCTGTTTGAGAAGGACAAAGTTTGCATAGTTAAACGTATGCATAACGCTATCGAGTAATCCATAGCAATTTCTTGAGTTATAATTACTTTCCAGGAAACAATCAACAGTCATCGACTTTTTTGTTATATTTAAAAAAAAAAGATTTTTAATAGGTGTCAATGAACTTTTTAGCTCGACTGTTTTCGGAGAATACCCGATGTGTTATGATCACATTGGCATCGTTAGCGTTCGAGTTGGTGATGGCGTTGGCATAAGTGGTGGCGTGAGAAAGTTTAACCTTGGTTATATCTCTTTTGTTATTAAACATATCTTCATGAAAATTGGCAGTGTGTTCACCATCACAAGAGCTACCCAGACAATCAAGGGGGATAGCTCTTGAGGCATTTTTGTTATGTTATGCTCCCTTTTCGACTTCAACCGAGTGCTCAACCCGTAGGCGGTGCTCGTGTTGGAATATTATACTTTTGACATTCTTGAACCATCTGGGTAGTCAGAAAAATGTCGCTCTCTGTCAGTCAGTGCAGTCCGCTTAGCCTCACAAAGCTCGGCACCTTTCGTACCAAGCAGATTTTCTGAAATTAGAATGAATACGATCTCTTTCCTTACTTCCATAATTTTTAACCTCTGGTTGACCTGTATTGGATCCCATTACATTTTATTCACCTGTCGGAAGATGGGATGTTAGGATTTTGTGACAACTTGTGGCGCCCTGCGTCTGGTGTCCGGCAGGTGGGCGTCCGGACGATGTCCATTTCTTTGTCAGCAGCAAATTTCCGTCACCTTAAGTCCAATTGGCTTGAAACTAGGCATTGATCGTATATTTTGCATGTATAATTAAGAACATCGTAAAATTTATATTTATTTAGCTTTGGCGAGTTCACTTTTCAATAATTTGGTTTTTTTTCAAAATTAGACTACAATATTCATGAACGCGTGTAAATTACTGTAACTTAAACCAAAAAGGATACACGTGCTAAGCGAAAGTGTACGAATTTCATCGCAACTTCAGTTTGTATAAGGTGTTCAGTTAATAGGATTTGGTTGCCAACCTTCGATTTAAAGAATGCGAGTACCTCTCACGAGTACCCCTCAAACTGAGTAATTATAAATAAAAGCTGATTTAGCTTAACCGATACTAAGGTTCCACCCTGTCAGTGCATTAATCTTTGATAAGGTCCTCCGTCCAGCATAACGAAACAAAAGCGAGCGTCCTGGGTTTTGAACACCCATAAGATAAGATACCATTTACTAGGTATTGCAGGGTACGTTTATCGGATTGCTCGCGCGTGATAGGTTATCTGTAAGCGAGGCTATATTTAAGATAATTGTGTCAAGGTGAATGATTTGAGGTTGAATATGTTCAAAGAAGTTCAAAGTTCAAATCTTTATTGGCAAAATTTCGGAAAAGCTAGTTGCCTTTGGCCATATACATAGATATACATAGATGTGTATAAATATGACAGAAATGTAAAGAAAGGAAAAGAACAGGAGAACATTAAGCAACAAGTTGTAAATTAATCATGAGAAATAGATTGAAAATACACATTTACAAAACAGGGAATTCATATGTTGACTGGAATTGTAGAAATAGTGAATTTATCAGCTTTATTAACATATTCTTTTTCTATTAATTATTTATAGAGTATGCTCTTAATTCAGTTGCAGCTCTAATATAATACATTAGGTTATAAAGTTTTGTTTTTTTTTGGTTTTTTTTTTACTTTTTGTACTCATTATATTTGACTGTGGACCATGGTTTGTAAAAAATATATTTTCCTTATATGATCATATTTCGGACAGCAAAGCAAAAAAAAATGATATTCGATTTCAACAGCTGAAAAATTGCATAATGTGCACAGTGGTTCACTACGAAGGATTTGTTGGTGTCTCTCTTTTTCAATATTTAATTGATGGGAAGATAATCTAAATCTTGCAAGTTGCCTTTGTAGGTTTTCATTATTCGTTATCAGCCCCAAAGAACTGTTACAACGGACAAATACCTCTGCATGAAAACATGTTAAGGATTCGCAATGAAAACAGTCACCATTTCTGTATATACGGGAAAAAAATCTACGACTTTCAAGCAATATGTGATCTTTTATCCATCGAATGTAAAAAAGACAAGTGTAGCTTATACAGTCTGATACTCCGCATAATCATTTACTTTCATATCTTATCTGCAAATAATTAGAAGTTTGAAGATTAAAGGAAAATTAGAAGTATTGTGTGTCATTTTCAAAAGTAAAGACATTAAAAGCTTTTAGGTTGCCTTTCATATTGGAAATTCATGCAATCTCAAGCAATAATTCCAATTGAATAAATTTGTTAAAGTTTTCCTCTCTAGTATCACAATTAGAAATAAAAAAATCGAAAAGAAAAAATATAATATATGTTACGGTGCATGACAGAGAGTGTTACAGTATAGTAATTACATCACTGATAGATGTTACAGATTCTTATGGAATACAATTCTTTTGTTATCTTTATTTGAATGGGATTTTTCAGCTTTTCTAGCTATGATTTCCCGTCTGTCTTATGTCTATCCGTCCGCCCGTATGTTAGCTTACTCTTATGTTGACAAAAGAGTCAACAATCTCTATCCGATTTTCTTCAAACTTTCACACAATAATTAAATCAACACCAGAATGTTTTTGTTAGAAATTAGTTCGAAAAACATCAAAGGAAAAGGTGCATTAATGAAATTTAATTACAATACACTCGTTATAGCATAAGAGTCCAATTGGTTTCATGCTTTCTCAAAATGACTGAATCAACATAGGAATTGGTCCTTTCTAAGTTATACCAGGTCCGTCAAGTACCACGAGAAAATTGACATTTTAGGAATTGATTTTAAAGAATCTCTGATATCGCAAAAGAGCCCATAGTTTTAATCTAATTTGCTACAAATGTGAAATAAATTTTGTACCAATGACATCATTGGTCCTTTTGAAAAAAGGGTCAGAGCGGTGAAGTATTACTGGAAAAGGGGCCTTATGATAATTGGTGAAATTATCCCAACCCTTGACATTTAACTGACCTTAGATAGATGGTTTCCCCTTGAGAACTTTCAAATAACACGTGACTATATCTTATACAGCTATTGGCTTTACATCCTGCAAAAAGTTCAAGAAATGATTCTTGAACGTTCTAGAGCAATTGATCTCAGTTCAAGTTCTAGTTCTAGAACTAATAATTAAGCTCAAATTCAAGAACTTGTTCAATATCTAGTACTAGAAGTTCAAGAACTAGCTCTAGAACTAGTTCAATGGCTAGTTCGACTGTTCTTGAATTGTCAATCAACGTTCTAGAACGGCTAAGAATCAATTCTTGAACTTTTTCGCAGGGAAGGGGGCGGTAGAGCGTCCTAGGCTTTCGTGGACGTCCTGTGAATTCGAAAAAATTATAACTAAAAACTATAATCCTCTTGTTATTCGGTGGATCTATCATCTCAGAAAATATTTTAGATCAGAGCATGGCTAGCTGTTTAGACCTTTTGTATAAATCTCGGAGATAGTTCAGAAGGTTTGAATGACCTTTTTGTGCATAAATCTCGGAGATAGTTCAGAAGGTTTGATTGACTTTTTATATAGACCGAATTTATGTTTTTTCCCTTCGATTCTCGTATGTTTTACTTCAATGCAAATTAGTGTCCATTTTCAATCACAATGCGAAACAGGGCCTTTTTGTGCTAAGATTTATATATCTTTTAAAGAAACTTCACATCAGGGTTATATTTTCCTTAGAATTTCAAAAGAAACTCAACAACACACTTGGCTGATGGAACCCATTTGTAGACAGATCTATGTATAAAATACGCATTTATTTTATTTTTAAAACAGCCAATATAAACTTGTTTGAACACAAGTTTCATATTGGAGAAATGCTGAGCGGACAATCGTTACACCGTAATAATAATAATAATAATAATAATAATAAATTCTTTATTTATAGAAGGGTACTCATTAAGTTGACATTATTAAGCATGATTTGACATAAATAATGAAACACTTATTTACAATGAGGCCTTCTTAACAGACGAAAAATGACAAGATGATGTTTATGATGATCAGTAATCAGTAACGAGATGATAAAAAGATGGTTGTGACCCTAAAATGACCAATGATAAATGATGATTAAATGAAAACATCTCAATTATAAAAATGCTGATAATGAGTAAAATTCGACTAGGAGTGTTGTAAAAATGAAATTATCAACTATATCACTTATCACTCAGTTTAGGATAATGGATAATATTAAGTGATAAACCAAATATAAAAACACAATAAAAACACAATAAAAAATGAGTAATTCACACATGAATGGCGGAAATAAGACATATGCAACAATGTATTATAAGTCATTACTTAGCATTAAATATTTTTTGAGTGAGCGCTTGAACGTAGATATATTTGAGATACTTCGCAATTGAATTGGAACAGCATTCCAGTACTCCATGCCAGTGAAAGAGAATGTCCTTTTTAAGATATCTGTTTTAGGTGCACATTGGTGAGATATCTGATTTCTAGTATTTGATCTTAGCTCATAGAAATGGTTCATACTGACTGAAACAAAGTTCGACATATATGATGGAGTCAGACCATGAGTAGTTTTGAAAACCATAAGAATAGTAAAGTACTTGCAACGATTTTTGAAAGATAACCAATTTAAAGATTTAAAGTTACTTCTGGAGCATGAACGTTTTGGCTGACATAGTATTACTCTTGCAGCTCGCTTTTGAATTTTAGTAATCCTGTTAATTAGTGAAGATTTACAATGACTCCATGTAGTGCAACCCTAGTCAAAATGTGGAGCTATATAGGAGTTGTAAAATAATTGTTTCGTATCAACACTAAGATAACTGTTTATTCTTCGAAGTAAATAAAGCTGAGACGATAATTTTGAGCATACCTTTTCAACGTGAACCTTCCATGACATTAATTCATCAATATGTACCCCCAATAGTTTTTTTGATGTTACTTTCTCCACATTTCTTGTAAAAGTTTTAAGTTCAAACCTGTGCATTTTTTAATTCTATGTTTTGAACCTATCAACATACATGTTGTTTTAGACACCGTCATTTGTAGAAGAGATTTAAACCGATGATTTTGAGAATGTTCAATCCATTTCGATTTAGGGATTTTAAGCTTACACTTTCTTGACAAGATCCCTTTCATATTAAGCAGGTGAAAGTCTTACGATGTTGATTAGACTACCATGTATAGTCATTCGTAAAAATAACATTTGCGAGCGAGTTCTTATCCTGAAAGTAAGGCAGGTATAACTGAAAAGAAGGAAGGCATACTGATTTTCATAAATCAAAAAGTAGATCAGATTGTTATTTATAGATATATCACATTAAATGAAGTTTTGGGACTTTTCTCTCCATCTACCTCGCATTTCACAATATAAGACTTAAATATAAGGTAACTCGGATTTCATTGCGTTTCCTTTTTTGTGTTTTTTGAAAATCCTGGCGTCAACAAAACTGGGATTTTTGTATGCAATATCATTGACAGAGTTTGTATCGCTGTAGGGAAGAAACTGTAACATACCAAAAGAAATAGACAGAGTTCGTAACATAAAATTGAAATAATGCATATAAGTTTCGAAACAGAAGACATTCCTTTCAGATAACGGGTATAATAGAGAAGACTGGGGTGTTTTAACGCCAAACGGATAAAAAGTTTCAACATTTCTTCTTTCTGTTCTAACAATCCAAAAAGAAGTAGACAAAACACTGTTTTTTTATCAAATTTACCTCAAAATTCTTTTTTACCAAAATATCAATATAAAAAGTATTTCAATCAGGATTATGCATTATCTAAGGAAGGGAAATAGGAATGTTTAAAGAGTCTTACGCGGCTTCTGGTTGTACAAACAATGTAGAAACCGACATGTATTTAAACAAATCAGCAGACGCCTTAACAGTTTTCATTGCGAATCCTTAACATGTTTTCATGCAGAGGTATTTGTCCGTTCTGACAAATCTTAGGGGGGTGGTTATTGTTAGATGTGATTCTAAAGCAAATTCCATTTCAAATTGTTTGTAATAGTGTAGTTTACTTGTTTCTTGTATAGAAGTGCGCCAGTTTTGAATGTATTGATCTCTTATTCTTTGAACAAATATTGTTTTGTAATTCATTTCACTATTGTTCACTACTGTTCCATTGATGGATATTTTTATAAAGAATTTCCTTGTGACATGATCGTTACCCAAAAAGAAATCGATCTTTCTTTAGCCAGGGTTGATATCTGGAAACGTCCTTGTTCGCCTTTGATATGCTTTGTTCGCTTTTTCTATTAAATTCCTAACGGAATACCTTAAGGTAACTGAGGAAACATAGAGGGTAATTTAAGGTCCAAATTTTAAATAGTCTGCAAATCTTGTTTAATGCATAAAAATTGAATTTTTAAATACCAGGTTTCATTTGTCGGTCATAAAAAGGGATTTCACAACGTACAAATGACGTCATGACGTCATCAAGGGGCCGACCCCCTTTTTAGGGACCAAATTCAGTAATTGTCCATTTTTCCGGAAATAATTAACCGATTTTATTCCAAAAACACCATTTGCTATGTAAAAATACGCTTGATGTTATTTTTTGAATGATATGAAGATATAAGAGTAAGAAATACAATCAGGTGTAACGTATTAAATGGAAATGCCATCTGCGTTTCTGTTTTCGAGTACAGTTACTGAAATTATTGATTTTTTTCCCTCGAAAATTTGTCCGGTGACCTAAGCTGAAATTGAGATATTTTGCTGACGTACCATTCCTTTGAAGATTTTTTAAATAAAAACCATTTGTCTTCGGGTTAGATTTTTTTGTAAAATTCGATTCAGCGAATATGTCGCAAATCAAAGGATATTTCAACGTCGCGACAAATGCTCAAAGATGTCTTTTTAAACGGATACAAAATAAATTAATCTTTAATTTTTATTAAATTACTTTCACATTTGAAAATTCTGAATCCTATATTTTTCAATACACCCGAATTTCCGATATTTTAGAATACGTTATTGCTCGAAGATTGGCGTCAGATAAACAAAGTAACGATGGTACTAGTGCGACGTCGAATTCGACGAAAGATGTTGCAACAACTTCACAAAATCGAATTTTAGGAAAAAATTATCCCAAGGACATATCAATTTTTATTTTATAAATATGAAGCATATTCATATCGCTACAAAATAAGAAAAAAACTCAGCAGAAGTCATCGGACAAAAATTTGAGAAACGTCTATACATTTACAAAAAAATAAAATGAAAAATGGTATGTCATATCTTAAAATCGCGAAATAGATAGCGTTTCAGACTTTTTTCCTGTTTGAATGTGCTCAGAAATTAAACGACTACCTCTGGCGTTCTTGGACTTTCTAAATGAAACTATTTTTCATAAAAATCAGTTAATTAATAAAATATTTGCAAGTACTAATTTTGGCGGGTCGAAAAGGGGTTGGCCCCTTCATAACGTCCGGACGTCACATGATCGAGCCTCAAATCCTTTAATTGCGTTTTAGATAATGCCCACACTTCAAAGATCAATCTCCGCAATTATTGTTCGATTTTAAGAACGTCGAAAATTCGGCAATGTATATCTGTCCGCAGTTACCTTAAATTCCCCGTATGATGGAAACTTATCCCTAGATAACAGAGTGATGGAATTATTTCTAATTGTTCGTTATTCAACGTCCAGCAAAACGTATTGTTAGATTTTCTATTTACATTGACTTTCAATCCAAACAAGAAAAGGTAGAAATAGGATCGTCGACAGCGGATGACCTTGCTTCAAACCTTCAGTTATGTCGAGAAAATCAGAGAGTGGGATGTTAGTTAGACTTATACAAGATTTAATATGAGAAAATACAGTTTTTAGCATGTTTAGCATCTTATAACAGACCCCAAAGGTAAATATGTCTCTTGACAGAGTCGAACGCTTTTACGTAATCTATAAAAGCGCAATACAAATTTCTTTTCTTAAGTAAAACTTTTTAAATAGTCGTATGCAATAGAAAGATACAGTCTGTTGTACTACACTTATCTCGAAAATCAAACTGGGAAAAGATAAAAATCACCTCCTTTTCACACCAATTATTCGATCTATTTCTGATCGCCAGTGAGAATAATGTACCAAGAATATTAATCGAGGCAATGCACCTATAGTTGGACGGGTCTGATTTGTCGCCCTTTTTGTATATTGGGACGATAACGCCTTTTGACCAGGTGGAATGATAAATACACGTTTCGAAAATTTTGTTGAAAACTATTGTAATGTACGGGGCCTGAAAATGACATCCGTCTATCAAAAATCTGCGACGTTTCTGGTATAGTCCGGACTTTTATTTCTACTGAGACAAAGATGTTTTAGTTATTTCCTACAGTATTTCGATAAACCGAAATATTATTTCGTTATAACGAAATATTAATTCGTTTTAACGAAATGCCTATTCGTTTTATCGAAATAGTATTTCGTTATTACGGATTAAAAAATGTGTACATTATGTCACCTACGGGGCTCCGTAATTTCCTCTACCGTAAATTGTCTATCTAATTCCTGTATATCAAGAGTTGTCCCCCTTTGTGTATTTTTATTATTGTCAGCGGGAGGATCGTCTTCGGTGCAAGTTTTCTTTAAAAAGTCCATAATTCATTTGGATCATTATCGCTATTTACTTTTTTCCCTATTTTGCTGATCCCCAAAAGCCCCTTGGATTATTTTTTGACATATAGGATAATTTAATCTTTTGGTTTATGTAATATTTATGTTTCACTTTACGTCTATACGAAAGGTATAATTTTCGCTCCGCGAAAAGGTTTTCTCTGTATACCGGTGATGGATTTAGCTTATAAAGCCTTTTCTCGTTAAGGAAATTAGATTCCAAAACCCGACAATATGGCGCTCCTTTTTTGGTCTTTTTTTTTTATCCGAAGACAATATTTTCCCGCGAATTAAAAATGAAATTTCATACATAAGATTTGAAAAAAATTCCATTCCCTCATCAATACTAAGTTTGTTGGTTTCCAGTCTAAAAATAATCTCATCGAATTTAGACTGGTGACGTAGAAGAAGCTCATTCATAAAATCTTTATCAAGCGTTTTCCAACATAATTGTTCGTGTTTATTTTTGCAAGCATAAATGTCATGTAAATTCTTGTTACAGTACATTGAAAATTTAATATGTGCTTGATCAGAGAACTCAGTGATGCCTCCAATATGCATATCAGCAATCTGCTTGTAGCAATTATTTTGAGCGATCACATAGTCCACAATGCTCGCCCCCAATCGGCGTGAATTTGTCTTATAACAAGTATATTCACCTTTCTCCAATCTACCATTACAGATGAATAGTTCATTATTTTTGCAAAGAGTAAGAAGCTTATTCCCGTTATTATTTACACAATTATCGCGTGACCGTCTCATAGGCATGTCCCGAGCGCTATCACTCGATGGCATATCTAAGAAATGTTCATGGAATGAGTTGGTCGAGTTAGTTGTGATTGATATTAAAAGGAGGCAGCACAATATCGCTAATTGCGTTCGTCGCGAACGCAATTGGCGATATATATTACTTCCCTTTAAAAATATTGATACACGTTCAATGAAAACATTTCTTTATCTTCACGAATCGATGAAACGTTTTAAAACTAAAGCAATTTAGTTATATAAACAAGAGGCCAAAGACGACCGGTATCGCTCCACTGGCACTTAATGCCAAACAGATTTATGAAAATTATAAATAAATTGCATAGTATTCAGCTAAGCAATATTCTGTTTGCAAGTAGACAGTCGTCTAAGGCTAAGGTTGGTTAATTCATGATACAAAAAAGCTTAAGTCAACAAACAATCTTACGCGAAAGTCCCTTTTTCCATGACACAGAATAAAATTTCAAAACGGTTTAATGTGTGCATAGTCAAATAATAAGTAAACAAAAAAATAAAAGTTTCATAAAATCTGTCAATAAATATACAAGTTGTGGTTTCAAGAAATACTGCATCACTAAGGCCCATTTTTCCATGACACTGTAACCACATAAACAAGAAAGAAGTCAGGGACAGGCTTATCGAAAAACAGTCATGACATCAATCATTTGATTCCAAACAGGGTTTTTTTTTATATTTTTTCATACGCTACTTTTGTTGCCGACTCGACAGCAACCATGTTTTCCCTCAGTCATAATTTCAGGAAGAAATCTAAGAGAGCATTCTAAAGGTTCGTTCCTGGGAAATGTCGTTAATTCTAACCAGTAGTTTAAGAGAGGAAGAACGTTTTTATCGTATAGGGCCATTTTGGGGAGATACGGCAGCCTGTAGCACCTAAGTTATCATTCCACCCAGAATTAAAATAAGGAATCTGAAAGGGCAAGTCCCAAGCATCGGTTGTGTTTCTTGAATATTTTTAATATTACACGGGTGTTATTACACTAGTGGAATAATTATGCAAATGAACTCAGAGCGAATAGCAACGCTATTTTGGAACCGCGAAAATGACGTCATTATCTTTATATTGTGACGTCATTTTTAAACGGCGTTATAAGTTTCGCAGAAAATGGAAACGTTAAATATCAAGCATTTTGACGATTTTTCGCTAAAATTCGGGTCATATTATAAACAGAATATAAAATTTGTGTTCTTAAAAAACAGAATTTTTAAACTCGTCATCTAAAACAGATAAAAACTCGGCGCAGCCTCGTTTGATCTGTTTATAGATGACTCGTTTAATAAATTCAGTATTCAATGACCACTCATTTAATATCCTTTATATCTGCACATTTTACTATAACTGGCCACTTTTAGGTGATTCGATAGCCCATGGCACCAAAGATATCAATCCCACCAGGATAAAAAAAAACGGAATCTGAATGAGCATGTCCTAAGCATCATTCCTTTGTAATTTGGTTGAATTTTGCACAGTAGTTTCAGAAAAGATGATCTTTATATATTTCACCGTAAGGGGCCCTTTTTTCGGTGACTCTACAATTCCGTAGTGCCCAAATTATCAGCCTGATCTGGTCAAAAGAAGGAATCTGACAGAACATGTCCCAATCATCATTCCTGTGTAATTTGGTTGAAATATTCTGAGTAGTTTCAGAGAAAAAGATTTTTTTATTATTCACGAAAAGAGGCCCTGTTATGGTGACTCTACAATTCCGTAGTGCCCAAGTTATCAGCCTGATATGGTCAAAAGAAGGAATCTGACAGAGCATGTCCCAAGCATCATTCCTGTGTAATTCGGTTGAATTTTTCTAAGCAGTTTCAGAGAAGAAGAATTTTTTTATTATTCACCAAAATGGGTCCTGTTATGGTGACTCTACAGTCCCGTAGTTCCCAAGTTATCAGCCTGATCAGGATCAGGAGCAGGAATCTTGAAGAGCATGTCCTAAGCATCATTCCTTTGTAAATTAAATGACCAGGAGTTTCAGGGAAGAAGCTTATTTTACTTTTTACAATGGGGGCCCTTTTATGGTGACTCTAAAGTCCGTAGTGCCCAAGTTGTCAGCCCGAACAGAAGTTAAGGAGGAGTATTTAGGACCATTCTTGGGAAGTTTGGTTGAAATCAGACCAGGAAATTCAGAGAAGAATTTCTTTTATATTTCACCATGAGTCACACTTCTTTGGTGATTGAACAACTCGTAGTTATCAGCCTGATCAGGATTAACCCTTTCCTGTTTTACAAAATTTTGGACCTTTCCAAAATCAAAGGTTTTGCAGACGAAAATTAAAAGTGGATTTAATTTGAAAAATAACTATTCAGTAGGGCAGAAAATAGTGTGGAAAAAGAAGAAATTTCTTGTCAGAAGCTATTTCTTCTTTTTTCACAATGTTTTCTCAATCATAAAATTACAGGCACGTAAAAAGCAGGGATTAAACAGCAAAGGGTTAAAGAAGTAATCTGAAAGAGCGTGTCCTAAGCACCATTTCTGTGAAATTTGGTTGAATTCAGACCTGTAGTTTCAATGAGGAAGATGATCAAAAAAGTTTACGCACGCACGGAATGATGCACGGACGCACAAAGGATAAAGGGTCATGACAATAGCCTACTGGACCTCAAGAGAGAGAGAGAGAGAAAGAGAGGGAGAGAGAGAAAGAGAGAGAGAGAGAGAGAGAGAGAGAGAGAGAGAGAGAGAGAGAGAGAGAGAGAGAGAGAGAGAGAGAGACAGACAGACAGACAGACAGACAGACAGACAGACAGACACAGACAGACAGACAGACAGACAGACAGACAGACAGACAGACAGACAGACAGACAGGGTTAGGGACCTTAGGCGATGCCTAGAGTCACTCTAGGCATCGCCTAAAGTGACTCTAGGCGATGCCTAGAGTAAACGTATTTTCCCGATACCTTTAAAATACACCCTTTGCCTTTTATGGAAATGACTTTAACTTATTTTATACCTATAAATCAATGAAATTTAAGGTAGTTCAAACTGTTTTTTCATCTGTCCGTCTGCGTCTGTCCATCCAAAATCGTTGGTCTGACCGTCTGTCTGACTGACGGATCCAGAAAAAATTTCAAGTTTTTTAATAGTTCAAACGCTTATTTTATACGGTCGGTTGGCAACTAAAACAGATTAATTACAGTTTTGAAATGACGTTTTTCCGATGTTTTCGATACACCACACCAATATTCATATCGTCGGTAGACGAAAAAAAGGTCATAACCACAGTCGAATAAGCAGTCGTTTGAAACGACTGGTTGCCAGTTACTGTTGTCAATGATTGTTTTACAACCAATTATTTTTCCTGACTGTCTGCAATTCTCCTCAAATATCTAAATATTAAATAACAACTATTTTGTTTTGAAAATCATTTGCTTTGCCTTTTTAATCGAATTCAATCTAACATAAGCACCTCGATTTCAAATATTAATGCGATGCTTAGAGTAGATTGAAAAATCAGACAGTTCAATTCATTGTTTTAACCTGATTTTACAATAACGAGCTGTGAATCATGTAAATGCTAACCCTTCTCCGATACAGGGAAATCATTCCTATGGATCTAAATTAGATAAATATGTTTTGTTTTCTGTTGGTTTGATATTTTTACGGAATTCAAAGTAGAACCCTGCCTTCGTGACAGACGTTTAGGCGATGCCTAGAGTATTTACGAAGCAGACGGACTGATAGACTATTTCAATCTGACCCTGGTCGAATACACAGAAAAACATTTTGAACGAATCTAAGTAAAATATGAACGTATTGTTTATTAGTTGCTCTAATATTTTTACGGAATTTGACATAGCATCCTGCGTTCGTGACAGAAGTTTAGGCGATGCCTAGAGTGTACTCGGAGCAGTCGAATTAATAGACTATTTCCATCTGACCCTGCACGAATACAGTCAAAAACATTGAAACGTATCTTAATAACATATAAATGTATTGTTAATCAGTTGCCTTGATAATTTAACATAATTTAATGTAGCTCCCTGCATTCATGACAGAAGTTTAGGCGATGCCTAGAGTAATTACGGACTGATAGACTTTTTTTCATCACATCCCTCTCGAATACAGAGAAAATCGCCCATTTGAATCTAAAAAAGATATGAATATCTTGTTTATCAGGCGCTTTGGTATTTTTACGGAATTTGATATAGCGCCCTGCATTCATGACAAGAGTTTAGGCGATGCCTAGAGTATTTACGAAGCAGACGGATTGAAAGTTTTTTTTCATCTAACCCTGCTCGAATACAAAGAAAATAACTCCTATGAATATAAATAAGATATAAATATTTTGTTTATCAGTTGCTTCGATATTTTTACAGAATTTGATATAGCACCCCGCCTTCATGACAGAAGTTCGGGCGATGCCTAGAGTATATTCGGAGCAGTCGAATTGATAGACTTTTTTTTCCATCAGACCCTGCTCGAATACAGAGAAAAACATTTCAATGAATCCAAATAAGATATGAATGTATTGTTTATCAGTTACCTTGATAATTTTACAAAATTTAATGTAGCACCCCGCCTTCATGACAGAAGTTTAGGCGATGCCTAGAGTAATTACAAAGCAGACTGACTGATATACTTTTTTTCAACTGACCTTTCTCGAATACTGAGAAAATCACTCAAATAAATCCAAATAAGATATAAATGTATTGTTTATCAGCTGATTTGATATTTTTACGAGATGCAATGTAGCACCCTGCCAGAAGTTTAGGCGATGCCTTGAGTAATTACGAAGCAGACGGATGGGTAGACTTTTTCATCTAAATTCGATTAATATGAATTATTAGTTTTATTATTAGTTATTATTAGTTGCCCATATCATTAGTTGCCTATATAATTTTACATAAATCAATGTAGCAGCATGTCGTCATGACAGAAATTAAGGCGATGCTACGATGAGTATTTACGAAGAAGATGGATCGTTACCCTATTTTTATCTAATCTTTATATAATTCGATTCATTTATCCATATATTTTGTAAATTCAAGTTTCTCAATGTTATACCCTGTAGAAATCGATAAATAACTTGCGAATTCAGGCCTTTTTATTTGCTTATTTTAGCTTATGATTTTTATGTTTTATTTTTTATTTTTTATACCAATCCGGAATCTTTATTTTTAAGGCAAAATTACAATGCAAACTTTTTTTATACAAACCTATTAAATCCGAAATTCAGAACCCATAACACTACAAGCCCTTGTTATTCAATAGATCAACAGACAACGTATTGAATGCAATTCATTACGGTCATACGACACCAGATGTGCCATGTGGCGTTTTATGGTCATAATTTTGGCATATCTCAATAAACATGTATATTTCGGGTCCTTGAAGTAACATACATCTATCGAGTAAGTGATTTACCGCTTGGTTGCAATGAGATCAATATGTAAATGTGACATCTCAAATTTAAATAACTCACACATCTTAAAATTTACATTTTGAAATAATTTTTCATTATGAATATCGATTTATATTTGGGAATAGATAAAAGAAATCTTATGCTTTAACAAGTTAATATGATTAAAACTTCATTTTTGCCCTTTAAATATTGATGATAAAGAATAAAAAAAATAACAAAAGATGCATATTTTGCTTCCATTATATTCTCGTATTTAACTTTTAAAGAGAAGCATATATGGAAAAATACTTAAGTTATAAATAAAAAAAATGCAAGTAATTTTACAGACGGGTAGAATTACTAAAGTGTAGAAAATGCTACAAAAGCCAAGATTTCTCCAATTTGATCCAACTTGTTCAAAGTCACGGACGAGGGCTGATTTTTTGAAAGAGGATGCCTCTCAGTTTCTGCTGGTCATATAAATTATAAGATTATTATTATCTGCATATATACTTAAAATTATTGTTCCGATTTTTTTTTTTTTTTTTTTTTAATTATAATTGCAAAGATTTGCTATTAAATGCCTCTTACAAGAAAAATGTTACGTGATTTTATAAGGAATCCAATGCTGCACGTTTGATATCATATTTTGAATTCATATAGAAAATAATCAATTATGAGATAAAGGCTTGATATGTAGTTTTTATGTTCATGTAACATTTTAAAGTCAAATTTATGAGACTTGGATTTACCCAACGTATTTTTGATGATTTGATGAGTGCTGGAGAGGAAATCAATATTCAAATATTCGTTCAAATATTTGCAACAATTGCTACTTCGGAAAAATATCTCCCGGAGAAGAAACTAATAAAAAAGAAACAATGTTTAATAACGAAATAACCAATCACATCTCATCTAGATTATACCTAGGGTGGGGGCTTACACAACTTATCCAATCATGGTTATCAATGACAAAAATGGGCGGGGTTATAATTATTGCCTACAATACCCTGGGATATTTTAAGATAACGTTTACGTAAGAAGGGCGGAGCTTAGGTAATCGATTAGCGTGTTTTATCATTCTCCATTGACTTTTAAATTAGAAATTAAACAAATCAAAAGCGTTCCCAAATTTTTGTTTTCTAAACGTATTCCCATTCAATATCTCGACCTTGCATCACAAGCTATAAGCATTTAGCGAAAACCTTATTTTTTCTACATAAACACAATTGACAGACGTAGGAATAAAACAGCCCCCTAATTTACATGCATGTATTATTTAAATTATTTACAATAGTGTTGCGGTGACCCATAGAAAAAGCGCAGTTTTTCTATGTGCAGTTAGTTGACTACATAATTGAATAACTTGATATCATTGGTTTCCATCAATTTTCGTGCTCTCTAATTGGCTGAAAAATTGGGTTAATTCCTCTCTGAAAACAATTTTAAGCGGGTAGTTAATTTTTAAGCTTGCGCACAAAGAAGTTCCATTAAAAACATGTTTAATTATGGAGAAATACTTCCATTTTGCCTCTTGATATTTAATCAAAGATATGAAGAGAATATTTTTTAATTTCATTGAGGTATGGAACTAAAAACATAATCACACTGTATGAATACTCGGAATCATACGGTGTGATTATGTTTTTTTAGTTTCATACCTAAATGAAATTAAGGAAAACTCTGTCCATCTGTTATTTGTACCAAATTCTTTTCTTATTCAATTTATTATTTATGTAAAAGTAACACAAACGACTGTCCTATATCCTGAAGCTTAATTTTTTTTAAAAAAAAGCTTGAATGGAAATTTATCTGATAGGATTTATCAAAATGAATAACAAAAATAAGTTTTCAGCTTTAAGTAAGCTCCAAAGTTTACAGACTGAATTAATAATTGTGAAACATTGCACTTTTTTCTGGCCGTTGCTATATGGTCACGGGAGGTAGCTCTGAAATAGACTCCAAGACTAAAGTTAAGAAATTACACCATTTTTCACATTATAATTCCAAGGTAACACCACATCAACACGAAATATTTTGATTATCAATGAAATCTTAATTTATTCATCTTTCCATTAATACTTGTAATGTATACCCCTCTGAATTAAATAATTGTAATCTACCTAAAATTTCCATATTTCAGGCATAATTGGCCATATTACAAAGAATGTAGTTGAAAAATTTGAAAACGTTACCTAAGCAAGGGCGTAACTACCATTTCGCACAAATCAAAATGGTGTAATACACCCTCCCTCGAAAAATGTCGCTGATGAATGAACATAACATCGAATCTACAGCTTATTCCATAAAACTATAGTTACAATGTTTAGAATATTCACCAAACTCAAAACATAGAATAAGGGCGCGGACAGAGGAAATTCATCTTAAGTCAAAGATCACATGTCGCCCCGCCATTTTCGATGTAGAATTGATTTTTCGCGTCTCGATCTAACTTGTACACCTATGCGATGCTTTGCATGTGTTGCAAAAAAATGTTATAGATTTACAAGTTTGAGTGAGATATTAGAATAAGGTTGTTAAGAAGAAGTCGGATTAAACTATTTTTACCCTTTGAGACAAATAGTAGCATGAAAGCGCGACTCATACTTGTACACCTATACCTATCACCAATTTCAGGTTTTTTTTTTTTTTTAAAGTTTTATCCCAATATTATAAGCTGTAGTAACGGCATCTTGTCACAAGTTCTCTCAACAGCATTGCAAGAAGTTTCATTTATTTGGGATTCATATGATGTTAGAATTTTTTGCAATATTATGTTACATGTTGATTGTTACATTTTCTGCATACTTGAACATCCATGTTTTTATTTAAACAGTAAATAATGTAAAATACATGTAGAAAAGGTCGATGTTTGTATGTATTGACTAATCAATTCGTCGGTATTCGTCAAACAGAAAAGTCAACAGACTAGCTTTTATCATTTTAATATATAACACTTAATTCCTGCTACCATTCCCCCATATCATCATTAATTAAATGTATCTATCAGAGATTCTATATTTGGGAAGTTAAGATAATAGATAATACGTCGGAGCTTGAGAAGCTTGCTTACTAAACCATTTAAGTGGAAATATTTATTTATTTTACAGAATTAAAATACCTACAGTTAAATTTGAAATGAATTCGACACAGAATTCACATTTCTCATTTACTAAATAATATTGAAAGATAGCTACTGTCCATAAAAGAAATCGACTGACCAGTCAAAGCATTCATTTGTTTTTGGGATGACTGTTCACCTCCGTCATATTTCGCCGTTTTGTTCATTTAGGACGTCCGCTGGTCCGGTTTTGCATTTTCTGCGATTTAAAAAATGTTTACATACTTTAAACATCACTTAAATTTCAGTCATATATATATGCAAGGCAGTTGATTGAATTTAATAAAAAATAACTTTGAAGTTAAATACAATCCTGAGTCCAGAAAGATAAACGGTACATTCTGTTTAAAAACATACACAGCTTTGTTAGCAAGTGCACATGCAAAGCGAGGTATATTTTGCAAACAGTTTGCACCGTTTTGTCACATTGAAAGCAAGACAGATGTTTTATATATAGAAACGTACGAACGTTTCCAACAATATTGGTAATCCGATAATGATGAAAATAGCGTATTCGAATTATATTTTATACCGGGATCTATTGCACGTTCCACATTTTGTATTTACATGAAAATGTTATTAAGGCTCTCCAAACTTTTACTTATGATCAATGCTAAGCTTTATTTTTAATCGGGCCGCTAGGCTGGTGGTTCCTTTGTTTTACCTTCAGGCCGTCAGGCTGTTGGTACTAGTCGCCAGGCCGCTAGGCCACTTGGCTGATTTGTATCAGTCTTTATTTTACCTTAAGGCCGCCAGTTCGCTGGGCCGCGAAACCATTGTGCCACTGTCACCATTGGATGTTAGTTCAACCAGTCTTTAATATACCTTCAGGCCACCAGGCAACTAGGCCGCTGGTTATTTCTGCTTTATTTCTTTAAGGTTGCCAGGCCGCTTATCCGCAGAGCCGATAAGTCGGTTATTTTATCAGTCTTTACTTAAATGCAGGTCTCCCGGCCATTTTTCTTTCAGTCCTTGTCTTACTTTCAGGCCACCAATCTGCTGGGCCGCCAAGCCGCTGGTCCGCTAGGCATTTGGTTCTCTCCAAGCAGCCCAGTGGCCAAGCGGCCTGAGGGTAAGAAATGACTGACAGAACCACCTGCCTAGCTGCACAGCGGATTTTTGACGTAATAAAGCCGGGCAGTCTGAAGGTTAAGTAAATATTGATAGAACCACTAGCTAAGCAGCGAAGGTGTAGCGACACAGCAGCCCGTTGGCCCAGCAGGGTAAAAAAAAATATAAAGACAAAACGAACAAAAAGCTTAGCGGCAGAGCGGCCTTACGGCGTAGAAGACTTGCGGACTGAAGGAAAACATAGACTAATATAGCAATTAAACGAGCGGCCTGAAAATAATAAAAGAGTTTTAGAAAAACCGACCTAGCATCCCAGCGGCTACGTGGCCTGAAGGTCAAATAAAGACTGATACAAATACCACCCTGGCGGTCCAGTAGCCTAGCGTTCCAGCGGCCTAGCAGCCCAAGCTACCTAATAGCCTGACAGCCTAGTGGTTCTATCAGTCTTTTTGTACATTTAGATTACCAGGCTTAATTAGGCTAACAGCCGCGTGGACGCTGGACTTCTAGGCGCTGCACCCCTAGGCCAATGTGTCGCTAGGCTGGTGGCCCAATCTGTCTATTTTTTACAATCAGGCTGCCAGGTCACTAGGCCGCCAGGCCGCTTGGCATCTAGGCTTTCGATTCGTCTATTTTTATCTAATCTTTGGTCGCCAGGCCGCTAGGCCACACGGCCAGTTACTCTATCGGATTAATTTGTCTCCAGGCCTCCACGCCTCCACGCAGCTAGGCTTCTGGTCCATCAGTATTCATTTGACCTTCAGGCAGCTAGGTAGTTGGGCCGCTTAGTTGGTGGTTCTATCAGAATTAATTTGACCTTCAGGCCGCAAGACCGGTAGCCGCTGGGCGGCTCGGCCACTTGGCTGCAAGGCTAGTGTTTCTATCAGTCAGCTTTATGACCGTCAGGCCGCGAGCTCGCTACACCGTGGGCCGTTTTGCTGGTGGTTCTAACACCCTGTATTTTACCTTCAGGCTCCCAGGCCGCATGACTGCGAGGCGGCTAGACTAGTGGTTCTATAAGCCTAAACTACAGGCTGTCGGAATGCTAGGCAGCTGAGCTGCAGGGCCGCTAGGCTGTTGGTTCTATCAGTCTTTGTTTTATTTAAGGTCGCCACGTTGCTAATTTGGTGGCTCTATCAAGGTTTCTTTTTTTATAGATTCAGATCGCTAGGTCCATAGACTGGTGGTTCTATCAGTCTTTTTTCTACGTTTCGGCCGCCAAGCCTGAAGGTAAAACAATAACTAATGGAACAACAAGCCCGTTTTTCTTAGGCTGGTAGTTCCATCAGTCTTTATTTGACTTTCAGGCCGCTAGGTAGTTGGGTCGCTAAGCTGGTGGTTCTATCAATATTCATTTGACAGTAGGGCCTGAAGGCCGCTGGACGGCTGGGCCACTTGGCTGTTAGGCTACTGGTTCTATCTGTCTTTTTTGATCTTCAGGCCGCGTGCCCGTTAGGCCGCTAGACCACAAGGCTGCTAGACTGCTTAGCTGGTTGTTCTATAACACTTTATTCAACATTCAGACAACCAATCCTATCAACCATAAATGATTAATGAATGTATTGTTTATCAGTTGCTTTGGTATTTATTTGAAAGTTATTTTATAAAGCACCCTGCCTTCATGGCAGATGTCTAGGCGAAGCCTAGAGTATTTACGAAGCAGACGGATTGATACAGTTTTATTTTTATCTGACCCAGCTCGAATAGAGAGAAAATCGTTCTTGTGAATCTAAATAAGATATGAATGTATTATTTATCAGTTGCTTTGATAATTTTAAGGAATTCAATGAAGCACCCCGCCTTCATGTCAGAAGTTTAGGCGATGCCTAGAGTATTTACGAAGCAGGCGAATTGATAGATTTTTTTTTCAATTGACAGTGTTCGAATATAGAGAAATTCACCTTTTTTTTTTATCTAAATAAGATATGAATGTATTGTTTATCAGTTGCTTTTGTATTTGTACGTTATTAGATATAGCACCCTGCCTTCATGACAGAAGTTTAGGCGATGCCTAGAGTATTTACGAATTAGACGGATTGATAGAATTTTTTTTACTTGACCCTGCTCGACTACAGAGAAAATCATTCCCATGAATCTAAAGAAAACATGAATGTATTGTTTGTCAGTTGTTTTGATATTTTTACGGAATTCAATGTAGCACCCCGCCTCCATGACAGAAGTTTAGGCGATGCCTAGAGTATTAACGAAGCAGACGGTTCGATAGACTTTTTATTCATGTAGCCCTGCTCGAATACAGAGAAAATAATTTTTATGAATCTAACTAAGATATAAATGTATTATTTATCAGTTGCTTTGATATTTTAACGGAATTCAATGTAACACTCCGCCTCAATGACAGAAGTTTAGGCGATGCCTAGAGTATTAACGAAGCAGACGAATTGATAGATTTTTTTTTAAATTGACACTGTTCGAATATAAAGGAAATATTTTTTTTGTCAAAATAATATATAAATGTATTGTTTATCTAATGCTTTTGTATTTGTACGTTATTTGACATAGCAAACTGCTTTCGTGACAGAAGTTTAGGCGATGCCTAGAGTATTAACGAAGCAGATGGATTGATAGACTTTTTTCGTCTAACGCTGCTCGAATACAGAGAAAATGATTCCCGTGAATCATAAGAAAACATGAATGTATTGTTTATAAGTTGTTGTGATATTTTTACGGAATTCAATGTAGCACCCCGCCCTCATGACAGAAGTTAAGGCGATGCCTAGAGTATTTACGAAGCAGACGGTTCGATAGAGATTTTTTTTCATTTGACCCTGCTCGAATACAGAGAAAATAATTTTTATGGATCTAACTAAGATATAATTGTATTATTATCAGTTGCTTTGATATTTTAACGGAATTCAATGTAACACCCCGCCTTCATGTCAGAAGTTTAGGCGATGCCTAGAGTATTTACGAAGCAGGCAAATTGATAGATTTTTTTTTTTCAATTGAAAATGATCGAATATAGAGAAAATCACCCTTTTTTTTATCTTAATAAGATATGAATGTATTGTTTATCAGTTGCTTTTGTATTTGTACGTTATAAGATATAGCACCCTGCCTTCATGACAGAAGTTTAGGCGATGCCTAGAGTATTTACGAATTAGACGGATTGATAGAATTTTTTTACTTGACCCTGCTCGACTACAGAGAAAATCAATCCCATGAATCAAAAGAAAACATGAATGTATTGTTTATCAGTTGTTTTGATATTTTTACGGAATTCAATGTAGCACCCCGCCTCCATGACAGAAGTTTAGGCGATGCCTAGAGTATTTACGAAGCAGACGGTTCGATAGACTTTTTATTCAAGTAGCCCTGCTCGAATACAGAGAAAATAATTTTTATGAATCTAACTAAGATATAAATGTATCATTTATCAGTTGCTTTGATATTTTAACGGAATTCAATGTAACACTCCGCCTCCATGACAGAAGTTTAGGCGATGCCTAGAGTATTAACGAAGCAGATGGATTGATAGACATTTTTCGTCTAACCCTGCTCGAATACAGAGAAAATGATTCCCGTGAATCATGAGAAAACATGAATGTATTGTTTATAAGTTGTTTTGATATTTTTACGGAATTCAATGTAGCACCCCGCCTTCATGACAGAAGTTAAGGCGATGCCTAGAGTATTTACGAAGCAGACGGTTCGATAGAGATTTTTTTCATCTGACCCTGCTCGAATACAGAGAAAATAATTTTTATGGATCTAACTAAGATATAATTGTATTATTATCAGTTGCTTTGATATTTTAACGGAATTCAATGTAACACCCCGCCTCCATGACAGAAGTTTAGGCGATGCCTAGAGTATTTACGAATCAGTCGAATTGATAGACGTTTTTTTTCAATTGACAGTGTTCGAATATAGAGAAAATCATCTTTTTTTAATCTAAATAAGATATGAATGTATTGTTTATCAGTTGCTTTTGTATTTGTACGTTATTTGACAAAGCACACAACCTTCATAACAGAAGTAAAGGCGATGCCTTGAGTATTTACGAATTAGACTGATTATTAGAATTTTTTTTCTGACCCTGCTCGAATACAGAGAAAATGATTCCCATGAATCTAATTAAAAATGAATGTATTGTTAATCAGTTGTTTTTATATTTTTTACGGAATTCAATTTAGCACCCCGCCTTTATGACAGAAGTTTAGGCGATGCCTAAAAAATTTACGAAGCAGACGGATTGATAGAATTTGTATCTAGCCCTGCTCGAATACAGGAAAATCAGTCTTGTGAATCTAACATAGGTATGAATGTATAATTTTTCAGTTCTTTGATAATTTTTTATAGAATTCAATGTAGCACCCCGCCTTTATGACAGAAATTTAGGCGATGCCTAGAGTATTTACGAAGCAGACGGATTGATAGTATTTTTCATCTGGCCCTGCTTGAATACAGAGAAAATAATTTTTATGAATCTGAATAAGAAATGAATGTATTGAAAATTTTTTTTTTTTTATTTTTTTTACGGAATTCAATGTAGCATCCCGCCTTCACGACAGAAGTTTAGGCGATGCCTAGAGTATTTACGAAGCAGACGGTTCGATAGAGATTTTTTTTATCTGACCCTGCTCGAATACAGAGAAAATAATTTTTATGGATCTAACTAAGATATAATTGTATTATTATCAGTTGCTTTGATATTTTAACGGAATTCAATGTAACACCCCGCCTCCATGACAGAAGTTTAGGCGATGCCTAGAGTATTTACGAAGCAGGCGAATTGATAGATTTTTTTTTCAATTGACAGTGTTCGAATATAGAGAAATTCACCTTTTTTTTTTATCTAAATAAGATATGAATGTATTGTTTATCAGTTGCTTTTGTATTTGTACGTTATTAGATATAGCACCCTGCCTTCACGACAGAAGTTTAGGCGATGCCTAGAGTATTTACGAATTAGACGGATTGATAGAATTTTTTTACTTGACCCTGCTCGACTACAGAGAAAATCATTCCCATGAATCTAAAGAAAACATGAATGTATTGTTTGTCAGTTGTTTTGATATTTTTACGGAATTCAATGTAGCACCCCGCCTCCATGACAGAAGTTTAGGCGATGCCTAGAGTATTAACGAAGTAGACGGTTCGATAGACTTTTTATTCATGTAGCCCTGCTCGAATACAGAGAAAATAATTTTTATGAATCTAACTAAGATATAAATGTATTATTTATCAGTTGCTTTGATATTTTAACGGAATTCAATGTAACACTCCGCCTCAATGACAGAAGTTTAGGCGATGCCTAGAGTATTAACGAAGCAGACGAATTGATAGATTTTTTTTAAATTGACACTGTTCGAATATAAAGGAAATATTTTTTTTGTCAAAATAATATATAAATGTATTGTTTATCTAATGCTTTTGTATTTGTACGTTATTTGATATAGCACACTGCTTTCGTGACAGAAGTTTAGGCGATGCCTAGAGTATTAACGAAGCAGATGGATTGATAGACTTTTTTCGTCTAACGCTGCTCGAATACAGAGAAAATGATTCCCGTGAATCATAAGAAAACATGAATGTATTGTTTATAAGTTGTTGTGATATTTTTACGGAATTCAATGTAGCACCCCGCCCTCATGACAGAAGTTAAGGCGATGCCTAGAGTATTTACGAAGCAGACGGTTCGATAGAGATTTTTTTTCATTTGACCCTGCTCGAATACAGAGAAAATAATTTTTATGGATCTAACTAAGATATAATTGTATTATTATCAGTTGCTTTGATATTTTAACGGAATTCAATGTAACACCCCGCCTTCATGTCAGAAGTTTAGGCGATGCCTAGAGTATTTACGAAGCAGGCAAATTGATAGAATTTTTTTTTCAATCCCTCTAGTGACTTCGACTGTTTGATTTCAGGAGGCAGCTGACTCCATAGTTTGTGACAAATAGTACTAAAACTTCTGTCCCCGAATGTTTTTTCTCTTGTTGAATGGGATTATGAATTCTGGGGTAATTTGTAATGATATTATATCAAGGAAACTCATAAACCATAAAGATTGAGAACTGTGAAACAGAATTCTGATATTTTATCTAGATTCATTCATTACTTCTCTAGATATTTCAAAAATACAAGTATTTAAGTAAGAAGTTTTGCCTAGCTGTAAGAACAATTCAATAAGTAAAATTGAATCGTGTTAGACCATGTGTTTCAGTGTAATGTGCAGTGGAGTCAGTGACATGATTATCGTCGCAAAAGTTAACATACATGTATATACATTTGGATAAAGATTTTATTAAGGAAACTATACTTAATATACACATGTTACAATTAACACAAATTTCATTTTCAATGTATCTAAGACCTGATATAAACTCTTATTAAAACTAAATTGTTCATACGTGAAGGCGATTCTTGACGTCCAGCAAAGTCTGTAGATTTCTTGACAAGAACTTCCATTGCTGCCTCAACACTATTTACTACAACAACCGTGATGACACCTGTAAAAGAAATTTGATGAAGATTGTTCCATATTAGTAGAATTGGCTAGTTTGACAAGCTATTTTGGATACAATTATTTTGTAATCACAGGTCACATTAGAGTTTTCAACTTATCTTAAACGGTGTATGCATTAATTTATATTTTCCAGAATACAGAAACTCGTCCGTTCTTTGAATGATAAGTTTGTCTGTTTGTGTGAGTAGGGATTTAACACAGCTTTTAACAGCTTTTTGTTGATCGCGTAACCCAACATTATATTGATGGTATTTCTCGCTTGAGCACTAACATTGTATTCTCTCCTAATTCCCGGCTGCTACAAGCAGGTATATATACAGTAAAAAACATCGTGAAATTGACATTTAACTCAATCAAAAGCATTCTAAATCGCATACTCAGTGCTCTCATCATTCATTCCAAACACTCACTCAAACCAATCAAAAACGCTCAAACTGACCAAAAAAGATAAGATTACCAACTTCATTCAAATGAATAAAGCAAGAACTAAATCGCGATTTTACTGACATAATTAAAGTCTAAAGCGTCTGATTCTTGAAGAAATCGGAATCGCTCGTATACATACGATAATGCATCAACACGGGGAATCGTCCCATGGGGGCCCAGTCAATAAAAGTGTTGAGCCTAACGCGCTTTCAATTACATTATTCGAATCTTGATGTGTTGTAGACAGAGTTTTGTGTTTTCTAGTCAGGGGAAATTATTATCAATCAGACACTTAAATTTATCTTTCTCTCAAACTCTTCAAATAGAGGGCAGTGTAGTACTTAGTGGGTCAAACGACAAATATTAGTTGTAATACGGAATTGTCAGGTATTCACCATTTTAATCAAAACATACAAGAACATATTTAAGTGGGCCAAACTTGATCAAGTATAAAATAAATTGGTTATTGCAAATGATTTATATGATATTAAAATAAGCAGCAATTTTGCACTACTCACCTAGTTTCACAGTTATTACTGGTCCATACACCTTAGACCATTCGTAGAATTTCATGTAATATCTTTCGTCAGACCCGAGTTCTGTAATGAAAATAGTTAGAGAAACTAAAAGAAAACAGATTTTGTTAATAATACATGATACCTGTGGAACAAAAATGATACATACAGTTAGGTACAGCGTGAATTGACACTCGTCTCAACCGAAACCATTCCATTTCCCTCTCTCAGCGCCCAATTCTTTCATTCCAAACACTGACACAAATCGAGTCAAATCAAAACTGAGCCTGTGTGTGACATTTCCAACAATTCGGTGCAATTATTTTGCAGAATAGTCAGTCACATAGTGCAATTAGTAGAATACATGATTGTCTAATTCTACTTCATACTTAATGTATCTAAAGGTGCAACGTAAAGACAATGGTCACACTGTGCGGATGCATAGGCCGGCCAGAGTCTTTGCTTGCAGAGGTTTTGAAAATGTAGGAAATTTCACTCACAGGCTCAACTCATCTGACCTTAATGTACTCATTGGGCCAGTAAAAAGCTATGGAAGGTAAATGTTAAATAAAGCCTAGAAATAAAGTAGAGGTCCATCGGTATCACAAATCTTGTCTTTTGGACATCACTTTTAACCTAATTAAAAACCACTTAACTTTTTTCAGTTTGACCAGGGCGTGTTGTAACTAAGCTTCTCTAAGCTATGATAGTTTTGTTACTCATAATTTAACGTTATAAGTTTATATTTTTTCATAGGCATGATAAGGTTCAGAGGCCAAGAGCAGACGGCCATGTAATTCCGGACTTGAGTTGGGAAGTTCCAGACCAACGAAACTTATAGTGTCTGCCCTTGGCCCCGCCTGACTTTGCTGAACTAAGTCAAGGCCGTAATTAATTTACATATTTTTATTCTACTCTATTACATATAACGCTTAAGTTTGGCATAACAATGGGCGTGAATCTACAACAAATTCCACAAATAAAGCATGTCAATAAAACCACTATTTTTTTCCCATAACATATACAACTTGTGCTCAGGTGGAGCAAACCAAATAAAGCTCAGATGGAGCTGAAACAAATACCGCTAAAACGGAGCGGAACGCATAAAACTCAGGTCGAGCGGGACAGATTAAAGCTAAGGTGGAGAAGAACAAATTAAGCTCAAATGGACAGAAAATAAATTAGACTGGGAGATGCCATGGAAACAACGAGGACTATTTACTAGCAATAGTTCCTATTAACGACTCTCTTTCAAAGTAAGTTTATATTAGAAAAAAAACTGATTTAGCTTAACCTTCAATGCAACTTTTAGTCCCGCCCTGCCAGGGAAAAATCATAGATTATACACTCCCAACAAGGCACTGGGCACCACGACTTATATAGTTTTAGGTTTACTCACGAAATAAATTGCCGAAGACAGGCAGACTCCATGGTCCAGGAGGCATGTTGTATCGTCTTCGTCGTAACAGCCAGAACGCTATTAATCCTACAGCTATACCCACTAGGACAGTCTGTAGAAATTGTCCGCTGATTTCCCAATACATTTCTCGCCTAAATTGTTATGGCCTATCATTCAAACATATTTGTATCGTTAACAAATAATAAATGACCATTAATCAATTCAAAACACGATCTTCAAGTAAGCATTCTTTTTGTTTGGTTTCGTTCAAATGCTCTTCTGTATTTTGCATATAGTACTATTGCGTGAAGGGTTATACTTTGTTCTTCGGTTCTTGTCGGTAATGCATGTACGAGGGCTGTCAGATAGGTGCTGTTATGTATTATCTGACGCTTTCTGATTTCTTTTTTTTTCGGGATGATACAGTTAATAACATCTTGAAATCGACAAGGATATGATTTTGTTATAATTTCGGAATCAAATTGAATGAGCGGGAGAAGCGATTTTAGAATGAAGTCAATGGGAGGTAATACAATATATCTAATTTGAAATCTAAAATGATTATTCAAATGTAGGTGTGTAGCGTTGAACAATTGCGAAGCACTACTGGGCCATTTAGAAGCGTTCTGATTTAAGGTTAGCAAAACGTAAAGTGATTATCTAAAATTTATAAGGCATTTAAGCCGATTATATTGACATTTTACGAATGACTTGTATTTACACAAAAGTAATTTTGGCCAAATCTTTATATTGTTTAGATGGTATTATTTTAAAAATATTTTAATAATGTTAGCAAAATAAATTATTGGAAGCACATGTCTCAATACTCTCGGACAGACCAAGTGTATTCGACTAGAGATTTACTTACTATACCCATGCGTATTGAGTAAAAGGTTCCTATAAGAGGTTAATCACTAAGTTTATTTTCGTATATTTTAACAATATATTTATCTGCGAATGGCTAATCAAAGTGCTGCTTGTAAAATGACCTACATAATAACTTTATTAGTCCAAAGTCGTAAGATGTCGCATAGTCGCCAAATGGGCATTGCGAGGTCACAGTACGATATTTAGCTTTTAAATCTTTACCGGGACATCCAAATGTCCATGTACGTGCGGAGACTGTAAGGCGAACGTATGGTCTACAATTGATCTTATTGACTAAAAGAGGTCGCCGCATATGAAGGATTTGTGTGAAATGTTTAAAAAAACAGTGCGAAAATAACGTGAACACATACGCCGTAGAGAATTAAATCCTCTGATGTAAACCGAAAATACCACACGAAAATATCAGGCTGCGAAATCAGTCAGCGTCTGTGGATACTGTAAAACATGCTTTATCGTAGTCATGACATTGTGTTTCATACTTCATTTATTTGTGTTTATTCATAAGAATATTGCAATCAATAAACAAAGAATTGTTTCAGCATGTAGGTGTGCAGCTTCAAATTAAAATTATAGTTATGTATTAATCCATCACAATGATATATCTAGTTTGATAATGATTTATTTTTGCATCTCTTTAATGACAAAACATAGCAAACAGGCATGTTTATCTCGTTTCGAAAAATAAAACAAATAGGTCAAAATATCAACTTACCTAGATATCTCCATACAGCTATATCTTTTGTGTTGAGGTATATCATGCATATAAATGATTACATGTTATCTTATGTAACATTTTAGAGTATGTTATACTGGTCTACATTAAATTGTGTTACTAGCGTCGCGGTACCGAAGCCAGTGTTTTGTTTTTCGATGCGATTCTGAAATGCATCTACGGTGAGTATCGGCAACATGTAAGGCCTCCGAACAAATTATTACTTTTTAAAGAAAATGTTAGTTTGGCTTAATTGAAACAAGAGGACCCCGAGGGCCCTAAATCGCTCACCTGATATTTCAAGTAAATTATCATTAAGACTCCATTTCCTATGATATGGCATGAACCTTCCCATTTTCAACAGAGCTCATTCTTGTGACCTGGCAAACATTTTGATCAAGTTTCATGAAGATTGGACTATATTTGTGGCGTTTGGAGCTCTTATGAGAAAATTGTCATTAAGGCCCCTTTTCCCATGATATGGCACGTATACTTCCCATTTTCAAATGAGTTCATCCTCATGACATAACAAACATTCTGACACAGATTCATGATGATTGGACCATATTTGTGGCTTCTAGAGAGTAAACAAAAAAAATGTCATTAAGATGCCTTTTCCTGTGATATGGCACCGATCCTTCCCATTTTCAATAGACTTCATCCTCACGACCTAACAAACATTCTGACCAAGTTTCATGAAAATTGGACCATATTTGTGGCTTCTAGAGTCTAAACAAGAAATTTGTCATTAAGGCCCCTTTTCCCGTGATATGGCACAGATCCTTTCCATTTGAGCAATTTTCATAAGGAACAACCCAAGGAATATTTCTGCCAAGTTTGGTTGATTTTGACCCATAAGTTTAGGAGGAGATGTCGTTTAAAGATATTGTTGACAAAATTGCCATTAAGGCGCCTCTTTCTGTGAAATGGCACGGATCCTTCCCATTTACAATAGACCTCATCCTCATGACCTAACAAACATTCTGACCAAGTTTCATGAAGATTGGACAATATTTGTGACTTCTACAGTGAAAACAAGAAATTTGTCATTAAGGCCCCTTTTCCTGTGATATTGCACGGATCCTTTCCATTTGAGCAATTTTCATAAGGGACCACCCAAGGAATATTTTTGCCAAGTTTGTTTGATTTTGACCCATAAGTTTAGGAGGAGATGTCGTTTAAAGAAAAAGTTGACGCCGTGACGGACAGACGGACAGATTGACAGACGAACAGATGGACAGACGGACGCCGGACAACGATCGATCACAATAGCTCCCTTGAGCACTTCGTGCTCAGGTGAGCTAAAAAACCTATCGGTTATATAGGTATTCTCACATCGTAATTGATGCCACTCTAAAGGTATCCAGAACACCAAAGGTGCCAGTCTAAATCCAAAACACCGGGACATTTTTCGGGTGCAGGGACATAATCTTTTTGAGCCAATGGTAAAAAAGCAGCCACTAAACAGCAAATCATATAATTCGTTTTTCCACTTACATGTATTTAGGAAGACCTTAAATAAGACTATAAACAAGCTCGTTTTTTTTTCTCTCGACTGAGGTGCATTAGTTAACAAATAACGTTCGAACGACGTCATTATCAACCATAAGTCTAAAGCGTGGGGTTTTGATGATATAGAAAAAAATACTCTGCAGGTTTAAAACAAGTGAGGTTTAAAACAAGTCTTATAACATTAGCTTTTATGCCACCAAAATATCTTCCAAAACATGGAAACCGCAATTGAATGACAACATTTTCGTGTTTGCGAAATTACACTCAAAAATGTCTGGTTAAATGAGCGTTGAGCAATCGTCGATGAATGTTCCGAACGCTCTTCCATTCCGCCCTAGTCCAAATTGTAATTGAAATAACATTAGGCAAATAATGTTGACAGGGAAAGTATCTAATCAAACAAGCTCAATTGCGTCTATATTTAAATCTATTTCCGACACAATTTCACGACTGCAAGACTTTGAGACGACAAATATTTTCATCGATTACGTAATTTATGACGTAGTTTTAAATGTAGAATCATGGTTTACATGTACACACGCAATCATTGTTTACATCCGGATGGATTGGTGAAATAAAAGTTTGACTAAACTCTATTGAATATGTTTTTTTACATAGTACTGAGCTTTTTAACTTATGTTAATCTATGTTCATAAACTGTGAAAAATAACCGTGGTGACATTTAAATAAGATTTTCTTTTTAGCTGCATCAATGGCGACGAAAACAGGTGAATAAATCGGAGAGGGACGATGGTCAAAAAATCTCCCTCGCATGCGTTCTTGATCATAAAGGTGTGCTTACTTTATTCGATAGTTTATTTAATTCTTAAACTATTTCTTATTGCGGCATTTGAGTTCCCAGGCCGTAATCTCATAGACCTTATCCTAACTCTTACCTACCCTTACACTAAACTATACACAGAATAGAAATAGAAACATCGCTTGCCAACTTTCAAGAAATCTCAGATCGAAGATAGCGTGCTAGACGCGTATGTTTGTCGTTGGTATTGAAAACGAATAATAAAATGTAATTTTATTTATTTTTCATTTATAAATCTAGAGACAAATGTTCAAGAAACAGTTGAATTCAACTACTTATCGTCGTTTACGTTGGTGAGAAGGGAAGAGAAAGTTTTATCACAGGAAACTAATCCACAGGTGTTGTAGATGTGTTATTTTCGCATGTATTTTCAACAGAACAGTGAAAAAGTGGTAAGGGTAGACTTAGAATAACAAAATCTAACCGTTATTCATTTAAATTATACCATGCTTCTGATTTCTAAAGCTAAATGAATAATTTATTCGAGCTTATGCTCTTGTGGATTATATTTGAATCGCAGAACTCAAAAGCGTTATTGAATCAATAAACAACGATACGAATTCATTATTCTTTAATACATGTTGATAAGATTCATGCTGTATCGTTTATCACTGTAAGCGCACTTATTGCAAATTTTTCTCTACAAGTTAACCACTGATTAATCAACCGTCGTATAAAATTAAAGTTGTTAACGCTTGTGCAGATGACAACAAAATACTGAACAAGATGTGTTTGTTAGACACTCATGCTCCCATTGCCATTTTCAGAAAATTCCAACATATTTAACCTGGCACAATGACAATGACCTTGACAGAAGACCTTAATATTTGATCCAACTTATAGGTCTTGCCACAAACATACCCATCACAATGAGAAGGCTCTTTCCCTTACCAATGGCAAATGGACATGTAGAAAACCATTCAGGTCAAAAACACTACTAGTATGCCCCCAATCTACCCGATCGGGGCATAAAAACGTTATCATCTGATTAAATGTATAAAAACAAAGAAAAATGGAAAGAAATATGAAGCCAAATATCTGTTTAGTAAAGACGCCCATGGTATACTCTCCGATTGTTTAAGGCTGGTTTTTGTTAAGATAAAACGATCATTTTTGAGTAAGTCGAAAATTAAAGTTGTTTCTACAGTATTAACTTAATATGGAAATCTCCCATGCATTAATCTCATTGAAATCGTCTTCTTCAGGCGATTCCAATGAGTTATTGTTAGGCAGATCTACAAATGAATGAAACTCCAGGAACGATCTGTGATTTTGAGTTTCGGTTAATTTTTCGTTAGAAGTTTAGTAAAAAAAAAGACCCGTTTTTACTAAAAAGAAACATTCGATGTTCAACACTAAAAGATTCGAAAAAATCCACCTCGATTTGCATTAATTTCTACGTCTAACAATAACTTCAAATGGAGATGGTTCACCAACAAATAACGATCCCTCAGGGATAATATTAACATCTATGTCTTGTTCACTTTTCCATGAAAATTTCTGCATTAACCCAGCAAACAGCAAATGAAGAGCGGGTTTCGCCACAAATTCCCCAAGGCAAACTCGTTTTCCAGCGGAAAATGGTAGCCAATTTGGCGGTTTTGGTCCCAACTGGCCATTCTCATCCAGAAATCGTTCAGGTTTAAAGTTGTCTACCTCATCCCATGCTTCTGGTTCATGATGCAATGCCCAATGGTTGATCATCACAAATGTGTCTTTGGGTAGCTTGTATCCCGCTTGAATGAAATATAGAAAAGGAACTTTAAGTTCAAGAACACCAAAACAGTAACTCCCAAGATACAACAAGAGGTCAACAGTGTTCTTACACTGAGGTACTATCGAAACGCAAATGCCAGTTTTGATTAATTTTCTCAGCCTTCCCGAGCTATATTGTTTCTAATGTAAGGATTGAAAATTAACTCATTACATTGGCCAAGTTTGTACTAAATTCCATTTCGAAATAAATACTCGCTTAAGTGCAGTGGTCTTTTAAGGGTAGCTACTCCTACTTTTGAGAATAACAATCAGTAAACAGCATTTGACAAATCGGTAAAGATTCAATGAATTCAAGCAATATTTATATTTTTTTTACCATCAACATGATGCTGTTTTCAGAATTGTCCATAAATACAGAATTAAATCAGCCATTGTTCTTGTTTTAGGCTTTTAGGATCGTTGAAAAATGTATCCTCAAATTCATAAAAACTTAGGTAAAGTCTCCGTCATCTTGTCTTTAAAGGTTATCTACGATAATGTTGTTTTTTTGTTTTTTTTCAAAAGCCAAAATACTTACATGAAGACTTTCATTTAAATTATGAAAATTAATTGTATATCGCGCCTTATGCACATGGATTTTGCCTTTTTGTGTCTCAATAGCGTTTATTTTTCCAATATCTTGGGGCGGCAATTTGTTCAAAGGAGTCGAGAAAAGTGACCCAATAGGGTGTTTTTGTGCTTGCCAGGAAACGGACAATTGATGATGATTGTACGAAAATCCTTGGTAGAAATCCACCTTGAATACCTTAAATCAAACAATGCCAGGTGACAGATCTCATGATAGATCCTTTTTATCTCTGACGTCAACGGCTGTTTTTATTTTTTTTCTTTTTACCTAATTCAGTTTCTGTCAGGGTACAATGAAACACCGCAGATGGGGATATCGTCGCCATTCTCATACTCTCATGAAGCACTGCCTCTGTATAACCTAGGTTAGGACGATCTTCAATCCCAGGTAGCCGGTCTGATCCTGTTTAAGTAAAAGAAATAATTTTGTGCGTGACATTTCCTTAATTTATACATGTGTGCGCAGCACCATCTTTGGATACACCGGGGTCTGTCTATGTGCTTTAGGAGCTTTATCGACGTCGATATAGCGTAGCAAAAAAGGAGACCCCGGGGTATACGAGGATTGCACAGCACAAAAATTGCACAATCTAAACAACCAATTGCAATTAGAATTTTCGCTTTCCTCCTGTACTGGGAAAAATTATTATAGAGTGCATAGTGAAGACTCTGGTCAGATTATGTGGATGCACAGGCTGGCATGAGGCTTCGCTTTTTACTCATATGAACTTGTTGGAAATGGTACACACGGGCTCCATTGGTTTGTTTCCAATACAATTTTAAGTTTACAGCGAGTCGACGAAGACCTTCAAGCAACCCTCTCAACTAAGACCGACCACGCCGTTTTCGTTTGAAAATACAGACTAACTTGGCAGAACCAAGCTCTTTTGTCATAATTACCTCTACGAATTTTTATGTTGTCTTTTATTTGTGTATTATTTGTTTTACTATATGACATTTCACTTCGACAGCGAGATAAACAATCACGATCTAAAAATAGATTGTGTAATTTATACGCGCAGAAAGTAGACTTGAAGCTTTAATGTTTGGCTGAGTATTTTAATAGTTTCTTCGATCTAGATGATTGCAATAATAAGGGATGAGTGTCTTTTTCACTGCATTTATTGGGGTATAAAGTGCAATAGCCTTAGCACATGGCTTAATCATAACGCCCTACGGGCATTATTTGCCATTTGCTAAGGCAATTGCACATTATACCCCAATAAACGCAGTGAAAAAGACACCCATCCCTATAATAAAATTTCTTTTTACCAATTTCCCTGTCCAATTCTTCCTGGACTTTCTTTTGAATCTCTGGAAACGCTATCATGTGTAGTATAGCAAACTGCATTACGAGTCTTGACGTGTCAAGGCCACCTGAAATGACATCAGGTATAGTTAAAACTATGAGAAATTGAAACTAACTTTGACTAAAAGAATTTCTTAATAAATGAATTAGCGCTTCATTCATTTATTCCAAACACTATCTCAAGCATTCAAAATCGATCAAGAATAAACCATCCAAAAACTTCAAGCACTACTATTATCTTTTTCCAGAAAAAACTATGATTTCTTGATGGCTATGATTTTGAAGCGTCTGACGGGTTAATGGAAACAGGGTAATCTATAATAGAACTTATATGTAACTTTTATTAAATAATGTTATTCATGTCGCTTATTTCATTCACCTTTGATTTCATTCAAATCTCATTCAATTTCATTTTAAATTCATTCCACGATCATTCACCTTATCAATTTTAAATTAAAAAAACTGCCTAGCTGAACTATAAACTTAGGAAACACCATTATACTTGTATTTATAAAGAGCATACTTTCCTATATAAGAGCAATCTAAGCCTAATCTAAGTTTTTTATCTGGCTGAATTGGTTAACACAAACAAATCATGTATGGAAATGCTTTTCTCAAAAATGAAATAGAAATCATTTACCAAAAACATTTTTACAATAACCGCATATTTTTAATGAGAAGATTTTTGTAACACATGATATTAACAAATTTCTTCTCCTGAGTAGATAACTAAAAAAATGTTGCACTTTCTTTTTCTTTGAACTGTTTTAAAAGTGCTTTGATTACCTAGGAAGATGTCATCCAATGTTTGGATCAGATGGTCGTCTGTCAGTTGTTCTAGAGTATCTCCTTCCTCTTCTTCAACCTCTTGTCGTGTTAGTATTAACGTGTCGGCCAAGTGACGAATATTGTCTGAAACCACAATAAGCTTAATGTAGGGTTAATTCACGTTTTTGCGGGCCCTAGCATTTGAGGGGACCCAAAAATGGTTTAACGCCCGAGTGTTAATCACGAGAGCGTTAAAGCATTTTGAGGGTCTCTGCAAATGTTAAGGCCCGATAAAACGTGAATTGACGCTATTATTGCATAAAAGGAAACAAATGGAGTGTAAATGGGGAAAAGTTCAAAGAAACAATATAAAATAAGCTACATACCTACGAAAATGCCGGAAAAAGCGACATGCATTACACTGTCAATTTTGTTTATACCGACGTTGCTTTATAAAACTATGACGTCACAAAATTTAACGAGGGAAAAAGAGTAACGCCTTAAGTTGACCTTCATAACAATGCTAGAACTAAATGATTTTCATGCATTTTACTAATCAATGTGTACATGTATAAACTTCATGATAGAACAATTATAGTTTTAAAATCAGAATGCATTTTTATTATTGTTAAAGAGAATTTTTGAATCCATGGATTGAGCGTTAAAACTGAATGATCGTAGTGCTGAGAGAGATCTTTTTAATTGTTTATATTGACAAGAGTGTCAATTTCGTGTGTAATTACTGTATGTACCGAACCTCTATTGAATGTCTCCTTTGATTCCTTAAACTTTTTGGCCATGAAATCTTCAATTATAAGTTTATGAGTTTTTTTCTACTATCTTCATTGGTTTAGACGTGTAGAAATATTGCAAGAACGGAAGCATGTCCTCGGGTATCAGGTCATCGTAGGCGTGATTGAATTCGGCCTTTTGCCGAATGATTTCTTGAATCTCTTTATTACCATATTCATACCTGTAAAAAACAAAATGATCCTAGCAATCGGTCAACATGGCAAATGGTCAATATTTGGTAAAACTACTGAAACACTTTATGGATCATTCCTCAATACCGCCATTAAATAATCAATATCGCCAAATTTGTTCAGGATGAATAAAAATGACGATATTTAATACCTCCCTATTAATAAAACACTCATACAATTCTATAAAAAGCTTCCTTTCTCTTCAAGAATCAATCATACGCTTATGATTTCAATAATGTCAGAAAATTGCGATTTTTGTCTAGCTATATTAATCTTAAATGAAGTTGTTGCTCTTCATTTTTTTGTTCTTTTTTAGTGGTTTGAGTGAGTGTTTGGAATGAATGAATGGAGCGCTGAGTGATAGATTTAAAATGGTTTAATTGAGATGAATGCCATTTTCAAGATTTAAATCACTGTAAACAGCATTGTAAAGCGTGCATGTCATTTGAGAAATCACTTAATTCTGAATCGTCAACTGTCATTTTACTTTCAAAAGAAGCAAATATGTAAGAAATCGCAATAAAAAATGACTCGGGAAAATGAAGCACAAGCGAGTGCTTCCAAGTTTGAGACACGTATTCGCCAATGGGTAATACAGGGTGTCATTTCAAGGGCACTCGCTTTTACTTTGATATCATAAACGCGGGGCTGATGGTATTCACTTCTGCACTTGTCATCTTAACTTTTGCCGTCGAGCGAAAAACAAATTTGACATATTCCGGTTTCAAAAAATACGCCAGAATTCGGAAATAAGAGAATTTCTTGACAAATATGAGTGTCTAATTGAAGGAAAGTGTTCTAAATTTGTAGCGTAAAAGGACGTTTTCGTAAAAAAATGAAAAACGTACTCTCCATTGAAACATAATCCAAGTACTATATTTGAAATGAGAAAGTTAATAACACTTTCAGGATCAAACGGTTCAGTTTTTCCATCAAATACAGGAAACGTTGTCTCTAGGGCTGTGTGGATCCTTTTTTCTAATGCTTCTCCTTGCATGTAGTATCTGAAAATATTCAGTCATTCCAACCTTACAAAAACCTAGAATAGTGAAAGTTATTTGATCAGTATGCAAGGATGCTCTTTTACACATTTTATAGTTTATCATACCTTGCTATTATCCTAATCGATTCACTCATTGGCTCAATATGTCATTATGAAATTATAGATCAGAACTTGATATGCCATTAATAACATGTATGGTGAATATGTTCAAACAGTTCATCTTACTAATTTTATTGTGATCTAATGCAAAATATGCCAGCGTACGCTGTGTGTATACGTGTACGCGTTAGTACAGTTAGTTACATCGTGAAATTTACATTCATTTCGATCAAAACCATTCTACAACGCTCACTCACCGCTCCATTCATGCATTCCAACACGCACCAAAATCGACCAAAAACGCTCCAAAAACATTTGTATTATTTGTATTTAAATCGAAGAAATTGTTCTACGATTTTATTGACTGGTATGGATTATAAAGTGTCTGATAGGTCCACGTAGACACACAAAAAGAAAAGTACGTATATCTTATCAAGGGGGGGGGGGGGTAATAAATATTGCTAATTTTGTTCATCTTGAAATTAGCGATATTTGGATTACCTCCCTTCAATTTAACTCAAAGCTCGCTCCACACACTAATCTTATTTCCTTCTAAAATCACTCAAAATTATTCAGCTTGTCAATTTCACGATGTTTTTAATTGTATCTACAGCCCTGTGTTTAGGGTAACAAAACGGTGCAAACTGTTTACAAATTATGTCCCGTTTTGCGAGCAAGTTTTGTCATCCTGAACGCAGGACAGGTTAGTCACGAGTCGTTTACGTGTCAATGACGCTGTTATATTTCAATGATTATACTTGTATGTTTGACAAGAAACTGTATAATTTACGTCAATAAAATATTGTCTATTTCCTATTGCCTTTATTCGATAACAATGTACGTTTTTATGCGTAGATTTTCTTCAAGTTGGTTTCTAAAGATATTCGATGGTGACCCCCTGTTTCCCTAAATACCATGCCAGATGTTATTGGAGAAAACCTTTCTTGGTAACAAGGCAGAAACCGCCGCCAAAGAGCCTTTAGGACAACTTGACGACAAGCATTCCAAATCATGTTAATGAAAGACACACCTAGGCGAGTTTCAAATCGGTGCGTTTTTATCGAAAATTTGAGATAAGTAAATGTAATCAATTTCTGGTTTCTGAGGAATCGAGAATTTATAATAACGTTGTTGTAAGACGTGTATGGTCATAGATTTCCATTAGAAAGAGATTCCGTATCGGTATTCGTTATTGGCCATGAACATCGTGTATGAGATCGGTGACGGTAATGATGGGTATAAGAGTGAAATAAAAAGCGGACCTACAGTTCATTAAAAAAGCACAATCATTGATTCATGATTAACTTATGTTCATCTTATATATGTATGCTCTTCTCTGCAATATTGTCAAAGGTTTTGATTTCATTTAGCGCATTAAAAATTCCGTCCAAAGAAGCCAGAGGGCAAACAAAGAGTTTCTGTAAACTTCATTTAAGGAGGATAAGGACTGTTTACCAAAGTCAAGAGACTTTATTATGCTTGTAGATGTCTTGAAAATGTAACAGGCTGCAATACCTGCCTTCCGAATAAGGCCATCCACACATATGAAATGCTGCAAGCAACTATGGATGGGCCAACTCAAAGCATCTAACATATTTTCATGAATCTAAGAGGCTGATTACCCGTAAAAATAAACTTAAATGAATAAAGCAATCACTTTACAGCAAAATAAAGGCAATATCCTCGATTTTACAAAATGGTGTTCTACGTTATTAGCAATTATTGTCCCTACTTAGTTAAACCAATGGTCGCTTCCAGTGACCACTATAACATTTGCCCTTAAGTAGAAACAGTTTGCCAAATGAACATAATTTCAAAATCAGAAGAAAATTACCTTTCATTTTAAGGCTAATTAAGCGCAACTTAACAAGTGGTCCTTATCAAATTTGGAGTAGTATATCTTTTTTATAGCTAATATTTGTACCAGTGAAAAGTGTATACAGTTAACAAAATCGTAAAATTGACAAGGTGAATGATTTTGGAATGATTTAGGAATGAATGAATGTGTGGAGCGAGTTTTGAGTGAATTTAATGGGAGAAAATCCAATATCCCAAATTTTGTTCAGGGTGAACAAAACGGACGATTTTGATTATAACCCTTTAATAAAAATATGCATACAAGTTCTATAGATAGCTTCCTATTTCTTCAAGAATCTATTAGACGCTTACAATTTGAATTGTTTCAGTGAAATCGCGATTTCTCTCTTTCCAAATTTTTTTTGAATGACGTAATTGATTTCATATTTTTCAATGGGATTGAGCGTTTTTGAATGGCTTGAGTAAGTGTTACGAAAGAATAAATGGAGCGCTGATTTAGCGATTTCGACTGGTTTTGATTGAGGCGAATGTAAATTTTACGATGTAACTAATTGTTTCCTATTTTAAACTCATCAACATGCCAGCCAGATGGAATTAAACTTTTTTTTTTCGTATTTATTTGAAGGTTCGTGTAACATTCTTACCTCAGGGCTTTTGGTGAAATTTTCCTATGCAGTTTCCATGTAGGACCATATTTGGAAAATGCAATATCCTTAAAACCATCCGTCATTCGACCAACTGGAAAAAAATAACGAAGCCTAAAACTATTTATATATATGTGCATCAATGTGCCAATTTTCATTTATAGGAAAGACCGGTGGTGACTTCTTTTATTTGCATTTCAAACTTCACATTTCAAACTTATAATCTTTGAGGCGTGAACTTGGGATGACACTTCTAAAATTCACACTTCACACTTCAAACATATTATCTGGAAAGTGCGAAGTCGGAAGTCTGAACTATGAACTGTGAAGTGTGAACTATGAAGGTAGAAGTCAAAAGTGAGAACTGTGAAGTGTGAACTATGAAGGATTGAAGTCTGAAGTATGAACTTGGTATTATTTACTGTGAAGTGGGAAGTTTGAACTGTGAAGTTTGAAGTGTGAACTGTGAAGCCTAAAATGTGAAGTGTGATTTTTGAAGTGTAAAATGTGAAAAGTGAGTTTTGAAGTGTGAAGTTGAATTATGAACCGAACAATATGAAGTGTGAAGTTGGAAGTGTTCAATGTGCACACTTCAAAAACTTCACACTTCACAGTTAACACGTTTTAGGTCTATGCGTATTATTTCAAATAGTTTCGCATGTGCGAAAAGTCAATCAACTTGTATTGACAAGCACACGGAAGAATGTAATATTGTTTGAGCGTCGAGCGTTACCTTAAGTTAAACTGTCTGGTGAGCACATAGTGACAACCATAATTAGTGGATGCACATAATGGTCTGAGCTTTATTTTGTTCAACTTTGAAACTCAAGTATCGTGTGGAAGTTCATTCTTATATAAAACAAATACTTATCACTAGACATGAAAATAAAATGTTTCATTCAAACACTTAAGAACAGTTTGACGGATAAAAGTTCATTTTAAAAGCATTAAAATTACGACCAACACTGAACGATATTGGCATTAACATAAACTTGTGTATTAAACTCACTTGATGTCCATTGGTAACGACCGGCAAATTCTGTATATTTCTTCACAAGAACTTCCATGGCGTATTCGATGTTATTTACAACAACAACTGTAATTGGTCCTATAATACACAAGTTCGTTCGAATGAAATTTACTATTTTCGAAATGAGAGACATTAGAATCCAACCATTTAATACATGTGCGTAAAATTTCTCCTATCTGGTCTTAATACTGAAAATAAACTTGACCTAATTTATGCATGCTAAGATTACTTAAAAAAATATGCAATAAACTTTTTACAGAGTAAAGATTAACCTTGTGTAGACCTTCAAATTTGGGCAAGAGATCAAAGGTAAATTTTGTCTATTGAATATTCAAAATTGATCTTAGATCAAAGAGAGAACTTTAAGCAAAATAAAATAAAATAAAATAAAACATCATTAAAGCACAAAGTCTTTAAGCCATAGCTGCATCAAGATAGGCGAGTATGTATTATTGCTATGGCCGTACATGTATGCATGTTATTTAATGCTGATTTTAGAATCAGAGTCTAAAAATGATAAAATATGCATGTAAACTACTTTACCCAGACCGACTGTAATGACTGGACCATACTTTTTAGACCATCCATAAAATTGGGTGTGGTAACGCTTGTCCGGTCCTAGCTCTGAAATGAAGATGCTTACATATGTATTTTTTTTTTAAAAAAGATAATAATTCTTTTTGTTAAGCAGTTACACTGGCCATGTATCGAGGATAATAGAAAGGGTTCAGGTAAAAATACAGTAAAACTTGTTTTATGCGATCACTAACTGCACCACCAAAAGGAGGTGAATTAAGAAAATGGCCGCTTCATATACGTTTTTTTTTTTTACATATAAGAAACATACTTTTAAATTGAATATGCATATAATTGCGACATTATCAGCAATCCTGTATTGTTAAAACTCAATAGAATCGTCTCATGGAGACGATTCTGGTGTGTTATAACAAATAGGATTCATTTTCAATAATTTTTGGACTAACTATATCTACTGTTTAATATACATGTATTTTGATGTAACGAAGGGACTTTTGAAAACGGTCGCTTTATATAATAAAAAGGGTCCCTAATAGAAATGATCGCTCGAGTAAGATTGCACAGACATATGATATAAATAGCCGGTCTTTTCTTTATCAAGAACTATTGATGTTGTATTAAGCGACCGTTTCCATTAGGGACCGCTTTTTGGTGGTCCCTTAAGTGATCGCTAAAACAAGGTTTACTTTACTCACTTATCATTAGAATTATTTAAAGTGATAATATAAGAAATGATAAATCTTACAGTACTTCGAAGGTAGGTTACAGAAAAGAATTGCTGCCTACAACGAGGAAAAAGAGTTACCTGGCTGCCACAACTTGTTCAAACTCACATGTCCATTCTATATAACCATGAGTTTGTTTCTGAATATTGATAGATGACTGGCCTCTGATTGATCCAGTCTCTTTTTTCTACATGTTTTACAGAATTCCTTGCTGGTCTCTCGAAAAGGATCCACTTATATTATCAAAATTATAACTTACGAAATGCATTTCCAATGAATGGTAGACCACGTGGTCCTGGGGGCATGTTGTATTTCCTACGTTTCAAGAATAAACGTATTGTGACACACATAATCATACCAACAAGAAGGGTCTGCACCCAAGAACTTGGTACAAGTTTGTCAAGCATCGCTTTAGAACATTCTAGCCTGAAAGAACACAAAATTATGTGAGGTATGCAAACAGTTTTCTATCAACCGAATTTACTCTACCAAAGCCTGTCATACATTCAGGATGACAAAACAGTGCAAACTGTTTGCAATTTACAGATATGTACAGCCGCGTCATTTATAATGGTTATAAATCTCACTGGTTCCCGGTTTTACAAGGTACCCGTCAAGGCGGAGTCTGGTCCCCATTCCTGTATTTAATCTTTATCGATTCATTAATTGATCAGTTAGTGGATAGTAACTTGGGATTTCAGGTAAATGGGCTAAGTTTGTGTGCCCCGTCTTTTGCGGATGATATGACCTTGTTGTCGCTATCTGCACACTCTCTTCAAGCTATGCTAGATATTTGTTATAAATATTCGCGTCTGTGGAGATTTCAATATAATCCATCTAAATATTCTGTTGTAATTTTCCATGAATCAAAAAGAGCATTCAAACACAATTCACGATCATGGTTCATTGGTAATCAGAAAATAAAAGAGTCTGAGTCTGCGATACACTTAGGTATTTTGTACGACAAGTACTCGTCTCCGACACCTCTTGTTAAAAACGTTAGTTGTAAGCTCAGACGTTCTTTCTTTGGTCTTGTAAAAGACGGCTTACATCGCAATGGGCTAAATCCGTTGACTGGCTTTAAAATTTACAGATCCATTGTACTGCCAAGGGCCCTTTTTGGGTGTGAATTTTTACCGCCGCTTTCCAATGAAAATAATTTAACTATTGAGCGGTCGCACAGACTGTGTCTGAAACAAATTCAGGGACTATTTACCCGGTCTAGAACCGATATCGTTCTCGGTCTTTTAGGGTCTCTACCGATTCAGGCAGATATCGAGTTTAGAAAACTTGCTTTTTTGGGTCAATTATGTCGTCTCGACAGGGATTGTGCGGTAAAAGATTTCTTTCTGCATCGCTTATGTTCTTTCTTCAATGGTTCTGCTTGTCATGGTTTCATATCAGAAATATCTAATATTTTGAACAAATATGATTTAATGTACATTCTTCAAGACTTTGTCAGTTACAGTAGATTTCCCACTAAATTCACTTGGAAAACTCACGTAAGGTCCAAGATTAATCATCATTACGCAAACGATTGGGAACTGAGGACGTCTGCTCAAGAATTTGCTTTATATAGGGAAATTCAAACAAATTTTCATGACCCTTCTCTGTGGGTTTTCGCTTTAAAATATCCAGATAAATTGAATTCTTGTTTTTCTGCAGCACAGATAATTGCAAATTTAGCTATGTTTGACTCTTTTTGTAGGCGGTGTGGTAAAAATAACATTACATGTAGTAAAAGTGAGCACATACTGTTCGACTGCGTTGCTGTACAAAACTGTCGGGACTCATTCAATCAAAAGCTTGGTACTACCATACTTTCATTTTTGACAGCATTGAGTCACAAGGATTATATTACAGCTCTTTTTGGTATCAATACCAATTTCACAGTTATTTTAGGGGATAACTATTCAGACTTTTGCATGTTAGCCCTTAATTATTTGCATCATATTTGGTGCTGTTACAGTTTATGAGTTCATGTTAATTCATTTTTTTGATTTCGATTATACTGACCATGATAGAGAAAGAAAAGTCACAAAAGACTGTTATGGATAGTGACATCATAATCGTTTACAAAATTGATATAGCTTTCTTTACGAAAATGATTTCTAGCGATTTTGTTTTTTTGAATATCACACCGAAGTGTAAATAAGCATCGGCTGATGTCCTTTGATTTAGATATGTCTAAAAAACGTAATTTATTTTATAAGCATTTTTATCATAGCCTATTGATAATTGGTTCCCTGCTATCCATAATATGTCTTTAGTATTTATCCGTACATCCTTTGGACGTCTTTCATTTTCGTTTCGTGTAAGACGTTTGATTAGGGATTTGCGTGATATAGATTAGCTCCTACAAGTCTATGTGTACCCATATGCATGAATTAGCATACTTCTTGCAAATTGTTAGACTTGAAGAGGTCATAACCACTGACATTCTATCTGTGGCTATGGAGTTTTACGATCTAGCGTGAAACATTCCTACGCTCTTTATTATAAGACCAATTTTTACTTTTTCTTTCAATTCCATTAATTAATGTATAATATTTTCCTATGACATGTAAATTTCTTTGTAATTTATAATGTATAATCTTCATTATTGGAGGAAATAAAGAATATATACTGTTTTGTCTTCCTAAACGCAGGACAGTTTTTACAGCAAGTATAAATTATGACCCATTACGCAAAAAAGGATCAACTAGGAAATGCGTTTACAAAAATAAAGTTAGAAAAAGAGATAAGACCCAGAAGAGCACAACAAGAGGCTGAATTTCTAAAAGGATTGTATACAGAAAGTTGCCGTGATCATTTCAGGTCGAGAAAATGGAGAAACGATGGAAAATTTCGACCCTACTCACCATGCGCAATCAACTCTTCCTAGATGGCCCCTGTTCGCCTGACAGGTCACAGATTATTGTGCTGTCACTTATTTCCTCACAATTTTAAGTGCATAATAATGGGCAAAATATATTCTAGATCAACTTACATTTAAATGTCTCATCTACAATTTATTTTATTTTATTTAAGTAAGGTCAAAACTTGTACAATCTTGACGTAAACTTTCTCTTTCCCTCTCCCTCCCTCTCTCTCTCTCTCTCTCTCTCTCTCTCTCTCTCTCTCTCTCTCTCTCTCTCTCTCTCTCTCTCTCTCTCTCTCTCTCTCTCTCTCTCTCTCTCTCTCTCTCTCTCTTCCCCCTCCCTCTCACCTCCCCATTCTCTCCCACCCGCTCATTTTCTTGTTTAGTTTTTGAAACTGAAATACTTTTAAAATTTATATCAAGACCTTTTTAAAATGAAGTGGCCCATGAGCCAGTAAGGGCATAAGTCGCTGGTCAAAGGTACATGTACACCCAAGGTCACCAAGTCCATTAACTTACGATGAAGAAAAAAAACACCTGTAAATGTTTATACAAAAAGATATCTCAGTAAAAAAAAATACTGCCCCTTTTGCTGTCAGGAACCTTATGGATCTAAACCAATTCTTAACAGAATAATTATTGCAATTGCAAAATTATATAGAGTAAGTTTTATTAGTCTGATATAGGGCCCAGAAGGGCCAGATATTGCTCAAGGAAATCATCAGATTCATTAATTTGTTTTACATAAAGTTTAAGATTTTTCAAGAAGGTCATGGAATGATTTTTAGGTTCTACAGAGACAATCATCTACCAATGTATCAATCTAAATAGTTAATCGCTTGATAAATCGACATTTTTAAGAAGTAGGTCAAAGGGCAAAGATATGATCAATGATTTACCTTCATATAAAAGTTTTAAAGACAATCATCATTCATTCAATTTTGATCTAGACCTTAAATCTCAATATTTGAGAAAGTTTGTCAAAGGTCAAAGTTAAAGTCAATGGTTCATTGTTGTGCAAAGATAACAGAAACTAGTCTACTAACCGTCATTATTTATCTAAAACAGTCATGCCAGAATCAAGGCAAGTTTCAACCAACCCTTGTTATTGACTTAATACGGCCCTAGACTTAATAATTCAGTATTTAAAAATAGTATGTTAAAGGTCTAGATTAGGATTTCAAGCGTTCAATATGATGTCAGAATCAAAGAAAACCATCAACCATCCTTTACCATTGACTTAAAACAGACATACATGTAGACATAATAGTTCATAAATGTTAAATCGTCAGACCTAATAATTCAATATTAAAGAAAGTAGGTCAAAGGTCAAGGCCAGCGTCAAACTTTCAACATAATGACTGAATCAAAGCAATCATCTACCAATGCTCAATATAAACCTACTACAGTCCTAGAAATAATTATTCAATAATTAAGACGGTATATCAAAGATCAGGGTTGGGGTCAGTTTCTTAATGAGGATTTGTAATTAAAATTTCATTATTGCGTTCAATTTACGATTTTGAGTCGTTTTAGACATACGATAACGAACAAAATCCGACAGTTAACGAGAGAAAACGTGGATTAATAAGAAAATTCACGTGTCGCTAACGTCCGGCTTTTTTTTTTTACTTAAATATCCTCTGACAGGGCATATATGCATTATCGGTTTCTAGATCTAACACTTATACAGTGCATAAGTAAAGATGATGCTCTTATTCCCGCGTTAAATTTTGTGACGTCATATATTTACCAAGCCGCAACGTTGGTATAAACAAGGGTGGAGGTATAATGCAAAACGCAACTACCCGGCACATTCGTTGGTTTAGAGCAAGCTTTAAAGATTTTCTATGAATCATTTATGACCGATTTTTGAATAAATATAGTAGCATTTCTTTTATGCAATAATAGCGTCAATTCACGTTTCAGTTTTGAGCGTTATCATTTGCAGAGATCTTCACAATGGTTTAACGCCCCCGTGCTTCGCAATCTGGCATTAAACCATTTGTCGGGTCGCTGCAAATGTTTAATCCCTCAAACACTTGAATAAACCCTATATTATGCCCATTTTTGCCGCTGCAAGAACCGGTCCCATTTTCGAAATGAACGATCCTTGTGTTAGCATGGTCCCTAATCACTCTGAGCAAGTTTGAAAACAATCGGATGAAAACGCTAAAATCATTATGAGCAAAAGGTAACAAAAGGTAACTAAAAGACAGACGCATTTCGGATGGGAAAACCGATGTCGCTATAGCTGCTGTGGCCCTTGCTCACATGAGCTAAATGCAAATAAATAATTGTGCATCACATACCTCAGATTGTGAATAGTTGCTTAGCGGTGACAATAAACGTCCGTCCTCTCCATGGGTAAAAAGTTAAAAACTTCTTAAAAACGACTAAAGCAGTCCACACACAAACACTACAACATTAATATACTGTTCACAAAAAGTAGAGGATATTGTAAGTTTGATTTGTGGTATTCTAGTCAGCTTGGGCATCCATACATCTTCAGAGCTCAGTTTTCGAATCATCAATAAAGAAGCCAATTCTTTGATATCATGACAATATCTGACTATGAGACGCAGGCTTTGACAGCAGTCGGGACTCGCGTTCTTCTTTTTTCCAGCATACCATTGACTCACTTACAGTGAGCTTTCATTAGAACTCACATTATTCCAACAAAATATGATACGAATACATGTTAGAGATAAACATCAAATAATTTTTCTCGAAGTTGTGCTCAACTCAAGTAAGAATTTCCATTACGCCATACTCCATGTTAAAATAAGCACTATACCCCTCTCATCTTAAATGCTGAATTTGCAGGACGTATTTAGCAGAAAAGGGAATTCCATAACTACCATATTACCATGAAGCAACTGCTAGTTGGCCAATACTAAGTTAGATCGTCCTAAATTGACTGCAACCACAATAACCTTATTATTTAACAGATTATCCCCTACTTTTTGTGAACAGTATATTTTATCCCATATGTATATAACAAAGGCGCCTTTCAGAAAAGCGTTATTTAAATTGCTCACAAGTGCGATACACAGCTGCGTGAGTCATCCTAGGTCATTCGGTTTACATAGCTTGTATCGATTTAGCCTTTCAAAGTCGAATTTTAAAACTGTTTCGATTGATTCAAAAGCAATCATGTTTAACAAAAGGACACCACAAGCGGATGCCAGGCTCATCTGATTTGCAGGTCCTTGGTAATAGTTTTAAAAGATAGATTTAAGGGTATCCGGCTTGATAGCATGCGTTGCTTTTGTAGTGAAGATTAAATTCATACTTCCGTATATTGACCTTCATAGGGCCGTTCGGCGACGGGTCACTCGAAAACGGATATTCCAGGAAAATGGAAAAAAGTGTTTACCATTGTCTGACTGGAGGTGATATGCACTGGCTTCATTTTTAAACCAGCTGTTTTTAAAGAAAACCAGAATTAGTTACATAGTGAAATTGACAAGTGATGATTTAGGAATGATTTTGTATGAAATTGAATGAGTGAGATAAGTGGAATTTGAGAGATGAAAACGGGAGGTAATCTTACATCGCCAATTTTCATCAGGATGAACGAAATAAGCGATATTTATTACCTCCTTTGAAAGAAATATGAAAAATAGCTTCTTATCTCTTCAAGCACCAATTAGATGCTAATTATTTCAATGATTTCTGTGAGATCGCGACTTTCCTAGTGATATTTTTAAATGTGACGTCGCGCACGGTAATGCGGCACTTTTTAGTAAACGTCACCCTGTGTGTTTTAAAACTTACCAATACAAGACTCCTTGGTCGCACTATCCTTATATCTTATATCTAAATAACGCTTAAACCATGGCCAATTTATAAATCAAACTTCTATTGCAAACTATTTCGTATGATTTCGTAAAATGGAGTTTCAAATGGTAATTTAAGCGAAAAAACGCGTGTAACATGTAACATAAAAGCATCACCGGAAGATACACATCTTATATTTTATACAGATAAGTAATGCTTAAACTTCTTGAAAGTGCATCAAATCTAAACTGGCAGGACATCCAACAATTTTACCAACGGAGATCGAAATTTAACCACAAATAAGAAAAATACCGCTTTGTGTTTAACAAAAAGTGAAGCGTAACATCAAACTTTATGACGCCGAAAAAATGACGGTTTTCTTTTATATTTTAATTAAAAATGGTCCAATTGCAGCCAATCTTTAAATTAAAAATATTATTTTTCTGTTTTTCTTAAATATGTAAATAAATATCAATTTTAGTTTTAATCGGAAAATTGATAAGCCGAAATTCGTGTGGAACGAAATCTTTTTACGCTGTTATAAAACTGTTTTTTCCATTCTTAATACGCTGAAAAAAGCAGTTCCTTTATTCATACGATAATTTAAATAAAGCTAAGAAATATTATTTTTCTCTTAATAATCATATTAAAATTTCATGAAAAAATATTTACGAATAAAAGAGATATTGATATTAGTTCGTGTGGAACGATTTAAAAAAAAAAACGCGCATTTTCTTACAACGACGTTATGTTTGATTCGTTGAATTATAAAACCGACGCGCCTTCAGACGAAAACAGAGTAGATTAAATCCGCAGTTCAAGGGGAGAAATAGAAAAAGAAAGCTTAATATCATGCGAGAAGAATATCTGGAAGTGGCGATGCGAGTAGGGGAACGGAAGAACTAGATATAAATAAGAGGGCAATATTGCCCGTAATCGCTCATGTTAATTTCGGATAGCAAAACAGAATGTTTGATAGATTTTTCGCAAAGACTTGTATTCTTGGACTGTAACTCGTTGTTCTAAAGGCCCAAGAATAGTGAGTTCGAAGCAAACTTAGCAAAATGTAATAACTTTTTTCGAACATTCAAAAAAGGGGGGATCCGTCATATTCCTTTTACAAAAATGAATGTATTGATGACATCACTTTTTATAAACAAGCTGCTGTTGGTTCGAATTGATCATTGCAATAGAAATAGAGTGAATATTTCATAATGTCAGAATTACCTCCACATTATAACATAAATAATGTTTAAAAGAAGCGTCTAGTCAAATACATCTTCATATTTAGAGTGGAAATAAGTCTTACTCTACAAATGGCTTAAGCCAGTATTCGCATGTCTACACATTTATGCGAAGTTGAGAATAATATGTTATTTTGTATTCTTCGCGAGAGATAAGGGGCGAGTTTCAATTATTTAATGATGACAATATGTTCTGATATTGCTATAGCTGTAGAAAGAGTGAGCAATATAATGATTGTGTATTTTTTCTAACAAAAACAAAAAACAAAAAATAGACGCTACACAATCGACGTTCGCTATTTTGACGTTACATTTTAGTGCCGCATTACCGTGCGCGACGTCTGTACTTGTTGATCTTAACTTTCTAGAAATTTTAGAGCTTTTATGAATGGTTCGAGTGGGTATTTTGAATGAATTAATGGAGCGCTGAGTGAGCGAATTAGATTGGTTTTGATTGAAATGAATGTCAATTTCACGATGAAACTAACTGTACTATAGCCTTTTTGTTATGGACGTGCGAAATCTAAACATTTTTGATTATCTCTCGCGGAGGATGGAGCGTACAGTTAGTTTCATCGTGAAATTGACATTTATCTCAAACTTAAAACATTTTCAATCACTCAAACTGCGCTCCATTCATTCACTCCAAACACTAACTCATACCATTCAAAAACGCTCAAACCCATTGAAAAATATTGAATCAACAAGGTGATTTAAAGTAAATTAGGATAAAGAAAAATCGCGTTTTAACTCGTATAAGTCAAAATTGTAAGGTCTAATAGGTTCTTGAAGAAATAGGAAGCTATCTATGGAACTTCTATGATAATATTGATAAAGGGAGGTAATCGATATCGCTAATTTTGTTCATCCTGAACAAAATTTGCGATATAGGATTACCTCCCACTAAATTCACCTTGTAAATTTCACGATGTTGTTAACTGTATTTACCATAGCGTCCTGGTACAGTTAAGAACAAAGTATAGTTGACAAGCTAAATGGTATTACAATAATTTCGGAATGGAATAGAATGAGTGTATGGAGCGCCTTTGAATGAGATTATAGGGAGGTAATCCAATAACGATAATTTTGTTCAAGATTTAAAAAATTAGCGACATTATTACCTCCCTTAATTAAAGCAATGCAAACATTTTCTATGAAAAAAATCTATGTCTTCACAACCCAATAGAAGACTTACAAAATTCAGTTATGTAATTAAAATTAAGGATTTTTTCTGGCAAATTTCATTTAATATTTGGTTATTGATCTTATCATTTTATGTGATTTTGGAGCGATTTTGAATGGTTTAAGTGACTGTTTGGAATGAATGATTGGAGTGCTGAGTGAGCGATTAAGAATGGTTTTGATCAAACTGAAAGTCGTTTTCACTAATATTTTTTAACTGTATTTCATTCACTATTCACCGATAACACCATATATTATTAGCCTTCCGAGCACTCAATTGCTACATGTAATCAATCCCATACTGATCTGCGATATTCGACCCCTTGCTTGGAGACAAATGATGTGTAGGAATGTGTGCTGCCGTCTTGAATCGGATCCGTGCTCTAATGATTGGGAGGCCGAGGTGCTAACAATTCGATGGCTCTAAATAGGTGTAACTGACTATGAAAATATAGGATGCTACGCGCTGAGCCGACGAAATGTGCTATAACGACGGCTTATGATTGAGAACGACAATTTATCCTGTCACTAGCTATAAATATTACCTAATTAAAGGGGGTATGATACATTGTTGATATCAGGTCACTTGATCACTTGACAGCTTTATCATGTCGCTTGGTCACGTGGCCTGCTGGATCTTCATTTTGCGGCTAATAGGTCTGAAAACAGTACTCTCTTACATTTTTTTGTTTTTAATTTGAGTGTCTATTGCTGCTAAAAAATTTATTTCACTCGATTCCCCTTTGTTTTTAAAATCAAATCGCGACCATATCAATGACGTGGTACATGACTGATGACGTTATCTATAAAATTATGACGAAGCTTATCTTGGTGTTTACATTCGACCTCGAAAACTGCCAGGATTTTAAAACATTTATTTGAATGGATTCAACGCAGATTTATTCGTCCGAGGATGATTTCGGAGATGGTAGCTTTGAATCTGATCTCAATCTATGTCCATCCTCTGATTAAAAGCAAGAAAGGCATAGCTGCATGACAACAAAACTTCGGAGAACAAAGGACGTTTAAGATTTCGAAAATCACCCGATTCATATCTTCTTAATCGTTAAGGTATGTACGCATTAGTCAAGTTTACTTTTGTTAAACATTTTCTTGCTACAGCACCAGAAATCCTATGGAGTTCTTTAGCCTATGGAGTTCTTTAGCTCTACCCATTCACCCTTATATTGAGGATTCGCCGAGTCTCGGAGTTGTAAATCAGGATCGGATTAAATATTCGTAAATAACGTAAATAAATTGCGAATAGACTTTAAACAAGGACTCAAATAAGGTGTTATCTTATACAGCAAACATAAAGGTAACAAACATTAAACCCCCTTTTTGCATGAAATATTTTTAGACACAAATTTCAAATAGTTTATGGTAAAGGGCATCTGATTTGCTACTGAAATGTGAAATTTCATCAAATTCTGAGCATAAGACTAGGAGAAATGAAAGAATAAATGTATTTTACGCGCTAGCGTAAAGGTAACAAACATTTAGCCCCCCCCCCTTTTCCATGATATATTTTTTTACGTTAATTTCAAATCGTTTATAGTAAAGGGCATCTGATTTGCTACTCAAATATGAAATTTCACTAAATTCTGACTGTTAGACTAGGAGAAATTTGGGAAAAACTGTTTTTTACCATAAGTTCCCTTTTCCCGTGACGAGGCCTCAAAATCAAAAACCGTCACAGATGCATCAGCACTATATCACAGGAAGTTCACATCGTAAGTTTCATTTGATTTGGCCCAAGGGTTATGGAGAAATAGGTGGGGACGGACGGACAGAATAACTATTTTACATGCTAACGTAAAGGTAACAAACATTTAGCCCCCCTTTTCAATGATTTATTTTTTTACGTTAATTTCAAATTGTTTATAGGAAAGGGCATCTGATATGCTACTCATATATGAAATTTCACTAAATTCTGACTGTTAGACTAGGAGAAATTTGGGAAAAACTGTTTTTAACCCTAAGTCCCCTTTTCCCGTGACGAGGCCTCAAATCCAAAAACCGTCACAGATACATCAGCACTATATCATGGCAAGTTCACATGGTAAGTTTCATTTGATTTGGCCCAAACGTTATGGAGAAATAGGTGGGGACGGACGGACGGACGGACGGACAGATGGACGGACGGACGGACGGACAGACGAAGTGGCGGCTATATGCTCTCCCTGCGGGGAGCATAAAAATTGTAACGGGATAAATAGAATAGATGACAGGTGACTTGAGATGGAAAAGTTTAACGGGCTCGGCTTCTGAATCTAACCGGTTCGCCTCCGGCTCACCAGATAAATTCCTACGCCTTGCCCGATAAACTTTTCCATCTCAAGTCACCAACCATCTATTCTCTATATCTATACGTTATATATATTATAACGTTATGGAGAAATAGGTGGGGACGGACGGACGGACGGATGGACGGACGGACGGACGGAATTACGGACGGACAGACGAAGTGGCGGCTATATGCTCTCCCTTCGGGGAGCATAAAAATTGTAACGGGATAAATAGAATAGATGACAGGTGACTTGAGATGGAAAAGTTTAACGGGCTCGGCTTCTGAATCTAACCGGTTCGCCTCCGGCTCACCAGATAAATTCCTACGCCTTGCCCGATAAACTTTTCCATCTCAAGTCACCAACCATCTATTCTCTATATCTAGGCTGATATCATATCTCAGTTAGAAATTACAATTAAATTTGTAACTGTATGAGCAAACAACATTAAATCAATGAGTAATTATACATAACAACTTATTTGTGTTATCTTTTAATTACATACATTAATTTCAGCATTATTTTAGAATTACAGCTTTAAATTCATCTTGAGCTCTTGATTCTTATTTGAGTATGAGAAATGTTATATAATCTCGAGCCTTGATCGTAAGAAGAATTTTACCGTTTCTTAATATAGAACAGATAGGCTAAGCATTATTCCGGTCAAAGTTTGCCGAATTCTAGTCTTTCGTTTCAGAAAAGAAGATAATTTTTATATTTTGTCATATGGGAATACTTTTCGGTGATGGAATGGCCTGTAGAGCCCTATCATACAGTTAGTTACATCGTGAAATTGACATTCACCTCAATCAAAACCATTCTAAATCGCTCACTCAGCACTCCAATCATTCAATCCAAACACTCACTCAAAAAAGTCAAAAACGCTCAAACCCATTGAAAAATATAGAACCAACAATGTCATTCAAAATACATTTTGATAGAGAAAAATCGGGATTTCACTGACATAATTCAAATTGTTGGCGTCTCATAGGCTGAAGAAATGGGAAGCTATATATAGAACTTGTATGCATTTATTTAAAGGGAGGTAATCATTATCGCTAATTTTGTTCATCCTGAACAAAATTTGCGATATAGGATTTCCTCCCATTAAATTCACTCAAAACTTGCTCCACACACTCATTCAATTTAATTCCTAAATCTTTCCAAAATCATTAACCTTGTCAATTTCATGATGTTGTTAATTATATCAACCCGATATGAATTTACGTAAATATGAAAGAACATGTCCAGAACATCTTTCCTGTTAAGATGGTTGGATTTTAATCAGTAGGTTCATTCTTTAATGCTTTTTGATGGTTTATCGAGAAATAACGACAGATTATCACTTGATAATCTCACCGCAAAGCTGTGAAATTATCAAAATTTTATACCCTGCTTTTGTGCATTTCTCCCTTTCTCACGTCATCTATGCGGGGCGAAATAAGTGACGTCACAATGAACGTTACATAGAAATCACGTGCAAAATGACGCGCTTTACGGAAATATGTCCTAGAATTTCGCATTTTGTCTCATGAAGAAATAGAATAATCGTTTGTTTTTCAAGTAAGATCGATTAATATTTCATTTCGTGAATAACAAAAGCTATATTTTCACTCGTGGCTCTGCTACTGGTTAAAATATATTTTTTGTTGTTCACTCAATGAATATAAATCGATCTTACACTGAAACAAACAATCATCCTTTATATATTTCATTATATGACCATTTTTCGGTGACATGACAGTCCCTAGTGCCCGTGTTATCAGTCAGATCAGAAATTAACAAAGAATTCTGGACAACGTGTCCTACGTATCATTCAAACAAGTTGGTTGAATTATTACGAGTAGTTTCAGAAAAAATGAATTTCAAGCTTCATCACATGAGACCATTTTTAGGCTTCGCAACAACCCGTAAGGTCCACTTTCTTAATTAGAAAACTAACTAAGAAATCTAAAAGAGTATGTCCTAAGCAATCCTTGGTAAGACAGTATTGTTCAATTCCGTAAACTACATTTATCGACCCTCCGACAACTTGTCAAAATTATCTCGATTTTATGAATAATTCATGAAGCCTTTTGATTGGCGATCTAAATTTTTGTGTTAGAAAAATTGGTCAAATTTTAGTCTGCATTACACGTAATTTCAATTTTTTTAAACTATTCCAAAATTTAAATAGCCATTTCTTTGCTTACATGCATTAAAACTTCGCCTAAGTCACCGGACAAATATTTCGCTAGCCTATTTTCTTAATGCAAGGCTATGGTATGTCTTACTAGTCTTCGCTTTATCTTGTTATTTTGTTACAAATCAATATCAAAATGCAGACTATCGTACAGCCTTGCTACATGCCATAGGTTTTCACATCTGGAATGTCCGTATTGATTTTAGCATCGGAAACTCTCGGACCGATCTCTTTAAGGAATTTAGGAAGAGTAGCATAATGTCATGCCCAATTGATTAGCTAATAAAGTTATATACAATTACCATTAATACGAAGGTTGTTTGATAAATTCGCGGTATTACTCTATAAATCAAAATCGATATGAAATAATAAGATCATTTTTGTTTCATAGTAAAATTTTTCTATTCCTTGAATACCAGTCAAAAAATCAAAATGATACGTTAACAAATATTTTACAGATAACATTGAATAAGGTCATATCTGGCCAGTTGCCTTACGGTAGAACGTCATTAACGTCACGTCAAGATAGATGACGTCAGGCAGTAGAAATCAAATTGAGCGATCTGTGACCTTTCTACGTAGTATCCGGCTGTAGCTACGCATTTCCCGTGTCTAAGAACCCACCGGTTGAATGTTTCCTTAAACCAGTCAATGTTGGAGGACATGGTGACTAGCTGCTCTACACGTGCTCTACACGTGCCTTAGTTCCCTGCGTGACAGAAGATTTCGGCCTACCTGGCCTGTCATCATCACGAATCGATGTCCTGCATGTCTTAAATCGTCCATGCCATTTAAATACAAACGTTTTTCCACATACCGGCAAAGAATCTGACTCTAGTCCTACACTGAACTTCACGACAGAACTCAAATCGAGCTCATCAGATGACGTCAGTTTTATTCGAAAGTTTTTTTTGGGACATGATTTTGAAAACATTGAGCACAAGGTAACTTTCAAAAACAAAAACGGCAGATTTTCAGGAAATGACGTCACAAAGCTAACCAAACGTTAAGTGAATTCCCGCCATTTTGACGTACATAGTTTTGATTTGTTTGAATGAGTTTAACGCCGCTTTCAACAATCTCGCAGTTATATTGCGGCGGCCGGAACACCTAACAATGGATTCCTGGTATTTCTTTCATCTGTACTATCATTACACCCTTTCCTAGCCTCCGACTGCTATCTCACATTGGTTTACGATTATCTACCTATTGGTGAGAGACAAGCGTCGGAAAGGAAATTTGCCGCCACCGGGGATCGAACCCACGACTTCCAGATTGGAGTCTTATGCCTTACCAACTGCGCTATGGTGGCGGCTCTACATAGTTTTAGCGCTTTTGTACAATTTCAAATGATTGAAAACTGACCAAAGGCAACCTCGCGTACCTTGGTTGCTATGGAGACAGAAAAAGAGCTTTTTGTAAGGCACATTTTATTATCATAAAACACCAAAATTTATAATAATAGCCTGTGCGTGAGATTTCCAACAATTCAAATATGCGCAAAACAAAGACTTTAACCAGTCTGTGAATCCGCACAGTCTGTCGAGAGTCTTTGCTATGCGCTTAGTAAAAAAATAAGTTCTCAAAGTATCTGTAGACCATCGGGTAACTTTATATTTACATAATGTGGCTTTCTACGCTACTCAATGTTGGCACCTCACGAAAATTTCAATTTGTTGGAAATGTCACGCACAGGCTCACATGTCTTTTTATGTCTGTATGAAAAATCCGTGATCTTTTGTCGAAAAATGAAAAAATAAGAAAGAAATTCTGAGATTTTATCAAACAACCCTCGTATTCACAGAAATGACGTTTCGCTAGCGTAGTGTCCCAGGAGGAATGGATGGAGAGTAAAGATACGCTTTTCGCCTGTGCTCCGATAGTGATCCTAGGCATCGTTCCTGTGAAATCTGGTTAAATTCGGACCAGTAGTTTCAGAGATAATTTTTTTTATATTTCATTAAATGTGACTTATTTTCGGTGACACAACGGTCCGGTCCGTAGCGCCCATGTTATCAACTATTTCGGATTTTTTAACGAAGAATTCTGAAAGAGCACAGTAAGAAGATTTGTTTATTTTTCATGATAGAAAATAAATCTGAAGAAAATAGAATTAATATGGTATAAGCCCGATCGATTTATAAAGGATGTATCAGAAAAGGAAAATATGAATATGATGATATGGAAACTAATAAGTTATTGAAAGCCACGGAAAAAACGCAAGGTTATATTGGAGAATGCTTAAACAAACATGTGGAATTAAAAATTCAAAAATTTCAATTGACATTTTTGAGTCCTATTTTAAATCCGTTAACAACCCAAATAGTGATTTTTTTAGTCCAGATGAGGACGTTTTAGACTTCATCGAAAGGTATCAAAATAACGAATTTAATATAATGTTTAATGAGCTAAATGAACCTTTCTCACAAAATGAACTTTTCAAATCAATATCCCAGCTTAGCAATAATAAATCGGCTGGACCCGATATGTATATCAACGAGTTCTTTATAAACGGAAAAATGAACTATCCCCTATTTTATTAGTACTCTTCAATAAAATTTTCGATCTCGGTTACTTTCCAGAGTCTTGGTCTGAAGGATTTGTAATTCCATTGCATAAAAAGAGAGTTTGAATGATGTTAATAATTATAGGGGCATAACATTATTAAGTACATTAGGCAAATTGTTTACGCGTATGTTGAATAACAGACTATGCAATTGGGCAGAACTATACAGTGTCTATATTGAATCCCAAGCAGGCTTTAGGAAAAACATGGGAACAATCGATAATATATTTGTTTTGCATGGGGTTATTAATCATATGATTACCAACGGAAAACAGTTATACTGTGCATTTATTGACTTTACCAAGGCTTTCGATTATATAACGAGAGATAATCTATGGTTGAAACTGATTAAGTTGGGCATTCGGGGTTATATTTTTAATGTTATAAAATCAATGTATGAAAACGTAAAATCTCGCGTTAAAAACGCGAATAACTTAAGTAATAGTTTTAGTTGCTCCCTTGGAGTGAGACAGGGTGAGTGCCTTTCTCCCTTTCTTTTTTCGATGTTTATAAATGACATTGAAGATGATTATGTTAAAAAAGGTAGTGGTGGTATTGACATGTATATGTTTAAAATGTTTATGATTTTATATGCTGATGATATTGTTGTATTTGCAAATAGTTCTTCGGAACTTCAAAATAACCTCGATTTGCTATATAATTATTGCTCCAAATGGAAACTCTCTGTTAATATCACGAAGACCAAAGTCATAGTTTTTAGAAAGGGTGGACGGCTCCAAAACAATATACAGTTAGTTCACTTATGGGGGTAACCAAATAGAAATCGTTGAAAAGTTTGTTTATTTAGGTATTGTTTTCTCTTCAGGTGGTTCTTTTGCCGCCGCACAATCCACATTAGCGGGTCAATCACTCAAGGCTATCTTTAAACTAAATTAATACTTATATAGATTTACAAAGATATCGATTAAACACAAGTTAGAACTTTTTGACAAATTAATTATGCCTATAATGAACTATGGAAGTGAAGTCTGGGGATTTCACTCTGGTCTAGCATTAGATAGGGTACACTTGCAGTTTTGCAAAAGGTTACTTGGGGTTAACAAATCTTGTCAAAATGATTTTATCTATGGAGAATTAGGAAGATTTCCACTGCAAAATAATAGATGGAAGTGAAGTCTGGGGATTTCACTCTGGTCTAGCATTAGATAGGGTACACTTGCAGTTTTGCAAAAGGTTACTTGGGGTTAACAAATCTTGTCAAAATGATTTTATCTATGGAGAATTAGGAAGATTTCCACTGCAAAATAATAGATTTTTCAATATAATCAAATTTTGGACTAAAATCATAAGTAGTGACAGTACGAAATTCATCAAGATAACATATAATACCCTATATCAGGATTTATTAGACAAACCTAATTACAAAAACTGGTGTTCTCTTTGTCGAGACTTGCTAAATAAATTGAGCTTGAATGAGGCATGGCTGTATCAAAGTTTTGGGGAGCGTAAAAGTTTTCTGATTTTAGTTAGACAGAGAATACATGACCAATTTCTTCAAAACTGGATGGGTCGCATAAATGATTCTAGTAGAGCACTATTTTACAAAAATCTGGCGGAATTTCGATTTCAATCCTATCTTGATTTCATTCAAGTAGAAAAAATTAGAGTAAGCCTAAGCCGGCTTCGCATCTCATCGCACAGGTTGTGCGTTGAGACGGAAAGATGGAATAGACCTACAAGTACACCACTAAATGAAAGAATATGCACACGGTGTCAAACATTTGAAGATGAATTCCATTTTGTTATCGAATGTGGTCACTGTAAAACACTGAGAAAACAATTTTTACCCAGTTATTATTGGAAATATCCTAATATGTATAAATTCGTTGAATTGATGAAATCGGAAAATGTGACTCTTATAAAACGATTAGGAAGCTATATTAATAAAGCATTTTTGCTAAGGAATGAAATAATGTACTCAAATTAAGCATTCAAACCATCCCTCTGCTTTTAGAAGTGTTACAATACTTTAGTTGCTGCGTAAACATTGCAATGTATAATAAAAAAATGATAATGTTGCTTAATTATACAGTTAGGCGCACCGTGATATTGACTTTCATCTCGATCAGGACCACTCAAATCACACAGTACTCTTACCTGTCATCAAGAAACTGTTAAAAAATCTTCGAAATCGTTATAAAAATCGATATTTCAATCAAATCGACTAAAAAAATGGATGGATTTATAAGAGGGGGGTAATAAATATGACTAAATTCGTTCACGTTGGACGGAGTTAGTGATATTGGATTACCTCCCTTGAATACCATTCCAAACTCACTCCACACTTTGATTCACCATCATTCTAAAATCAAGAAAGCTAATTTCACGATGTTTCTAGCTGTAGATTGAGACTTTGTTTCTCTTTGTTTTAACTTGATAAATTTTCATTTAATACTTATTTTGTCTCTATAAACTATACATATTTCACGTTTTCATGGGGCTATGTGGCTTCGTACCATCAGTTTGAATAAGCTGAAGTTACGTTGTTCTCGTTGCCCATCGACTATATGACTGACTACACCATAAAAGGTAATAATAATCTACTCACAATCCTGGCTTGTTTTTCGTTTTGCACAAGCCTGGAGAAGTGGATCAATATTTCATTTCTCATTTTGTTATATCTTAATTTAATACATTATCAAAACTTATTACAGATACATGAATATGTAAAATTATTTTATGTTGTCCGCCATAGTCATTTGTTAATATTGTAACAATTATTGTAATCTCCTCATGGGTCAAAGACCTTCTGGAGGCTTATTGAATAAAGCATAAAGCATATCACATGATATTAAACTACTTTTGGTGAGGCGACAGCCCATGTTATCCGTCTGATCAGAATGTAACGAAGAAATTTGGAATGTCCCAATGACCATTCCTGTGAAATATGGTGAAACTCTGTCCTGTAGATTCAGAAGAGAATATGTTTTATTTAAAAGTTCACGCACGGATGCACGGACTAATGAATGGCCATCCGCCACGACATAAGCTCATATTGACTTGGTCCAAATGGACCTAAAGATGAATATTGTGATTGGTAGTTTAGTTTAGTTGATTAGTTAAATGATACTATTGTTCACCTCACTGTGTAACAGTTCTAAACGACATGAGTTATTTCAAGACGTAAATTGAGCAAAAAGGCTATCTCTCTTTATATCAAAATGTTTATTCATCAAAAGATATTTCAACTCGATTTTGACCACGAACTCACCAAGTCACTAGCGGTCCGCCAATACGCGTTTTTTGATTATTTACCCGTGTTGGATGCTTAATGTTTTTGCCCTCTCGCACATGTAAAATTGTTGGAAATGTCACAGCGGGCTCAAAATTTATAGAAATAAAGGAATAAAAAGATATGTACTTAGTTTAAATTCATTTTCGCGTCACTCGTTCTTGAGACACATTTTAATGACACAGCTGTACATATTTATTAAGACCAACATTGATGGGACAATAAAATTTCTTTGGTAGAAAGTTCATTTTTTACCTTCTTCTTAAGAAGATTCAAACTTTGATAGTATCAATTTATTCCTGAGTTAAGTTCGTCGTGTAACTTTGACCTTGAATGGCACCGGTGACGCTGCGAATATGGATCCCAGCGGTACAATGTCAACATCAACACCCGGCTCTGAACTCCAGGAGAATCGCTGCATCAGGCCAGCAAACAGCAGATGTAACTCGGGTTTGGCAACGAACTCACCCAGACAAACACGTTTACCAGCGGAGAATGGCAGCCAGTTGGGAGGTTTGGGTCCTAGGCGGCCATTTTCGTCAAGGTATCTTTCAGGTATGAATTTGTCGACATCATCCCAGGCCTTTGGTTCATGGTGTAAAGCCCAATGATTGATTGCCACTAGAGTGTCTTTAGGGATTTTGTACCCGGCTGGAAATGTAATGATTAAAATAATGAAGAAATAGGATGAAGTATAACTTAATGATTTTTCTATGACTTTTTTTTCTTTTCATCGCACATTGATTTTCTGTTGAAATGGCAATATTAGTTCAGCCGTGCTGGTGTTGCATGATATTATCGTTTTAGGGTGTGGACCCTAAATAGTTCCGAAACGTTTCGGAAGTATTTGACTTTGACAGTGTTAACCGAAGGTTTCATAAAAATTTCATTAGAGAACCTCGGTTACCAATGTGTTCCGAATTTTGGAGCAACTATTACTGGTCCACTTCTCTTTTGTTAGTTACATTTTTCAAAACAGAACATTCTGATTGGATTGGTTAGAAAATGTTTTCATATTCATTTAAAAACTAATTTGTGTAAACTTCCATTTTACATGCTTGCACAAAAAAACCTCGTTAGAACATAAGTCACAAAAGTAGTGAATTTTTTGTGTTTTTTTTGGGGGGTAGATGTTATCTAATTTTAAAAGATGATTTGATTATCATTTGAATGCATGAAGACAATTACCGCCATTATGTACGATTCAGGCCTGCGTATTCAAAGTGAGTTAAGGTTTTAGTTTCACACCTGCATGAGTGAGTCTTTTTCAATTGAGACCAAAAAATTGACGATAAGTCAGTCGCTAAATAAAAGTTATTAAACCGTTTTTCGTACCGTTCAAAGCGTACTACTTTCGTATACTAAGCTTAAGAAGACAATATGGACAAAGAACAGCCTGCACATATATTTGCTGTTTGATCTTAGCGTTCGTTAAATATTTTTTGAATTAAATCAGTCGCAAAGCGGACCAAAACCCTCCACAGCCATCCTCCAACCAGCGCTTTTTTACAATTCTGGAACAGTTTTCAGTTCAATTGGGACTTTGACCTTGTACCTTCGTGACCAAAAACCAAAAGGGCGCTTCCTTATACGGAGGACAACAATTGTATAACGTTTTGTGATTCTAAGTCACGGAATCGAAAAAGGTCTACGGACAAACGGATGGATAGACGGATAGACAGGTATGGTGAAACTACTATACCTCGTCTTCTTAGTACGTGGGGGTATAAAACTGACACATGCTGGCTTTATTGTCCCCGAAAATTGAATTTTACAAACAAAATTTCATTTTTGCAGAATAAGTGTTAACACGGCCCTGCGTTCATTATGACAAAAATGCGCAAACAGTTTTCCAATTATACCCCGCTTTGCACGCAAGTTTGCGTGCAAATCAGGGTATAATTGGCTAACTGTTTGCGCCGTTTTGTCATCCTGAACGCAGGACTGGTGATTGTTCAAGCTTCTCTTACCGATACTTGTGTCGCATGTTGTGGCGTGGAGCAGACCAGTCGGCACAACTGTGGCCATCCGCATACTCTCGTGTAACACAGCCTCGGTATAGCCCAGATTTGGTCTGTCTGATATACCCGGTAACCGATCCTTGCCTAAAATCAGAAAGAGGTTGAAAAAGAGGTCACTTTATAACTAAATGATGAATAAGGGCAAAACTATTGCAAGTGCATGTAAATACTCGTATATCAGTCTTTGCGAGAGTTAAGGCTAACCTTTCAATTATGAAAAATCTTTTATTCCAAGAATGATCGTTCAGGTATTAAATTATCATTGTTATATTCGTTAATCAGTATTTACAGTCATGTCGCATGGATGATGTAGCTACTCATGTCTTCTTATGGACTTAGACAACTTAAGGTCGTCCTGTGCACATTCCAACATTCGTACCCTAAACCTATGTTTCAGAGCAGCCAAATTAAAAGGAATAGCAATTTACATTTAAGAGCACCATGTAATTGATAAGATAATTGATTTTGGAATTATTTTCGAATGATATTGAATGAGTGTGTCGGGCGACTTTTGAATGATATGAAAGAGAGGTAATCCAATATCTCTTATTTTGTTCAAGATAAACAAAGTAAAGGATAGTAATACCTTCCTTTAATAAGATGTATGTACGTTTCTTTTGATGTCTCTTCGTTGACCAATCAGGCACTTTAAAATCCAAAACAGCCAATAAAATCGTAGAATAATTTGATCGATTTGAATTAAATGTTGATCGTCTTGAATGGTTTCGAAATGTTTTCTTATGGTTTCGGAGCAGGTTTTTTTTTATCGATTTAATGAGTGTTTTGAATGAATGAGTGGAGCGCTGCTTAATGATTAAGAATGATTTTGATCGGAATGAGTGTCAAATTCACGATGTAGTTTAACTTACCATCTTCCCTGTCCAATTCTTGTTGCACCTTTTGTTGTATATCCGGGAAGGCTATCATGTGAAGAATGGCAAAATAGAGCGTATGCCTTGACGTATCCATACCCGCTGTAAAATCATTAAAAATGGTTAGAAGCAGCTGCACACTATACAGGATGATGCAAAATATTGTCGCTTGGACTTACAAACGCTTTATCCAGGTTATACATTAGGATAAAACGATCTAGTTCGTAGCTTGGGTTGATAATCGTAGACCTATGTGGGATAGCATCTGGAGGCTAGAAAATGATGTGATGGCAGTACTGGGATGAGAAATGCCAGGCATCCATTGTTAGGTGCTACAGCCGACGCGATATGACTGAAGTAATTTTAAATGCGGCGTAAAACCCCATTCAAACAAACAAAATCGAAGTTGCAATACTGCTTTTAGTTATCATGCTATGTCTAAATTAAAGTACTGAAATTCTTCCCACATTTAAATATTTAGCAAGATTTATTCGACTTCTGGGGTGTACAAGAGTTATCGAAATTTCAAGTTGGTAAATTGTTCCATTTTGGCTTGACCACAACCCAAAGCTTTGAAACTTGAGATGAAATTTTGCTTTAGCAATGCTTAAAATAGATATATAGGCACTTACAACAGGGTTGCACTGACCCCTCAAATTGCACATACCAAAAAAGATGTCTGCCAGAGTCTGTATAAGGTGATCATCAGTAAGGGAATCCAAATTTTCATCTTCCTCTACTTCCGCACTCTCTCGGGTCAGTAACAATGTATCCGTAAAATGGCGAATATTATCTGAAGAGGGAGTTGATTCAAGGATTCAGTTCAAAACTAGTATAAGACTTGTCTCAAAGTCTACTTAAAAAGCCCGTCTTTATTAAGATAGTGGAACCGTAATAGTTCCACAACATTTCGGGGCTTATATTCTCTCAAAATATTGACCGAAGTTTCCTAATGAAATCATTAGACAACCTCGATTAACACTGTTAAGGTTCATTCATTCCGAAGCGTCGCGAAACTATTACGGGTCCACTACTTCAATAGTTGACAAAGAAACCATTCTTAACCAGTGTAAGAACTTGCAATTTTAGACACTACAGTAGTTTTGTGCTGAACCTTTGAATTGAACAGAAATGATGAAAAAAATATCTAGTGAACATTAATTAAAATTCGTGACTATATTCATTGTATTACGAACGCATTTACATGCGGTACAAATAGTAAAGATGCGTTTACATGCCAAAACTTTCATACAGAGAGCGATCAAACAATGAAAAAATATGAAAAAGACACCAATCTGTAGCATGACATTACAACGTCATTATATCCTTCTTATAATGGGGTCTTAAATGCATTATCCGGAATGGACTCTAGTACAGGTATACATTTAGCAACATCATGATACTGACATTCGTCTTGATCAAAGTCATTTTAAATCACAAACTTAGCGCTGCATTCATTTATTTCAAAGAGTTACTATAATCACACAAAACACTCCGAGATCGTCTAAAACAATTTGAAATCGTTCAAACCGTTCAACATTCCATTGAAATAGATAAAAAAGAAAGCCGACGATTATTTAAGCTATTGTGGATTCCAAAGCGTTTGATTGGTACGCAAAGACACAAAGTTTGGTTTGGAAAGTACGTAGATTTTTTATAGGGAGGTCACACGATATCGATAAGCGTTATTGTATTATTTCCCTTAAATTTTATTCAAAACTCGCTTCACACGCTCAACCAAAACCGTTCGTTCCGAAATAATTCGAAATCATTCACCTTGTCAATTACGCTTTGTTGTAAATTGTAGCTATCGATTTTATTCATATCATAACGGAACTCAATAATAAATGGTTCATAAAAAGATATTCGTAATGAATGAATGATTACTTTTTTATTCTGTTTTACGAAATTTTTCCCCAAAGGTGACAAGCTTCAAGCTAAGACAACATTAAGAAGCGAAGCGATTAAGCTACAAAATTGTAAACAAACCTCCATCAAATGTCTTCTTTTCCTCGTAAAACCGTCTACCGATGAAGTCCTCAACAAGCTGATTATACAATTCTTTGATTCTTCTCATCGGTTTTGAGGTGAAGATGTTTTGTAAGAATGGGAACATGTCCTCCGGTATAAAATGGTTAAACTCCATCGTCAACTCGTCCTCTAACTCTATAATACGCTTCAAATCCTTGTTACCATACTCAATTCTTGAAGAAGAAAATAAGACAAAGCGTCAGACTATTTTAGCGGTTGTCTACGGACAAAACATTCCATCTAGTGCCCAATCTTCACGAATAATGTCTTAATTCAAAGGGAAATAAGTGAAATTAGTTGAACTGAATTATATATAAAATATATTGGCATTCGTGTACGTTCTACGCATATTCTTCATATGAACAGCCTTGAGATTTCAATTTCAAATACTTAAGACCGGCGTTGAAAGGCTTGAAAGACGATACGACTGCAGTATATTTTCTTATCCGGGGTGTTAAAAATGTAAAGCAACTCACTTTCCACTAAAACAAAGACCCATAATGATATTTAGCACCAAAAAGTTGACAGCTTCTCTAGGACTGAACGCCTCCTTCTCCGTCTCTAACACAGGAAATGTCGTTTCTAAAGCCATGTGGACACGATCTTCGAGGGCATGGCCCTGCATGTAATGTCTAAAATACAAGTAAAACATGTAAATTTTGAAATCATTCTTCTAATTACTATATGGAAAAGTTTACAATACAATTTAAGTCAGAAATGTAGATTTCAAACATTTATGTAATTTCATGACACAAATCTACCACTTTCAAGCAGTAAAACTCTTTTGTACATACAGTCAAACTTCTGTCTCTCGAACACGGGTACTCTCGAACACAAGGGAAAATTCGAACATATTGTATAGTGCTGATGTATTTGAGGAGATATAAATTAAAATCTGATTCATTCCGACTAAGAAACAATATTGTCTTTGCTGGTATGTAAGTCGTCAGTTGAATATACAGTCAACAACATCGTAAAATTGACAAGGTGAATGATTTTGGAATAAGTTTGGAATTAAACTGAATGAGTGCGATGAGTGAGTTTTGATTAAAATAAAAGGCAGGTTACCCAATATCGCTTCTTTTGGTCAGGATGAACAAAATTAGAGATATTTATTACCTTCTTTTAATAAGATTTGCATACAAGTTCTACAAGCAAATTCGTTGAATTGATATCCCCGCCGAAAATATTTTGTTTGTCAATGGAGTATATCAAATTTAGGGACAGGTTAACTTCTATCTACATCAACCAAGGACATGATTTACTTGTCTGATAAACCAAGCCTTTATCAGTCATTTAATTTTAGAAACCTTACATCAGTCAGTTATTTTTAGATTGGGAAAAGACACAAGTGGCTTACACTAGTTGGCATCCCTTTTAACCCTTTCCCAACTGGCACAATTTCAGGGTGGTCCAAATTGAAAGATGTTGTAGAAGACAGAAATGATGTCAGTGGAAATATAACTTATGAAAATTATAGCCCAGGAAATATTATGGCAGAAGGAGAATATGCTAATAATCAGCATTTTCTTCTTTCCCTTCAATGTTTCTTGACCTTGTCTCCTTTAAAGACGTCGATACACAGTCTTGTTTGGGAAAGGGGTTGATATAATCTGATGACATTTTGTCGGTGAAAACAGTAAATCGAATGTCATATTAAAACAGATATGAATAGATAACACTACTCATAAGCATTTTCAACACTTAAATATTGTTAGAATTTAAAGTAAGATGTCGATAAATAATATGCTAGTGTATTTTTTTTACTTAAAGTTCATCAGATTTGGCTAGGAGAATTACTCTACAGGGTATTGACTTAAATAATTCATCAAACTTCCTCTGATATAACTTCACCAATCAGGGGATAGTAGCTCTAAATGTAATAGTTGCACCGGGTAACCTCGACGATATGCGTATCTCCTATTTGTAGTGAAGCTTTCTACAAAGTTTCATTGTAATCGAGTAAATGGTTCCCAGATTTAGCGCGGAAACGAATATCACTCTGTATGTATATGGCTGCACCAATTAGGGACAGTAACCCTGTATTTAAAAGTCGAACCGGATAAACCCGACGATATGCGCATCTCCTCTTTGTAGTGAAGCGCGTCGGACTGTCAATCTAGATGTCCCGGGTTCGATACCCGACGGTGGCACTCATTCTTTCCAACTATTTGTCTCTCACCAATGGGTCGACAATCGTAGACCTATGTGAGATAGTAGCTGGAGGCTAGGAAAAGACCTATGGCTGTACTGGTGAGAGAAATGCCAGGAATCCAATGTTAGGTGTTCTAGCGATATAACTAAAAATGTGGAAAGCCGCGTTAAACTACATTCATTAAATCAATCTTTGTAGTGAAGCTTTCCACAAAGTTTCAATGAAATCCAGTCAATGGTTGACAAAAAAAACCCAATATCACTCTGTATGTATATGGCTTACCAATCAGGGGCAGTAACTTACAGACGCTTACAAATTTGATTTTGTCAGTGAAATCGGGATTTTCTCTAGCTTTTTAATTTCGAATGAGTTTGGTGATTCTACCTTTTCAGTGAGTGAGTTTGGGGCTTTTTTAAATGGTTTTAGTGTGCGTTTGGAATAAATCAATGGGTGCTGAGCGAGTAATTAAGAATGTTTTTCATGGATATGAATGTAAATTGCACGATGTTGTATGACATCATTTACTCCTTCAAGTGTGCCGCTTTGTTTCCGGATGGGTATGCTTACCTTAAAGCCTTTGATGATATTTTCCTGTGCAATTTCCATTTAGGTCCATACTGAGTAAAGGCTATGTCTTTGAACCCGTTCGTGAAGACAGCAACTAATATAAACAAGAGGACCATGATGGTCCTAGATCGCTCACCTGACTCTCATTGATCACTTGAACATCACATCAAGTAAAAAGGCAGATGTCTTAAAGTTTTGGCCATATTTGGCCATTAGACTTATTTCAAGTAAATTATCATTAAGACTACTTTTCCTGTGATATGGCATGAAGCCATCCCATTTTCAACAGAGTTCATTCTTGTGACCTTTCAAACATTTTGACCAAGTTTTGTGAAGATTGGACAATATTTGTTGTGTCTGGAGCTCTAAAAAGAAAATTGTCATTAAAGCCCCTTTTCCCATGATATGGCACAGATCCTTCCCATTTTCAAAAGAGTTCATCCTCATGACCTAACAAACATTCTGACCACATTTCATGATGATTGGACCATGTTTGAGGCTACTAGAGTGTAGACAAAAATAATTATCATTAAGGCCCCTTTTCCCGTGATATGGCACGGATCCTTCCCATTTTCAAAAGAGTTCATCCTCATGACCTAGCAAACATTCTGACCAAGTTTCATGATAATTGGACCATATTTGTGGCTTCTAGAGTGTAAACAAAAAAAATGTCATTATGGCCCCTTTTCCCGTGATATGGCGTGGATCCTTCCTATTTTAAATAGGGTTCATCTTTGAGACCTAGCAAACATTCTGACCAAGTTTCATGAAGATTGGACCATATTTGTGGCCTCTAGAGTGTAAACAAGCAAATTATCTTTCAGGCCCCTTTTCCCGTGATATGGCGTGGATCCTTCCCATTTTCGATAGGGTTCATCTTTGAGACCTAGCAAACATTCTGACCAAGTTTCATGAAGATTGGACCATATTTGTGGCCTCTGGAGTGTAAACAAGAAAATTGTCTTTTAGGCCCCTTTCCCCGTGATATGGCATGGATCCTTCCCATTTTCGATAGGGTTCATCCTTGTGACCTTACCAACATTCTGACCAAGTTTCATGAAGATTGGACCATATTTGTGGCCTCTAGAGTGTAAACAAGAAAATTGTCTTTAAGGCCCCTTTTCCCGTGATATGGCACAGATCCTTCCCATTTTCGATAGGGTTAATTCTTGCAACCTGGAGAACATTCTGACAAAGTTTCATGATGATTTGATCATATTTGTGGCCTCTAGAGTGTAAACAAGAAAATTGTCTTTTAGGCCCCTTTTCCCGTGATATGGCATGGATCCTTCCCATTTTCGATAGGGTTCATCCTGGTGACCTGGAGAACATTCTGGCTAAGTTTCATGATGATTGAACCATATTTGTGGCCTCTAGAGTGTAAACACCTAAATTGTTGACGTCTGACGACGGACGACGCACGACGGACGACGCACGACGGACGACGGACGACGGACATCCAATGATCACAAAAGCTCACCTTGAGCACGATGTGCTCAGGTGAGCTAAAAAGGATAAATGTGTTCCCTCATACACAACGGTTACATCAGAGAATTTCGATAAGCAAACAGGTAATTGGATCCAGAATTCGAGAATTGGAATAACTTTTATAAATCGAAAGTAAATATATTTTAAGACATGATACGAACATCGTAAAATTGACAAGCTGATTTTTTTTTTTTTTAATATTTTGGAATGTAATGAAATGATGTTTTGAATTTAAACAAAGGACGAAAATCCAATATCGCTAATTTTGTTCAAGAAGGACTTTATTACAGATACCTCCTTCCCGCATTTAATAAAATTGCCAACAAGTTCTATAAATACCTTCCTAAATCCTCGAAAACCAATCAGACGCCTACGATTATTATAATGTGAGAGACTTCACATTTTTAGCTATATCTATTTTGAATGTATTTGTTGATCTTTTGGTTTTAGTAATTTTTGGAAGGTTTGAGTGAGTCTTTGGATTGAATTAGAACGAATGGAATGCTAATTTAGCGATTAAGAATGATTTTGATTGAGATGAATGTCAATTTCTCGATGAAACTAACTGTAAGACATAGTGCTCATTAATATCTTACATTAAGAAAGAAATACTAAAAAATATATATCTATACATTTCTATCCAAATGAATAATCACTTGGAATGCTCCGACGGCTAAGCAAAGCTATCTCTTACATAATTCATTAGTTAAAGCAAGGTAAGCCTGGAAAATACGATAAAGTTAAACTTTGGATTAAAAAAATCTGAAATGAGTATAGAATAAAAAAAAATGATGTACGCCTTTCCACATCTCAATCAATACAGAGAAATATTCTTCGATAAAGTGACGTCACGATAGAAATCACATTACATGTACCTCACATGAAGACATTTGCAAAACCGTCTCTGCGTTAAGGTTGACAAAACAGTGAAACTATTTAAAATTCATACCTCGCTTTGCACGTCGATGGCTCAGCGCGAAACAGTTGTAACTCCCTATATGTCTATAGGGATTTACAACTGTTTCGCACTGAACCATCGACGTGCACATGCGTGCAAAGCGGGATGAATTTGCTAACAGTTTGCATCGTTTTGACATCCTGGACGCAGAGCAGTGTATGTTCCTAGATGACAGTTTTGTGAAGATTTTGCAGTAAAAAGTGACTTACTGGATGGTGTAGACATACGGCCAGCAAAATCAGTTGATTTCTTTACGAGCACTTCCATAGCTGTATCTATATCGTTGACAACCACAAGTTTCATGGGACCTGATCAAAGGGTGGAACAAGACGTGTAATAAATATACAAAACATACTTAGGGTTTTGTCTGAGAAAAAATATCTAACGAAGTTGTGCGAATTGATCATTGTCGAGGCTCTGCCGAGACAATTATCAATTCTCACAACAGAGTTAGATATTTTTTTTCATACAATGCATTAAGTGTGTATTATATTTATCTTATAACCTCTATTTGTCTTACTTTCGTCGATGTTTCTTACTGAAATTCAAGTTTCCAAAAATAACCGCAATATACCATTGTTCTAAAAGTAACTATGTGATATCAAAAAAATATCACACGGGATGTTATCACACGGATATTTGTATAGATTTGTATAGATAAAAGCTCAAATACTTTCAAAATTTTTGAAGAATGTCGATTCGATTATTCAGATACCAATTTTAAGAGAAAAGTCTAGACGATTGTCAGCTTGCACAACCATTGCAGCATGACCATGGCGATAACTTAACCAAGTCCTTAATTAAGGATACTGAACAAACACAATGTCAAAAAAATAGTGTGATTGCTCTGGAATAACTGATTGTAATCAAATCCAGAAATGTCACTTAGTTTTGTGTAAAACAAAATCGTGGTTAAACCTAAACTAAAGATAAATTAAGTTCCCTAATATATTTTTAGGTTGAACTTTTTTGGGTACGAATCAACAGAAAACAAATACATATCCAACCCTATTATTTTTAAAACAGCTAAAATTATTTTTTCTACTAATATCATGGGAACTTCTTAAACTCGTATATTCTTCCTGTTGTAGAATGTTTGGAAGAGAAATCAGGTTAGTTCTGAGAGGTGCCGAGAATGTGAATAGCAGTCAACTTGGTTTACGAAAGTTAAACAAAGATAAATCAATTATATTTGGGTTATATAACAGGAAAATGATTAGACTGGGTGATTGCCCCTAGATCTATCGATACTAGAGACAGGTATTTTACAAATTTTCGTAAGGTCATGTGACCCAGTAGTGACGTCATTTGATCAACGTTAAACGGAAGCTGAAATTCGTAAAGCGTTTGGTAGCCAATTTGCGACTAGCAGATGATCGAAAATCGATGAATGCGGCGAATGACAGCAAATAATGAGTTGATTTTTTGGTTTTCTTACGTATGTTTATCTCGTAAAGAGCATGTTTATATAAGCAACAGAATTTTTGTACTTCCATTTTAAACAATGCCGCCAAATTCAACGGATTTCGACATGCATGATGGGAAAATTCTTCCGGTTTATAATAACTTACTTGTCGTGAAAACTACACAGCCAATCAGAATGCCGTAAAATTTGTACACTACCCGTTGTCTCTCATAGACATCGGGGTACCAGTTCAGAAAATGATTTGCTAAGTCAACAATGACCCAAAGTCTTGTGTTGATGACGTCATTGCAGTGCTAAATGTCGTAAGTGCCTATACATTGCACTTATGAAATTGAGTACAGGTACGATAATGGCATAATTTGTTTGAATGAGTTGAATTCGGCTTTCAACAATTTCTCACTTATATCACGGCGGCCGGAGCACCTAACAATGGTTTCCTGGTATTTCTTACACCTGTACTACCATTACATCCTTTCCTAGCCTCCGACTGCTATCTCACATAGGTTTACGATTATCTACCCATTGGTGAGAGACAAACGTCGGAAAGGATATTTGCCGCCACCGGGGATCGAACCCACGACTTCCAGGTTGGAAGTCTTATGCCTAACCAACTGCGCTATGGTGACGTCCGATGATGGCATAGAAAAACGTAAAAGCGATCCATTCATTCATTGCAAACACTCCCTCAAAACATTATAAAATGCCTCAAATTTGTTCAAAACACTTCGAAATCGATATTCATTCATATCGATGAAATCTTTCTATGGTTATATTAGCCGATTTTGGTCTAATACCGTCTAATAAGTCAGTGATCTCACACAAACACAAAAGGACCTAGATCAAAAGTAAGGGAAGGTAATAAGATATGGGTGGTTGGGTTAAGTTAGAGATGTTTGATTATATCGATTTAATTTAATTCAAAACTGATTCCCATACTAATTACATTTAATTCCAAATCATTCCAAAGTCATTTACCCAGTCAACATCACAATCTTATTAACTGTACCTTAAATAAGAAATTGTTTTACCTAGTCCCACTGTTATAACAGGCCCATACTTCTTCGACCATTCGTAAAATTTGATGTGATATCGTTCATCGGAACCAAGCTCTGAAAAAAATGCATGGACATTCAGTTGAATACGCCGTCAAATATACAATAACTTATTTGTAATATGCTCAGTTGATTAGCGAATCCTTATTTAAAAGTTCGTCATGAATGAAAGAATGTAGCCCATTTTAGCATTTCGAAGAATGTTTGAATGTAACGCCGGATGAATGAAATGAATTGTTGTTATCGTCAATTTGATGATGCTGTTAACCGAGACAGCATATTTTTAGCACATTCTACTTTTCAGTTGGTCGAAATTGTCGAAAGTCCTTTACCTCCCTTTTAAGTTATTAAAAACTCGCTCCTCTCACTCATTCAATTTTACTCCAAAATCAGCAATTTCAAAATCACTCAGCTTATCAATTTTAAGATGTTCCTAATTATAGCTGCCCGTGAAGACCATACATAGGCGTAACTAGGACTTTGAAATCTTTACGCACTCAGAATGCGACAACCAAAGAATATATAGGATAAAGGCTATATGACAACTCTGACAAAAGAAGAATGCCCCCACCCGCTCCCTTTTTATGAATTGAGCGTTGGTGAATAATCAAAACATCGTAACTACAGCTTGAATAAGCTGTAGTTTTGATGCTTTGATCATTCATCCACGATATTTTACAACAGAGCATTATTACGCTTTTGCGTAATTTGCGTAATGGGAGCTACGCCCTTGCCATAAATCCACTTACCTAATGTGCTTCCTATAATTGGTAGACAGAGCGGCCCGGGAGGCATGTTGTATTTCCATCTGTACAATAACCAGCGAACTATCAGGCCAACCAACAAACCTACCAGTAAGGTCTGTAGTATTGAGCTTGGTACAAGGCTCTCCAACATCCTGGTCTTGTCTTTGTCACGTGACTGAAATTGTACATACCTGATTGCGATCGAGTACAAACTAAGACTTCTACAAGGTTAAATGTATTACCGAAGTGTGAGACTGATTTTGATATTTGAAATTACATTTGTAAGTGCGGAGTTAGTAATTGCATTCTCAAATACGGGCAAAACAAGAGTGCTGTTGTCACAATATACGCCGCCACAAAATTGCTCTCTATAATAGTTTGCTCACACACCAAACATTAGCTCAATATCTCAAAGGATATAGAGGAAAAAGTCCGGAAAACTGAAATTTCCTAGTACTTGTAATTTTCTAAGTCCAGCATATATATCTTCCTGAAAAATTCATTCGACCGGAACCTAACTCGAACTTGATCTGTAGCTTATCGATGCGGTCTTACAAACCAAAAATCATTTAGCTCAATATCTTGAATGGTATAGCAATAAGTCGGAAAACTGAAATTTTCCTGGTAATTTAAAATGTCCATATATTCCGAAAACAATCATTGGACCGGATCCGAACTATAATATAGGTTAGGTCAGGTGACAATGAACATTTTGTGAAATTTTGATCCGAAACCGTGAGTCAATAAATGAAGAAGTTGTGTTCAAAAGATTTGGACGGACGGACGGACGTATGGACGTACTGATTGCAAGACGGACGGACGGACACTCGGACGGAGATCATGAAACCAATACACGATCACCTATGGCGGCGAATAAAAAAGTATATCAGCCCGTCGTCAAATTGCTGATTTTGATATAAATAAATAAACAGTAGAAGGTTCAATGTATAGGCATTTTTGATGAAAGTCGTACTTATCACCGTCATCATTATTTTCTGTAGTCTGATGATAAAGCCTAAACATCCCATAATTATAACAGTGAATTTGATTGAAATCCATCTATTAGTTTCCGGAAAAAAGTGATTTTTTCAGAATCCAATCATACCAATGAACATATTCATTTTTTTTTAAAGAAACGACCTTCACCCTATAAAACAATAATCCAGTCAAAAATACTTTTTCGCAGTTTGATAAGGGTCATCTAAGGATCATTCCAGTGAACATTAGTGGACATCCATCTGATATACATGTACCATCTATGGAGATAAGCCGTGACCCGGATTAAAACCGCGATTTCAAACCGATCGAAGTAACTTGAGGAACATTCCTGTGAACTGTTATTGGAATCCATTAAATGGTTTCAGAGGAAAAGATTTTTATAAGTCAAAGTTTACGTACCGACGGACATCAACGAGGGACTTGTCTGCCCGCCAGCCTCTTCTTTACAGTATTTTTTCAAAAGGAATTAGATCATGACAAATCTTACAATAGAGTGACCTGTTTCTAAAAAGAAAGGGCTAAGCTCACCTCGCTCGTTCGCAAAGAACAAAGTGAATTTAGAATTTTGGATTGCGAAATGTCCTGATACATACAGTTCTAAATGGGTATGCGCCCCTTCAATGATTTGACTAATTAATCAGTAGGGGAAGAAAACTTCTACGACACTATTCCTGTTGATATTCAGGAATAATTAAATGTTAGACGTTGTGTCCTTCAAAATCTGGGGCCCGTTTTACTAAACCACTTACAAAAAAAAGATCGCAGGTCAAAATCTCAAATCCTACCTGGTGTTTTCATTCATTGTTGGATTCTGCCTTACAATATCTCATTGGAATCGTCTTTAGAAGACGATTCTAATGAGATATTGCATTGCAGAATTCCATATTTAGTTACCACTGTAGAAGTAACTTTAATTTTTGACTTACGCAAAAAAATGATCGTAAGATGTTTAGTAAAACGGGACCCTGGTCATTCTGATTGGCTTCAATGACAACCATTTGAAGTACACAGCTATTTTTAAAGCGCTTCTACACAACGTAGCCCCATACGAAATATGTTTTGTACTTGAAAACCTTCACATTTTTGCTTCGTGAAATTGGATTTTTAGATATGAAAAGAATATTTGTTGATCATTCATGGAGGTATAAAACGGAAAAAACCTAATCACTCAAGTGTTTGAATCCACTCCGCGTATTCATACAATGTGATTAGGTTTTTTAAGTTTCACTCCTCAATGAATTGTAACTGTAGTCAACAGGTAGATGATACGCTTAAAGGAACGAGTTTTTAATTCAAGAAGCACTAACTTTTTTACCATGTACATGTGTAAATCGAACCATTCCGGGACTCAGACATTCCGTTCAAACAATTCTTCTAATCGAGTTTATACTTGAATGATCCGAGTTATATTCAATTTCATTTGTGATGTTTTTTCGGTCAGCTGTCTGATGATTATATTGGCCTGTGATTATCTTTCAATGTAATTTTATCGTCTGCAAGTTTCTGTGTTTTACATCAGCCAAAAAAACCTATAATAGTATACGTCAAAGGGTTAGATGAAACTGTAAAATATCTAAATTTCAACTTACCGATTATCTACAAATGTGCCAGCCTTCAACACACAAATACGAAGAAACTAAATATTACGCGGTTTGTGTGTATTTCATGTGTGAAACCCTTATCTCAATCAATACAATAAATTTTCTGAACTGTTTCGCTGATCAGAATAGTTTATAAGTAGGTCGACTTTCTTTAGCATATAATATATTATCATAATAATGATATTAGTAAAAAAATAAACAATGTGTCATAGTAGTGATTGCACGCTTCATAAGCGCGCGAACCGTTTCAGGAAAAGGTTTTAAGAGCTTGTATGACCCCAAGGTTCATGCTACGCTCGCGTGTGCAAACAAAACCCATTTACACTGACCTATAGGTCATGATAAAATTATCATCAAGGGAGGCTAATCTGCATTAAATAATCTCAAAATATTTAAAGATTTCTCTTGACAAATCAGTGACCATGGACGTAACTCGAATTTCAAAATTCATACGCACAAAATCGGTGACCACTCGAAAATGTATAGGCGTTGGAATCGCCTTGGATTATTTTGAATCATTTAACCTTTGAAAACTCTCTAGTTAAAATGTTATAATATCATCCACGATATTTTTGACGCAGGGTTTATTTTGCATTACGCACCTGCGTGATATCAATATGTGTACAGTTAGTTACATCGTGAAATTGACATTCACCTCAATCAAAACCATTCTTAAACGATCACCAAGCGCTCCAATCATTCATTCCAAACACTCACTCAACCTATTTAAAATGCTCAACTCATTGAAAAATATAGATTCAACAACGTCATTAAAAATAAACTTGAATAGAGAAAAATCGCGATTTCACTGACATAATTTAAATTGTAAGCGTCTAATAGGTTCTTGAAGAAATAGGAAGTTATCTATAGAATTTGTTTGCATAAAATTTTGTTCATCCTGAACAAAATTTGTGATATAGGATAACTTCCCATCAAATTCACTCAAAAGTCGCTCCACACACTCATTCAATTTCATTACTTAATCATTCCAAAATTGTTCACTTTGTCAATTTCACGATGTTGTTAACTGTAATGGTAGAAAAGCCCCACAATTCAATCCGTTTATTTGAATATGGGTTAAAGCGACAGAGGATGCTGCGCCTTACCATAGCTACATGTAGGCTACAGTTAACACATCGGTGTCGTACAGTTAAGAACAACGTGAAATTGACAAGATGAGTGATTTTGGAATGATTTCTGAATGAAATTGAATGAGTGTGTGGAGCGGGTTTTGAGTGAAATTAATGGGAGGTAATCAATATGAACAAAATTAACGATATGTATTACCTCCCTTTAATAAGATAAACGTACTTTTCTGTTTGTGTCTTACTGGAACAACCAGACTCGTTATTCACACTAGCCAATAAAATCGTAGAATAATTTGATCGATTTGAAATAAATGATAATCGCCTTGAACAATTTCGAATTTTTTCCATATGATTTTGGAGCGATTTTGAACGATTTGCGTGAGTGTTAGGAATGAATGAAAGAATGGAGCGCTGAGTGAATGTTCTAGAATGATTTTTATCGAGATTAGTGTCAATTTCACGATGTTTGTAACTGTAGAGTGGAAAGACGTTTTAAATCGAGATGAATTTCAATTCCATGAATTTGATTACTACCTGTAGGTACATGTATATAACATGTTAGTTTCAGTTAAAATATCAATGTTAGGGAGAATTTAGCATTACGAGGCTTTGCCGAGTCATGATAATTTTTCACAGCCGAGACCAGATAACATTGAAATTTTAAGACACTTAAATGTTATTCTAATTATCATGCAATCATTTCAGTGATTAATTATATTCAACCCTTAAAAATCCAAGAAATTCGGTTGAAAATGTATGCAATTTGTTTCTAAAAAAAGACTGTCCGTGATATCATGTTAAGTTTTCAGACAGGTGATATGAGGTCAATACAGGGTTCATTGCTCGATAAGAGAATGAATTCGGAAATGAATGTAATGAGTTCTTTTTAATGGAATTAAAGCGAGGTAATCAAATAGCGCTCATTTTTTCGAAAAGAACAAAATTGGCTATATATATTACCTTCCTTTTCTAAAAATTTGTAACAAGATCCATAGCTTACTTTGTCCTCACCAACCAATCCGATGCTAACAGATTTAAATCAAGTCAGTGAAATCGTAGGCTTTTATACTCACGTTTCAAAGAAACGTAAATAACATTTATCTACTCGTTTTTCGAGTGATTGGAACTCCAAATGACATGTTTTGGTCCATCAGCGACCTCAAGGGTACTGTTAAGACGTAGAAATTAATGAGAGTTAGCCAATGCACGAATCAGCTGTCTAGACTATGACAACCGTTCCACATAGCATTTTCTACTGAGCTAGAGTTTATGTTACCAAAAGTGAAATAACAGAAAGGGATGTCCAACCTACTTTGCAGATATAAAATTAACTATTTTTAACCTTTCCCTTTAGTCATAGGTTCGAAAATCTTCAGCCGTTTCCGAGCTTACTCTAACATTATTTTTTAATGAGTGGTCCATTACAAATTTATTTAGATTGGTAATATTCATGTCTGATGTTTTGCTACATTGAATAAGTATACGAGAAAAAATTCAGTTGGTGCGTTTTCATTGCTAGTGAGTATATTTTGAATGTTGTTGTTGAGCTTATCCTTTTAAGCAATATTTGTGCGTTTTTAATAGTTCGATTAAGTGTTTGGAAGGAATGAAAAGAACGCCGAGGGAGCTATTTAGAATTGTTTTGATCAAAATCAAAGTCAATTTCACGTTGTTCTTAACCGTATCAAATTAGTAGTCTTCACTTTCTTATTGCGTCCCCTTTTCAACTTAAGCTTTTATTCCTATCCCAAGGCAGAAATCCAATGTTGAGCCACGACGGTTGCACCAACATGCGAACCTCTTGTTTTATGTTAATACATGGTGGAAAAACAGATATATGCCTTTGCTCTTTCTTTGATGGTAAATCGGTGAATGTACCATTTTTTCAACGAAATTTTCGCAACTCTATTTAAATTTAAAGCAAAAGAAAATTACACGGATTCATTGCCATGATCATAAGGCATATCAAACACATATAGTAAAATGATATAGTGATATTATCCCGTCAATATCTATTTTGAAAGATGCAAACGCAAAAGAGTTTTATTGTTTGAACCTTTATTTACAACAAGAACAGAAAAAAAACTAGACTTTTCATCTATAACCCAGCTAGTAGATTACTAAGATATAACATCTAACATATTATATGACATAAATTTGAAGCTTCTTTTGAAAAATAGACATCTAAGGTCTGACTTCTTTTGAGTTGCATGGATATAAGCTAGTATTGATCCAAAGCGACAGAAAAATCATATGAAGATCTCTTGCCCAAGGGCACTTAAAACAATTTCGAACTCTGAGAATCCTGACTGCAAAATGAACAACATTAACATGTTAATAGTTACTTAACTCATAGAAATATTGTCGATGTTTACGATCAATAGCTATCAAATTACAATCTAAATCAAAATGTGTTGCTTTTTGTCGCCATTGAGCTGATGTCTGCATGCATATACATTTACAAGCATTTTGAAGTTGTTAAACGACTTTCTTTGCGTATCGATGACATAAAGAACAGTTTTCAAGTTCTTCGAGTCGCAACCACTTTGTAAGGTTCGGGTATTCCAGCAAACAAATTGCCTTTTGGTGTAATGTCAACATGCACTCCGGTCTCCGTCGACCAATTAAACTGTTGTAAGAGTCCAGCAAATAGTAAATGAAGTTCTGGTTTCGCCACAAACTCTCCCAAACACACACGCTTGCCGGCAGAAAAAGGGAGCCAGTTTGGAGGTTTAGGACCAAGACGGCCGTTTTCATCAAGAAATCTCTCAGGTTTGAACTTCTCCACCTCGTCCCATGCGTCAGGGTCATGATGTAATGCCCAATAGTTAATCATTACAAGGGTATCCTTTGGTATCTTGTATCCGGCTGAAAGAGACATGATTCATGTATTAAGAAGTTGAAAAAAATAATTCACATAAAAAATTGAAAGTATTAGTAATAATGAATTACATAAATGAATAAATAAACAAACAACGAAAGGCCCATGAGGAAATAAAAACCCGACAATGGTTCTGTACCTAAGAACTAACTCTGTAATAACATTAGAAAAAAACTATCTTGTATTAAATATTCAGTTTAAACATCCAAATGGAATCGAAAATATCTTTATTCGATATAGCAGAAGCTTGTACAATAAAACGCAGCATACATCTAGTACAACTTTTTGTCTTCTTTCATATTTTTTTCTAATATAGTGAGGCATATCATATATGAATAAACGCTAGGACTTTTATTCTTTTTGTATAAACTTAACCCCTTATCACACTTTTATCAAACGATGATTTGAGAATGTATTCAGGGTGTACTTTTCCCCAATTTAGACTTAAAACTTACATATTTCAGTATCACACATGGCGGAATGGAAAAGTCCGCTAGGAGCCACTGTTGCCAGTCTCATACTCTCATGTAACACAGCCTCTGTATAACCTAGATTAGGACGATCCGCTACTCCCGGTAATCTGTCCTTACCTGAAAGATCATAAACAACATCTACAGTTCGATAAAATGGACCAACACGCAAATCGAGAAGGGTGAATCTAAGTGCAAGAACTTGTTTCCCAAACGAAGTAAAATAAATAGATTCAAATCAACCAAAACGCGAAAAGGGACCATATGGGAATTGAGTTAATTACTGTCACATAAACGCTCAGACACCGACAACTTTTCTATGGAACCTGTGATGAAATCGGCGAATGCTTATCGGTAAATCAGTCGATTGGATTTTTCTGAGATCGGCGACGCGTCGGTGAGTTTCATCGTCAGTAAAAACCTATCGACTCCTAAGCAACGTCTTTTAGATTTATGTTAAGCACACTATTATATCGACGATTAATCACAGGCCGTCAGCCGTTGCGGCCGATTATCGATCGGGCGACGGAAGATCTTGTACACAACGTATTTTTGTCATTTTTATTATTTTCACTTGTGGTGGTTTTATTTGACTACAAAATAGATATGTTGTCCTGATATCGCCGTTTAATTTAACAGAATGAAAGACACTAAACGAGAAGCTCTTGAGCGCCTGATTCGCTCCATAGACCCGAATCTTCTGATAATGATAAACACAGAATGGAATAATAGCTGCTCACCGACGGAACATTCCAGTGAAATTTATTTGAGGTTTATCAAGTAGTTTCTGAGAAAAATTTTTTAAAGTAAAAGCTTACGGTCGGACGCTTGCACTCCAAATGGACAAATCGCCATAATAATAGCCCGCTGGCCTTTTGGTAAAAAATAACCTGCGCTGTTACATAGGAGGGTACATCTTGTTTACAATTTGACTTTATCAAATAAAAGCTTTAAATAATGTCCGATTACGTCTTTGATAAACTCCTTTTTTTTTTCAGTCAAACGATATCGCAAGCCTTAAATTTGACTTTTGAAAAGACGGACTAATTTACTCACCGACTTCTCTGTCTATTTCCTCCTGACACTTTTTTTGTATTTCAGGAAACGCTATCACATGTAGGACGGCAAAGTACAATGTATACCTTGATGTATCTATACCAGCTGAAACAGATAGGAAAAATTAGACAAATACAGCATAATGAACAAAATGAACTTCGGACGAATGCATCGCATTGCATCTTAATAAAAACTAGCAAACATCGGATGCCACATTATTAACATCGATTAAAAAGAGAACAATCTTAAGAAATGCTGATGGTATTATTTCCCTTGAAATTAAATGTTTTAGATCTCAAAAGAAGAAATATGAGTATTGCAATGTTTCCAGTCTCACTACTAGTTAGCGACACTTCCCTCAATTACAAGTGGGCTACGAATGGATTAAAGTCTTTTATCAGTCTGCATTAGCACATTATGGTCATATTATTGGTCATTGAGCATTTTACTTATATACTGACTTAGCGAACTGTTACATGTCAAATTGGCCTGTGCGTGGCACCCCCCAACAATTTGACATGTGTATTTGGGACCAACATTAAGCAGCCTAGACAGCCAAAGGATGCAAATAGAAGATTGCCCGGCTGTCTACAGACACATTGAGACATCATCTATCTACAAAGTGCAAAGTAATGACTGTGGTCAGACTATGCAAAATCACAGGCTGGTCAGAGTCCTTACTTGACACACATTTGAAATTGTTGGAAATGTCACGCACATGATCAAAAAGAAAATAATACTAAAATGATCCTTCTGGAAATACCATGGCATAGATTTAACAATTTACCAAAAAAGATATCAGAGAGAGTTTGTATAAGGTATTCATCTGTGAGAGACTCCGGTGTTTCTCCGTCCTCCGTCTCCCCCTCTTCTCTAGCAAGTAACAATGTGTCGGTGAAGTGTCGGATATCATCTGAAAAAAAAAGATTATAGAGATTGTGCTATAATGCGAAAGATATTTATCTGTCAGAGACTCCGCCATCTTGCCCCATCCAGCCGTCTCCCAACCTTCTCAAGCCATTAACAATATGTCGGTGAAGTATCATATATTGTCTTAAAAAAACGACACCAGAGAGTGTTTATATATCATTTGTCGGAGACTCTGGTCCTTGCCGTCCTCCGTCTCGCCCTCTTCTCAACCCAATTACAAAGTGTCGGATTACAAAATACGGATAATATCTCGAAAAGGATTCTATCATTCTCTAAATAAAGTTTATTGGCGGCCTTGAATAATTGTATTATTTACTTATTTTATTTGCGCTTAATGATAAAAATCGTATATTAGTGAAAAATATTAAAAGATATTTCCCTGACTAGTCTGTGCATACTTGCATTACTTTGACGGTTATTTGCCGACGTATCTGAGACTATTACTACAATTTGAATGTTTAAAAGCCAATAAATGTGGAATCAAGATCGTCGTTTCTGTGACTGTTATTGTAGTATCAATGTTACGTCGCCAATAGTTCGACGTGTCTGTGACTATTACTCTAATACGAGGGGCGATCGATAAATTCGTTTTTTTTTTTTTTTTTTTTTTAATTTAATCAGTATAGAAACCAGTAGCTAACAAGAGTGCCATCTTCACAAAATACGCCGCCACTTTGCTGCTGTTTCACGAAAATAATTGTAGACACTACTTATTTTGACAGAACCAAATTGAAAATGATCAAGTTTCATTTAAATCAAGACAAACAGTAAGGAGGAGTTGCCTTCACAAGGCTGCAATTTCAATAAGCCCCAGGCACTAAGTTTGTAGGGGGCATAATTCATGGAAATAAATGAGCCATAAAATCCTTGATCCATGTACATCTACAAATTATTGTAATGACATTGACCAATTTCATTTAAATAAAGACAAAAAGTAAGGAGGAGTTGTGTTCATAAGGCTGCAATTTCAATAAGCCCTAGATACTATGTTTTAAGGGGGCATAATTTAGGGTAAAATTAATGAACCATAAAATCCTTACTTTATGCTCATTTACCAATTTCGGTTATAACATCCACCAAGTTTCATTTAGATCCAGCCAGACACTTAGGAAGAGTTGCATTCACAAGGCTGCAATTTCAATAAGCCCCAGAGACTAAATTTTAAGGGGGCATAACTGAGGCAATAAGCCCCAGAGACTAAGTTTTTAAGGGGCATAACTCAGGCAAAAATCAACGAACCATAAAATCATTCCTTCATGCACATCTACCAATTGAGGTGATAACACTGACCAAGTTTCAAGAAGATCCAGCCAGAAACTTAGGAGGAGTTGCGGAGACAAGAAAAGTGGACCCAGAGACTAAGTTTTTAAGGGGCATAACTCAGGCAAAAATCAACGAACCATAAAATCATTCCTTCATGCACATCTACCAATTGAGGTGATAACATTGACCAAGTTTCAAGAAGATCCAGCCAGAAACTTAGGAGGAGTTGCCAAGAAAAGTGGACCCAGAGACTAAGTTATCAAGGGGCATAACTCAGGCAAAAATCAACGAAACGTACAATCCTTCCTTCATGCACATCTACATCTTCACGAGTCAAGGGGTATCGAATCGATAAGATCTTCTCGAATACCTCTTCACGAGTCAAGGGGTATCGAATCGATAAGATCTTCTCGAATACCCCTTGACTGAATGAATAGGTATTTTCTGTACGATTTATTTTTAGCCGGCCAATCAAAAGGTCAAACGCGATTTCTGTGACTGCCAATCAGAGAGCTTCTTACAAACGACATCGGTACCTTTTAATCCCTATGGCAACCTGCTGTATTCCGACGACTGTGTAGATAACCCTTCATTCTTGGATAAAGAAAATGCGTCGCATCGAAGACGCTAACTTTTTAGTACGTTTTTTATTCGGTGACAGATAGATTTATAAAATCAACAAAATATAAATCAGTTCCTTTTCTATCAGAATGATAGGAATAGTAAGCCGAAAGTTTCCTCATTGTCCACCGTGAATGTTTCCGAGGCTCTCTCTCCCCCCCCCCCCCCCCCCCCCCCCTTAAATTACATCAAAAATGTGAGTTGGGAATTCAGACATTATCTTTCACACGTTTTGTATTTTTGCCGACTAACAAAAATAACATGAAATAATTATGAGTTAATCTATCCCCCATATTGTTCCATAGAAGAACATTTTGGATAGCCTTCTCTCTTCCTCCCCCCCCCCCCCCCCCCCCAAAAAAAATGTATGAAATAAAAATAAATAAAATTAATGGCCTGTTTTTATTTTTTTTTATTATTTTTTTTTATTGAAAGCAAATATATTTCTATACTACATAGAATATAGTCAACGGGCGGCAAAACTACGTAATCTTAACTTGAATAAGCTGTAGCCACGAGATTTTGGACTTCCCCACATTAACACACGTATATATCATATATATTAGAGATAAAAATCAAATAATCCCTTTTTAATTACAAATACAAGTGTAATTCGATTTGGATTGGACATTGCGCGTGCTTGCTTTGTTTTAAACGTCGTGAATAAATTGTTTCATAGCAAATCTAAGTTTTAAATTTATCGTAACATTGTGACTACCTGCAATATGGATACTTTTCAAATTAAAATAAATTCAAATAAATAAACAAATAAATAAATAATGAAGACAAATTATAACAATAAACAAATGAAAGATTAATTCTTCTGCTCCCACAATATTCTCACACGAGATTTATTTTACACAGATAGAGGATTTTTACTAAAAATTGTTCTATTATTTTCTTTCTTTATTTATTTATTTTCATATTTTATTCTCTTGATTTCTCTTGTCATTTAATGTGTTTAAAGAACAGTCTGCTGGAAAAGAAGGAGAAAAACTCCCGAATGAAAGAATTCATATAAAAATTCAAGTAAATTATCATTTCTAAATTAGTTCTTTTTATAAGACGGCTTAATTATTGAATTTATTCCAAATTTTAAATTTCTCGTACTTCAATATAGATGCATTCTACTATATTGGAGTATGCCATCGATAAGGTCTAAAACATTGAAAATTTAAACAGGTATTGATTGATTGAATAACTTGAAAATTCAAATAAACATTGAAAAATCGTAATACACTGTCATCGAGGGTAGAAAAGGAAGATTTTGAGAACGTTTCCATGTACCATCAAATTATTAAAAAGAATTGTTGTCATTTGAACAGATATAGGAATTGCGATCATTTTTAGTGATTGTGTATTTCAGTATTGCTAAGTGTCACAATTACCTAAAACTGAAGGGGTTAGGCGCAATTCTAAGGGTTAATTTCACATCTGGAAAGTAGCCGCGGGGTATATTGATCTAACATACCTCCCGCTGTCGGATCTTTTTGTAAGAAGATTACTGATTGGTCCGCCTCGTTTTCCGTTCTGTGACGTCACGCGTACAGAAATTACCCATTCAATCAGCCAAGGGTAAGATAAGTATAACGTTGGTAACCCTTGGTTCGACAAGATGGCACATCTACCAATTGAGGTGATAACATTGACCACGTTTCAAGAAGATCCAGCTACAAGTTTAGGAGGAGTTGCGTTGACAAGAAATGTGGACGGACGTACGGACGGACGGACAGACGGAGAAGATGACGCCAATATACGTCCGCCTCCGGCGGCGTATAAAAATGAAGTAAGTTCCTTCATACAATATGACTGCTGATCAAAACAACATTTTTATTTGAACGAAGCGCGTTCTAAACACGCTCTTATTGTAGTCGTTACATCGCTTGAAGCAGCTCTTTGTTAGTTTTAGAAAGTTACAAAAATCTGCTTTACAACGACGCATGGTGATTGATTTCACCGTTTGAATTTAAACATAAAACGTTGATAGATAAAGCTAGCCATTAATGTAGAATGTTGGGCTTTTCAATAGGTAAATTAAGCTGACTTCCACCGATGGCACAACCTTTTTCGGAATCCGATGTTATAAACAGCGAACGCTTTACCCGAATACCTTCATGGACGAACTCGAATTATGGAACGGTAGTCACCACAGACATCAGCTTTCGTAAAGACTACTTATTTATGAAAACAAAACAAAACAAAATCAAAGTGCTGTCAGCACTGTAAATCGGACATCATTGAGAGGCTGGGATAGTGCAATAGTTCGCCAATCAAAAGGGCTCAAATTTGGACAATAAAAGTTGGTAAAATATTTGCCCAATTTGTGAGTTTTTTGTCTTAACACTTCATCTTTTCGAGGACATCATCGCCAGCTCATCCAACCTCGTGGGTCCGATTTTGAAAGTTTGCTGATTCGATAGCCCTCTGCTAGTCTAAATTATTTCTTAGCAGATTTTTTTTACGTTGTTATAATGAGCACACGCCAAGCTAAAAGCTTGTCTGTTAATATTATTCCTCTCTCTAGAGTTTAAAAGCCTGTTTAGCAACAAAACATTTTTCATTAAACTATTTACAATTTTGATTAACAACATGTTTGTTTTTCAAGCATTGGGTTTTCCCAAATACTATAAATGCATTTTCCCTCAAGAAACACGTGAAATCGGCAACTATGCAACTATATCTTTGGTTTCTGACCAATCGATTAAATCTAGCAGCACTCTATGATTATTCATGAGTTATTCTAAAAATAGATCGCTCTTACTGCTATCCTATATCAGTTTATCGTATGTTTTTGTCGGTTTATTTGTTGTTGAATAATTTTTCTTCATACTCAAATTTGAATTTATTGTAAATAGGATTGGAGCGTGATCAGAGTGCTCATTGAAATCAAATATTTCAAAATTACAAAATTATTTCTATTTGTTAACACATAGTCAACAGTACTCATTCCACCAGTAGACTTCCCACGCTCCCTGTCAGAGTGCAGACGACCATTGACCAATGACGAACAACTTAATTGACACATTTCGAGCAGACGATGTCCATTGCATCTACCACGCGGTGTGAATTTAGGCGTGGGTTTTTACCGAGAGATAATCAAAACAGAATTTGATTGGTTGTCAGCCCTACAACTGGTAAATGACCGTTCGAGAAAAAAATCAATGCAGTAATATTGTAAGTGCTACAAATTTATTTTACAGTTAACCTATTGTACGTTTCAAATCCTTTACTCAACCGAAAATCTTGTTATAAACACTGAAAATACTAACTGGTAATTACTAAAAGCGAAAATTACATCAAATTTTGTATTAGCATCTTCTCTATTTGTCGAAAAGTAAATAAGATAAAAACAAAGTTTGTAGATTGTGACTGAAAAGGCCGTTTCTTCGGTGTTTGAAAACACATTATTTGGTTTGAACACATTGCTCAGAAGATAAAGGTAAAAATGTACTGGGTCAAACAGACTGGATTTCTGGAAACCGGTATAAATCTCCGATTTAAAAATCACAAAGATTCCGATTGTTTCATTGATTCTAATTCGCAAAATGCGACAGAATAAGGTAATGTTCGCAGTCAAACTTTGTCAAGATTTTTTCAGTCATTTACAATAGCCTATGACGTCAGTACACGAACTTCTAGAACACCCCGCGTATGTTGTAAAATCACTCTTAAACAGCATAATCAGTATAAGCAGCGTTTCCATTCAGTATTTGCAAAAAATGGGGTTCATGCTTATTCATGAAAGTTTGACATCAGATTATAATGTTGACACCATTTTATTGCTCAAAAATGACGTTTACAATCATTTCTTGAAGGTGCGCGCTTACCGCGATGTCTTGAATATGCCTATTACGTCATTTATTCAATTCTGGCGTCATAACAACCTTACTTAATGAAAATGTTGGTAAATGCTAATTTAATCATTACCCAAAGATTTTTTTCTGTACACCTCATACAAAATAAGCATTAACTAAATAACTGAATTTATCGATCAATCCTCGTATTCGAAGCCCTTGACACTATTATTGCAAATAAATGACTAATTTCCAAAAGTTATACGTTTCTGCAACTACTATTTGAAGCAGATACGAAGTTGAAAGACAACCAAATTTGAGTATGCGGCCAAAAAACTTCCACCGACTTATTCTGATTCATTACCACCCAATATGCGACAACTAAAAGACTAAATACATGCGGCGGGGTTTTGTGCATGAACATGTAAATAGAATTGATTACAGATTATAAAAACGTACGAATGACAAGGTGAATGATTTTTGAATCATTTCTTTACGAAATATAACGAGTGGGGGGGGGGGGAAGCGAGTTTTGAATGCAAATAATTGGGGGGGGGGGGGTAATCCAATATCGCTTATTTCGTCCGACTGGCAAAATTAGCATCATGTTTTACCTCCCTTTATTAAAATCTTCACACTTTTGTGTTTTAGCGTCTTCGAGAAGAAATAACCCACTTTAAAACAATCACCAGCAAATGAAATGATGGAAAGATTCGATTGATTTGAATAAAATCTTTGATCGCTTTGAACGATTTCAAAGTGTTTTGAATAATTTTGGAGCGTTTCTGAATGGTTTGAATTAGTGTTTTGAATTAGTGAATACAGCGCTGAGCGAGCAAGTTAGAATGATTTTGATCGATGTGATTAACAGTTTCAAGACGTTTCTAGCTGTAGATTGATTAAAGCTTGAAAGAATTGGATCCCTACTACCGAAAAATACGCATGGTGAATGGAACGACACGATACAAAAGTACTCAAATAAGTCAAAATCTATAATAATATGAGTACCGCTATCAAATGTCCTTTTAGCCTCATAAAACCTCTTTCCCAGAAAGTCAGTTACCATAGCCTTTGTTATATCGTCTATTTTCTTCATTATATTTGACTTGTAAACATACTGTAGACTTGGTATAATGTCTTCAGGTATGAAACTGTTGAATTCCAGCGTAAACTGTTCGTCAAGTTCTAGAATGTTTTGGAGTTCTTTATCGCCATATTCGAATCTGAATTTAAATTGGAAAAGAAAAATCATGGTTGACCACAATGTCGTATCTAAAATTTGAATAACAGTTTTTTATCATGCAATAAAGCCTGTTTTGATCGGATATCAACCGCCGGATAACATAGAATGATTTCAGGCAGTCTGTTCACTTATTCTGAAACTCATTTTCATATTACTAGTCCGAAATGAGTACATCAACAACTAGAAACATCGTGAAAAAAGACAAGCTCAACGATGTTGAAATAATTACATAATGAAATAGAACGGGCACGATGAGTAAGATATTGGAGAAATTAAAGGAACAAATGTTAAAGATGTACAAAATTAGAGATATTAATTACCTACCTTTAATAAAATACGCATACAAGTTCTATGAAAATATTTCTATGTCTTCAAGAACCAATCGAACGCTTATAAATTCAATGAAGTCAGTGAAATCTTCGATTTTTTCTTGCTATTTTCATTTTGAATGCTATTGTGATTTTATCTTTTAACATGTAAGACAAGTATTTGAACGTTTTTGAATGGTTTTAGGTGAGCTTTTGAAATGAATAAATGGAGCTCTGGGTGAGCGATTTATAAAATTTTGATTTGAACGAGACTTTTTTCACCAGGTTACTTACTGTACGATCTGCGTACATCGTCATCATTAAAACCACAGTGTCATATTTGTTGAATATGACTTAAATGAAATTTCGCATAGGTAGCACAGCTTCGATTAACATATCAGTAATTCCACGCTTTGGCTTTACAACACTTTTTTGTTATGTTCAGGAAAGTACTATTTTTCTTTAGTTTGTAACGAAAAAAAGGTCAAATCGGCAAACGTAATGGAAATCTTACGGTACCTTTTAAATACCTTTTATCAGGAGACATGTTTACATCTTCACCGCCGGAAGCGACTTTACGTAAAAAGCCAGTATCGATTGACAAGTATGGCCGTTTCCGACTTAGACTATTCCAAATAACTATAAATAAGTCGATGTCAAACACTTATTGTATTTCCAAGTGGCCAATCGTGTAAGGGCTTACAGACGACAAATTGGTTAAAATTGTACGTACATCAGCTACAGTCAAAATAGGCAAGTGACATTAGACTCCTTGAATATTAAAAAAGTGTTCAAATTCTATTTATACATGTAAATGTGTTGTTGTTAAAATAGTTTACATTTTTAATTATGCCAGAGCCATATTGTAGAACGGGTGATTAAATATAGACAAGTTAAAATTAAATACTTACTCCCCATTGAAACAGAGTCCAGTTAAAATGTTGGACACCAAAAAATTGATTATGTCTCTCGGATTAAATGCTTCCTTCTCCTTCGTTATAACAGGGAATGTTGTTTCTAGGGCTATATGAATCCTCTTTTCTAGAGCATCCCCTTGCATGTATTGTCTGAAAATATAACGACATATCCTCTGATAGAGCCAAGAATATCTTGAAATTAACAACGTGAAGGATTTCGTTTGTTTCGAGTATAGAATGAATAGAGATCGAATTTGAATTACATTTAGGGCAACAAAAATATCTCTATTTTTGTTTAATTCTATATTCTTGGATATAGACAATCCTTGAATTATCGGCTTTTTAAAGTCGACTGATTATCGACTGATTATCAACCTTTCGATGCAATAAATAAAACGACAACAATAGATCCGCAAGCAATAGTGAAGTTCGAGAAATTGTTATCTACTACCATTTCAATATAAAATTGATCTTTGATCACTAACTTGAAATCGCTTGTCTACAGACATATAAGAACACTCCTATTCTCGCAAGGTTTTCAAAATTCCATATATGAGTTGAAACACGGGCGTTTACTCTTCCATGGGACATTTAATTGCAGTTTTAGGACACCGTTACTTTTGACAGGTTTGGCGGGTGTGGTTCATACCTTAGAGCTTTAGATGATATCTTTCGATGAAGCTTCCATGTTGGTCCATAATGTGAGAACATAATATCCTTAAAACCATCTGTGAATTTACCGACTGAAACAAAAAATACATTTGACGACATAGATCATACCTTCACATGTTAAACCTGTTTATACAAGCATGATCAACAGGTGTGTGAGTTTATAAAAAAAAAACTCGTTTCAATGGAACAGAAACATAGAATTAGATATATCCATTGGACAAAGTGTTTTCTACGCTTTTTTTGATAAAATCAAATAAAACTTAACCTCAAATAAGATTTGTCTATTTTAACCAAAGCGTTAATGATTTTGTTTCCTATAAAGAAGATTCCATGGGTTATATACTATACTATACAAAACGTCTAATTCACATTTGTAAAACTTCATATTTGTAAACCATATTTTTTATATTTTTAACTCTGAAAGCTAGAATGTGGTACCATTGTTAAAAATTCATTTACACAATTTCACAATAAAAAAGCACAACGTTGGACAATGGTCAGTATTTAAATCAAATGCCACATTTCCGCCATTTTTCGCAGAACTTTGCATGGTCTCAAAGGACATTTAATAAACACTTCAGTATGGTTTTGAAATGGTGGATTGGTCAGATGCTTACTCTATGAATGTACAATTTAATTCACTTATTTTGGATAGCTGCTTTGACTCTTTCAGTGAATTATGTTTCATTTTGCGTCAGCGATGCAATTTTTCCAGGCTTTTCTATATGTACACCTTTTCATGAAAGTCAACAAAAATAGCTTGTATCGTGAAATATTCATGAAACCGACCTGCGTGCAACATTTTAGCTACATCTGCTCTGATAAAAAGTAAATTTAACTTCTTCCATTATAATTTGACCTAATCAGTTGACGAATTTATGACCGTTACGATTCGTTGCTCACGCTACAACACCGACCGACACGCAGTAGTCATGAATGACAATTGTATTGGAAACGCAAAGAAGCAATTTTGCGTCCCATTTCTTGAAGTTGTCCTTTGTTTGGACACTTTGAATTCTTTATCAGCGGGATGGGCTACTGACTAAAATCTCATTTCAATAAATATGACTTTTAAATCAGGAAGCAGAAATCCTGAGAAGATATTAAGGTTAATCGGTCAAGCGTATAATTGGACGACTTTGTATCCATAAATCGCATTTTTTCTAAAATTTGGACCAATGTAATACCTTCCTTAAATTTCCATAATATTGATTTATTACATTTATTGATAAATTAAGATGTGAGTTAGACGTTTTGCCGAGTATATATGCACAATACTATCTTTTTAGCCCGCAAAAAGTCAGTTATATCGCCAATTTAGTTCGAAACAACAAATTTTGTGATATTCTAAGGTAGGTTATGGTAAAGTCAATTATTTCGGTCGCAATAATCGAAATAACAATGAGAGAGAGAAAGAGAGAGAGAGAGAGAGAAGAGAGAGAGAGAGAGAGAGAGAGAGAGAGAGAGAGAGAGAGAGGGGAAGAGAGAGAGAGAGAGAGAGAGAGAGAGAGAGAGAGAGAGAGAGAGAGAGAACGAGAGAGAGAGAGAGAGAGAGCGAGAGAGAGAGAGAACGAAAGAAAGAAAGAGAGAGAGAGAGAGAGAGAGAGAGAGAGAGAGAGAGAGAGATTTTTATTCATGAACAAATCAGACGTCTTTAAATCTACTCAAACCAATAAAATCAAGTATTAATTTGCTCGAACTGAGTGACTTCGGAGCGTTTTGAGTTGAAAAAGAAGTTTGGAAGGCTAAGCGCGTGGGTAAATTTGAATTTTGAGAGTCAGTTGAAAGAAGTTCTTCACCGGTCCAATTTAAACGAACGCAATGCAAAATCAAACTCTAAGCATCCTTTTTGATATGACATCAATTATGAATTTATTTGACAAGAATTGGCCTCTAAAACCCTCAATTTTTTGAGCTCTTGTATTAAAATTATTTCTAATTTTCAATTTCTTAGTATTTCTCATTTAGTTTACTTTAAACTTTATATTTGGATTTAGAAAGATCTGCAGTGTTTGGAATCAATAAATAAAGGAAAAGTCTATGAGGTTTTTTGTAGCGATGACTCCATTGTAACGTACCTGATGGTAAATTCATTCGACCAGCAAAATCTGTAGACTTTTTTACAAGAACCTCCATGGCTGTATCAAGATTGTTCACTACCACCATCTTTAAAGGACCTGCAAAATATAAGTGACTGTGTAAATGGTATAAACTACGGCATATCGAAGGGTCAGTGCAACGCTATTGTAATTGCTTATTTAATTATAAATTGTAAAAAACTGCGTTTTGTTATCAAATTATGATATGTCCTCTTTTATTCTTTCGCTGATTTTGTTTTATGCAACGTCATCCTTAGCGGGATCGTTGATTTACGTGACGTCATGTAAACACACGTGAGAAATGACGCGCTTTCATGGCTGTGCCCGAATTCATTCCGATTTCTACTCCGTAGAATCGCCGAGGGTTCCCGATTGGTCCGGAACATATCTCTTAAAATAAAATACTATCAAGTTGACACTTCATAGGCGGATATATCTGTTTTAGGAACAGTGCATTGTGCAATAAGCATAACTCTTAAGTTGCATAATTTTAGAGTTGTTGTCCTTTGTTGTTTTTCAGACTTGAAATTTGTCGACTGCATATCTACGAAAGTATAATAGCAATCAAATTGAAACTTCAGTGAAATTGATACAGAAGTACAGTGCACAAGAACTTTAAAACACAAATTGCATAGTTTTAGAAATAATTTCCTTTGTTGTTTTAATAATACGCGGATAGATCTCATTCAGGAAAAACAGAAGTGTAGAAGAACCCTTACTCCATATTGCAAATTTTCGGAGTTATTGTCGTTTGTAATTCTTCAGACTTAAATTTTGTCTCTTAGCACAAAGTTTGACGGTTATGAACTTGAAAATATACAGCTATCAGCTTGAAACTCAAATCTTAACGAGGGAAAATTGATCTCCATATTTACAGCTTGCATAATCTTTTAATTATTGCCCTATATTATTTTGAAGATTTGTTTTTTGCCCGGGACATATCTCTGATAGTATAACTTAAACCTTCGTATCTTACTAGATTATCGCAGAGCATAAGAACAACAAGCCATGCTTGAGTTTGCCACGTGTTTTTTTAAAGATTTAGATTTTGTCAGTAGCATATCTCTGAAAGTATTATAGCCATCAACTTAAAATTTCTTGGGTTGAAAGATCTCATCGAGGAAAAAGCAGTGCATAAAATCATAGCTTTTGCTTGCACAAAGTTTGAGTTAAGCCCTTTGTTATTTTGAAGACTTAGATTTTGTCCGGAGCACATCTCATAAGGCATCATAGCTATTAAACTTGAAACCTCATATGCGAATAGATCATTTTAAGGAAAAGTTGAGTGCTCATCAATTATAAATCCAGCTTGCATAATCTTTGGGGGATTGGTGTTTTTAAGACTTGGACTTTGTCTTGAGCATATATCTCAAAGTATAAAAGCTATCAATTTGAAACCTCATAAGTTGATAGATCTCATTCAGAACAGGTACATTCCACATAAACCATAACTAAATTTAGTGTAAATTTTGAGTTATCTCCCTTTGTTCTTCTTTTAAACTTTAATTTTGTCTCGAACATATCACTGAAAGTTTACCCCTGTCAATTTGAAACTTTATGTTGAATCGATCTCATTTAACACATTTGTGATGTACAAGAACCACAGCTTCAGCTAGCATAATTTTGGAAATATTGCCCTTTGTTGTTTTACAGATGTTAATTTGTACCAAATTTTGAAAATATAATAGCTTTGATCGGCTAGAAACTTCTTGTGTTGAAAGATCGCACTTACATAATTGAAGTATACAAGAACAATGACTTGATCGCCAAATGTTGAGAGATGCAAATATTTTGACTTTTAAATTAAATAATTTCAATAATAAAGGCGGTTTTATTGACCCGAATCTGACCCCTGTTATTTTGATGGTTAAAAGTGGAATTTTTCCTACTCGGCTTTGCACGTGCTTTCATAGGAATGAACTAGAAACGGTATTGAATGTAATATACATTTTGTTAATTGATAATCATTGAGATGTTTCAAATGAAAACCCATAAAATAGGGTTTCAATGAATAATAAATATTTTGGCTCGTTTTATCCCCCCCCCCCCTCATCTGTACCTCTGATGTTAAAGTAATCGCTTTCTGCTATTTCAAAGTGTTAGGTTTGTCCTTTGAAATACTCTTAAGGTTCATGTATAGCGTTTGAGACCCATTTTTACGGGCACTTCTTTTACAAAAAAAGGCAGAATGTCCAGGTATATCATATATCAAAATAAAGCTATTTGTGAGCACAAGCAGTTAAACAACATTTAACTGCCACAGCTATATTGGTATAGCCAAATATTGTGGGAAAAGGTATTCTTGTACGGAACAAGCAACTGCAAGACTGTTTGATAGAATTGGCTCATATTTTTAACAAAGTGCAGTCTAAAGTATAACGCAGGTATTACTACAACCGTTGGTATAAAACTCGGCTCGAACACATATTTATGCAATCAATTGATTTTGACTTATTTTATAAACACATATGTCGTATATGTCATTCTAATTTTGTAATTGTGTAGATCTGTGTAAGGAATGGTGTGTAATCACAACATAAATGGACATTAAAAGTGTATATAACTGTAAGGTTGTTTAGCAATATATCAATTTCTATTTCACAAAATGGTGAATATAAAGTAATTTATTCTAGATCATTGATTTCAAAGAACTATATTTTGAAATAAATCGCAGAAAATATTTGACAATATTATGGTGTGATGTTGCACCATACCAAACATCCATTTTAAAAACAGACCAGACCGGTTTGGCATGTAAGTTGACAAAATAGAAATTGATTGTTTCAAAAGTCTCTTTGAGACTGAGTTTTATATCTAAGGTTGTAGTAGTACCTAGTAGGAAAATTTGTCTATATTCTGATCAATTGTAGGCAAATTTTATCTAGCCATAAAGAAGTTGTTGGTTTTGAACAAAATATCCCTTTTCCATAATGGTTTGGCTATTCTGTTATGAGATGGTGCTTCTTATTCTGTGCAACTACTTGTGTTCATCTACAGCTTCAATTTGATATATTGTTAAGCTGAGCAAACAGTCTTTTTTGTAAATAGAAGCAGGATCAAAATTTGGTACAAAAACTCTTTACATGTACCTTAAAGTATAATTGCTTACAATTTCAAACTTCTTGTTTGGATAGATCTCTTGAAGTTCAGGTACATGGCAATTGAGCTACAACTCGCGCTTGCTTTGGAGGTAGAATTCATTGAGAAGAAGTGCAGGTTATAAGAACATTAAATCTAGCTGGCTTCAGTTTACTATCAAGATGTTATATTTCCGACATGGCTTTTGTTAAATTTCAATACATGTTTTATAAGCGCTGACAACCGTCTTATGTGATGACAAATTTCTTAAAACGACGTATCCGTATTTTCAAGACAATAAACAGCGGTCACTCTGATAAAAGGGTTACTTTTTTCTAGGATGCGGCCCATACGCCGGCGCGGCTAATACGTCGTTCTATCCCCGACGCCGACAATCATTCTTTCAACTATTTATCTCCCACAAATGGGCTGACAATCCTATAGCTTTGTGGGATAGCAGTTAGGATGTTATGATAATTATACCAGGAATCTATTGTGAGCTAGTCCAGCCGCCTTGATTTAACTGAAATATTGTAAATGGTGGCGTTCAAACCCCATACAAATAGACAAACAAAAGCGGCTCGTTGGTCGATTTTAATTTGTCTAAAATGGCCATTTTTATTATAAATATTGAAGATTTAGTTAGAAATGAAAGATAAGGGGGAACAACGAACGTGAAATCTTATTCGTTTATTTCCGTCTATTCATCGTCGAACCCGAAACAAATGCGCTTAGAAGCGAAATCCTAAGAAAGGCGGTTAGTTGTTACGTGGGGATAGTGCAAGGATACATGACTACTTCTGAGTTCTACTATGGTACAATAAGGTGCTCTGTATAAGATTGATTGATCTTTTGAATAAGGGTTGATCGTTCTACCTTTCTATGAAATTTTAAGAGCCAATTCATTGCATTAACTAACAACATATTTCACGAATCGGTCGTTTCAGCACTTGCGAGTATTTTGAAGAACGACTGACAATGGATGAATGATTAGATATAGGGTACCAAAGTAACTCACATTATACAAATGCATTCTGTGTTATGGCGATCCTTCAAAAATATATAAGAGCATTGTAACTCAACTAGAGTACTTATTGAATTTATATGAAATATTTATGCAGGTTAAGTTTTCGCATTTAGACGTTCGGCCAGACAGACGGCTGAGAGACCGACATCGGAAAAAATTGTCCTTCGTTCTATCGATTGAGGGCATTAATTATATCAACAATAAATAGACAAGTAACGGTAAAATGTTTAGTAGTTAATTTGTGTGAAATTCTTTGACAAGATTAAGATCTCTTAATAGTAAAAAAATAAAAGAAGAACAATTATAAAAAATTACAAAACCATACACTCTCCCACAACTTTTTAGAGCTATTTTGGACACATGTATCAAGTACTGAGTGGTTTCAAGCCAGTAATACTTAAATCACATAACTAACTAATATCTGAAGTAAACTACACAAATCAACTCATTATGCCGAAAGAACGTTACGAAAATTAATCATTTCTTAGTTAGTGGGGGATGTTTTAAGATTTCTTTTGAGGATAAGGCATTTGTTGAGAGTTGTTGCATTTCTTTTTATTTTAAGAAGGCCCCCGAGTGTTTTTGGTGAACGAAAGTTTCGTTCACCAGTGTTAAATACCGTGTATGGAAAATCCTGTAGGATCTTAATAGGTTTTAAATAAAGCAGTACCTCTTTAGATTCAATTTAGTATCTCTAGATACTTCTCTCTTCAAAATCACTGTTTATTTCGTTAAATGCATGATACTAGCATTCTTCATCAAGTGAAGATAATGAAAATTACCCTTTAAAAACACAAACTTATCTTGGAATGTCTATACGAGCGAATTTTTGATCGGCGTAAGATTCTCGAGATTTGAGAGCAAAGACAAAGTTTGTGTCTGTACACTGTATAGACAGATACTTTGTTTTGGATTTAAACCTTCGCTAATGAAACTTGTAGTAATTTGCCGGAAATGTGTATTTATTGAGGTCGTGAACTCCTGAACTTCTACACAAGTGATTGGCCATACCACACGTGATGACCTACTACGATTTTACCTGCCTTCTTATGAATGAAGTCTTTGCTTATAAGTTACGATAGGTCAAGTTTACAAACGAATGGAATGTTCCTGCCGTATTTCTCCTATTAAACGCGCCCGGGCGCGAGGCAAAACGTCGTGGGGGCGCCATTATTTCAGACTCTTTTACTTAATTAAAAAAAATACGTATTTTGGTACCTAAGAGAAGCAAACTGTTAACATGTTCGTAATTATCGATTGAAATACGTACGCTACCCAATACGCTTTTCTTTTTATCTATTAAGGCTATAGATTTAAAAAATAAAATAAAATGTTAGCTAATGAATTGTAATTCTGTCATTTAAAGTCATCTATCGAAATACGGTCACCCTCGACCATTAATTTCAAAAGCAAGTGATTGTGTTAGCAGAAGCCGAGATTATTATTATTATCATTATTTGTACAAGATAGGAAGTTCCAGACGATGCAATATTCAATGTTCCGCTACCGATGGACAAAGCGGTCTAATAAATCATTACCTATTCACGTATGAAATAAATAATCCTGTATTAAATTCTAAAATTTCGTGATGTGTAAATGCAAGTGTTTCGTAGTGAAAACACAACACGTCTGGAGCTAACTGGGTCACAGCGTATCGGCACCCTTTGAAGTCCCCAGATTCTTGCAAGCGGCGACGTCGCTTTTGAAATAAGTCACAAACGAGATTTGACGGGTGTTTTCCTATTTTATCAGTATGAATTGTGACTAGGATTTAATCATTTGACTCGGATATTTTGTATATTTGCAGAAGGTGAAATGATTTCAGAAGTGTTTTCGTAACAACGAAAGGGGATTTTGTTCGCATGTGACTTATGAAGAATTACGAGAAACAGTTTTAATTTTGTGTTAAATTTTAACCTTTCTCGCTTCCGGAAGACTGCGCGATTTAGGACGCGCTAGTTTTTCAGATGTTGACCGATCTTTTAATGACGCAACCAGCCTTATCCTGATAGGGATTTAAGATAGTTAACCCATAATCTATTGAACATTACGTCGTGGAGTAGCAGCTATTGAAATTAAATTCGAGACCGGATTTTTCACCACGGACCGTGGACGGTTGGATGTTGTTGATCGTATAGTCAAGGGCCTGGGAATCGTATTTATGGGGGAGCGCATTTATTAGGGAGAGCGCGTCTAAAAGGTGAATACGGTATATTTAGTCCAAATATTCATTGAAACATAAACACGCACCACTTGACCGTGACCAACCTTGATATGAAGTATAATTTAACCCATTGCATACTTGTGTAATGTAAATATCTTCGGTTACGGGTATTTTTGTATCATATTACCCAAATCCCATTCCCTGTTGTTGTTTTTTTTTCGTTTCAAACAAGGCCGGAAAACAGGGGATATAGCAATCTCGGTACCATTTACTGTTAATATATGAATATCGTAAATAGATAAATAAATAAAAGAATCAAATGAACAAATATCCCAACACGATAGACCTAATTTCAAATTTTAACATCGAATGGATTTTTTTTTCAAAGTACTTGACATCGTAACTACAACTGTATAGTAGCGCTTCTATACCTCGGATGGCTCTAGAATTTCCTCAATACAATCATTCATCAATTTGTTTTGCCGTAAGTATGTAAAATATTTAAAAAAAAGAAATTTGGATTGTGAATCAATCGCCTGTGGACTGGGACACCTTTCCTAACATGGAAATTGGTATTTCTTGCACCAGAACTATAATTAGCATACATCCGTACGTAGCTGCCATCGTCTACCCTCTTAGGTTTACGATTATCCGCCGTTTGGAGGAGCAATAGAATTGAAACAACGACTATATTTGGACAATTCATTAGCTGTACAAAATACCTTCCTACATAGATTCTATCGGATTGGGTTTTTTTTTTTGTTGTTGTTTTTTTTAATTATTTTTTACATAATGGAATCAGATAATTATTCTTTCACAAGACTGAATATTACCGAAAGAGACCAAAACCATGTAATTACAATTACGAAACAGCGGTCTCTTAATTCGGAGGATGGGGGGACCCCATTCAGGTCGTACCAGAGCCATAGTGGATAACGTTTAAAAGTCAATATGCAGAAAGACTGCTGTTTAATCTGCTAAAATATGGGTTCCGCATGTGGAAATTGAATTACCTTTCTGGCTACTATTTTTTGAGTTAAGAAAAGAATCATTAGTCTAGACGCTATAGTTGCCTGTTTTTTTTCTCTAGGCTTATCGCTCTCTGTCTATCGGTCTGTGTCTGTCTGTCTCTCTCTCTACCTTTCTTTTCCTCTCTTTCTCTTTCTTTGAATTTAAAATTTTGACTAGATACTTTTCCTTCATTATCTTTTACATTTATAATTTCTCTTTTCTCACTTTAGAATGCCAACAGATTCGTTCACCATCAGTACTTTCAGTGCTTTGATTTCTTCTGGTATTTTCTCCTTGGAATAACAGGATTTGCTATTTTCATTGTTTGAAAAAGTTAAATTTTTTAAACAAATTGTCAATTATAAGATTTTTTTACACAGAAAGTGAATACATAATGTACCCTGTATCTATCTATTAAAATGTAAACATTACCCGCTTTATACATCTATCAATACATACCCAATCCAACAGTTAGAACTGGTCCATAAGACTTTGACCATTCAAAGAACTTAATGTGATAGCGTTCATCTGAACCCAGTTCTGAAATGAAAATGTATATGTCCTACAAGTTTCCTCGGTCGGTCAGATATCTTCGTCTTTCATTTATGTAATTATTACAGAACAAGAGGTATGTTACAAGATTATGTTATGCCCCCAACTGTGTGTTAACGAATCCGCTTTTTACAGAAATTTGCAGAACGCGTATTTTGAATTTTTTGTACAATTTGACAAACAAAAATGTGTCTTTTTCCTGTGTGTTTCTGCTAAATCATTTTGATTACCTGATTTTTGATTCTTTAAAAGTAAGCATTAAAAATTATTATTAAAATTGTGTAAACAATGTTCAGAGAGAAATTTTTTGTAGATCTATACTTATATTTGTAAATATTTTGAAGGTCTCCTTCTTGTCTATTTGACTATCTGCAACAATATTGAATTTTAAAATGGAAAACAGTCACTTGCAGTACGAATTTGTTAAAAAGCTGTACAATTCTCCTTGACTTTATGATTTATGGCCACGGCCTATATTGTAGTAGCGTTAGCTCTTCATATTGTCAAGATGCATAAGTGCGAAAACATTCTTCAAATCCATTCAAAGGGTCCACGAGATATTCTTTCAACCTTATTTATGAATGGGTTGGATATGTTCATGTACTTTTTTCCTGATGAAGAATTCATATATATATATGGTGTTTTAAGTCTAACAGTAGTTTGTCTGGCTCGTTGGCTGAGTGTTAAGCGTGCTCGACTCTTAATCCTATGGTTGTCGGTTCGAGCCTCACCGGAGGCTGGTAGTGTATATGGACAAGACACTTTACAAACGAATCCAGTCCAACCAGCTGTGAAAATTAGCAGTGGCTAGAATTCTCTCTGTCTCTCTGTCTCTGTCTCTCTGTCTGTCTGTCTGTCTGTCTCTCTCTCTCTCTCTCTTTCTTTCTCTCTCTCTCTCTCTCTCTCTCTCTCTCTCTCTCTCTCTCTCTCTCTCTCTTTCTCTCTCTCTCTCTCTCTCAAAAATAAAAATCTTACGTAAGATATTCCCCAACAGTGGTAATCGCAGGGGGCCTGGTGGCATGTTGTATTTTCTGTTCTTCATAAACCAGTAGGCCGCTAGTCCTACTAGTAATCCAATAAGGGTCGTCTTAATCAGTAGGCCAGATACCAGGAGCTCTAGCATTGTGCTGAGTTAAACTCTGAAAAAAATAAACCTCTGTTAAATAGTGAAAACGGAAAGTATTGGGTGAAAGTTTGTAAATGAAAAGTGCAAAGAATTGATAATATTGAATTACCCCTATTTAGTATCAAAGAGAGTAGCATCATTCATTTGCAAAATGGTTTGAATATCAACATGTAAAATGTCACTTTACCTTTTTTTTTGTTTTGTTTTCTTCTCTAGCATCACTTTAGCAAAAGGACGAAGAGAGCCTGGATCGCTCAACTGACTTAAACATCTTTCATAGACTTTTCACTAAATAAAGCTTACGTGATGAAAACAGCACTTTGAGATCCGTTAAGACCTACTTTATAATGATCAACTGGGTCTGGCCCACATTGCACCAAAATATCCTATAACCATGAACCTGCATCCTTTAACCCATCTTATTAAAACATTAGGTTCAGGAGGAGATGTCTTTCATAAATTTCTGGCCCTGCCACATCCATATTAATCGGCCAATCAAAATTTTGCGAGCAATTTTTTGGAAAGGGTCACCAAAGGAACATTCTGGTAAATATTAAATTGATGTCAGCCCATTGGTTCAGGAAGAGATGTAGTTCAAAGATTTCGGGCTCAAAATAAGCCCGGCCCAGCCACGTCCATATTTATCGGCCTATTAAAATTTCGAAGATTTTGGTAAAGTTTCATTGAAATTGGCAAATTGGTTTAGGAGGAAAATGTCATTCTACGGTTTCGGGCTCAAAATAAGTCCTGCCCGGCAACGCACAGATCTATAGGCCAATCAAAATTTTGAAAAGAATTTTTGGAAAGGGTCACCAAATGAACATTTTGGTAAAGAGTCATTGAAATCGACCCAATTGTTCAGGAGGAAATGTCGATCAAAGATTTCGGACTCAAAAGAAGGCCCGCTCAGCCAGGCCCATATTTAAAGGCCAATCAATTTCCTTACTTATGTTAGAACAATGTCATCCAAGGAACATTCTGGTAAAGTTTCATTGAAATTGGCCCAGTGGTTCGGGAGAATATGTCGTTTAAACATTTCGGGCTCAAAATAAGCCCTGTCCGGCGACGCCCATATTTATGGCCCTATCAAAACTTCTTGAACAATTTACATAAAGAGTCACCCAAGTAACATTATGGTAAAGTTTCATTGAAATCAGCCCAGTGGATCAGGAGGAGATTGCGTTCAAAGATTTCGGACTCAAAATAAGCCCAACCCCATATTCATAGGCCAATCAAATTTTCCTGAATGTTTTAGAACAGGGTCATCCAAGGAACATCCATGCCGCGTGACCTAAGAAACTTTTCTAACCAAGTTTCAGAAAATATCGAACCATAATTCTGATCTATAGAGAGTAAGCAAGAAATATGTTCTCTTGATATCCAGTAGATTCTTATTAATTTCAATCAGGTTCATTCATGTGAGAAGGCGTTCCAACCATGAAGGTTTGGATACATTTGTGGCCTCAAGACAATTATCACTCAAAATGTTGTCATCTGATGGCTTAATATTGGTGACAGACAATCAATGATCACAAAAGCTAGCCTTGAGCAAGTTGCTAAGGAGAGCTAAAACAGGGGATATAAATAATTAAATGAACACATAAAGAACCTGGTTTGTTCGTAAACACAAATGTTTCCGAAACGGGTTCATTAATTTGATAAGGTCTTCCTACCAAGCTTCACGAAGGTTTGGCCACAGTTGTGGCCTCTAGACAATAAACACTCAAATTGTTGACGTCTGATGGCTCAATACGGGTGATAGGCATTAAATTATCCCAAAAGCTAGTCTCGAGTATGTTGTGCTCTGGAGAGCTAAAAAAGGATGTAAATAATTAAATGAACACAAAAAGAACCTGATTTGTTCGTTAACACGAATGCTTCGGAAACGACCTTGATAATTGACATTGAACTTTACCTTCAAAGAAAGACATTGATGAGAGGAACCTATATGCCAAATATTAGCATATATTTCTGGCAGGAAATAAAATATCGCTCATTTCGTTCAAGTTGGACGAAAGAAGCGATATTGTATTATTCTCCTAAATTTGCATTCAAAACTCGTTCCACACATGGATTCAATGTAATTTTGAAATCAATCTAAAATCATTCAACTTGTCAATTTTAATCATTGTTATTAAATGTATCCATATTTCTAAATTGTACAAAATATACCTTAACTCGGAAAAAAGAACTAAGTTAATCTAGAGGTAGACAAATTGTTAATCGACTAATGAAATTGACAGACATTACCATAAAAACCATACTAAGTCGTTCACTCGGTAATCCATTTATTCTTCTTCTTCCTGATACTGGCCACAATCAACCGGATGATTTTTTTTGCCAGAGGCTTTGCGCTTAGAAATATTTAAGAAAAGTTATAAGTGAGAGTATTCACAGTGAAGTTAAAAGAATAAGACAGGAAAGATTCGCGGCTAGTTGAGCATTGAAGGCGTCAATTGAGCCAGCTGACCGTACGTCGGGGGGGGGGGGGGTACAGTCTTATGTGGTACGAGGACAGAAGAGTTTTTCCTGGTTGATGTTTTACAGTATGGGATGCTGAAGCTCCTGACATTTGTATGGAACTGCATTTTCCATTTTTTCCCATGTAGCAAGCTTGTTAAGATCGTCTTGGAGTTTTTAGCAGTCTTTACCAGATTTGATGGCTATGTAAGCTATGGTGTCGTCAGCAAACAGGCGCACTTTGGCATTCAGGTCTTGATGTACATCGCTAATGTAGTATAGAAATAGACTGGGACCTAATACCGAGCCTTGATGCACTCCTGATTCAACAGTGACAGGGTGTGACTTGTGACCTTCAAGTACTACAGACTGGCTTTTATTTGATAGGAAGGCTTCTATCCATCTGTTGGCTTTTCACCGAATGTCATAATAATGGTCGAGTTTATGAAGTAATAGACTGTGACAAACTTTATCAAAGACTTTTTAAAAGTCCAACACCAGAACATCTGTTTGGCTGCCATTTTCAAGATTTTTGTTTATATCATCAGCAAATTCTAGGAGCTGGGTCTCGGATGAACGGCCACGTCGGAAACCATGTCATAGTAGGTATAGGATGTTACTTTCCTCTCCGTTGTTCATTATGTGGCTGGTGATCACATGCTCAATGATTTTACAACAGATGGACGTCAGGGATATTGGTCGGTAGTTGATTGCGTCGTATTTGTGTTACCTTTTAAAAGATTGAGGTTACAAGTGCTTTTCCCCATTCATCTGGAATAGAACCCGTCTCATATGATGTTTTGAAGATGATGGTTAGTATGGAAGCAATATGAGTGGCTAGTTCTTTTAGTATTTTGGGGTTATGTTGTCATTCAATCGAAACACTCACTCAAACCACACTAAAAGTGATAAGATGAAAAACGTCATTCAAATTAAAATCGCTGAAAAAAATACGCGATTTCTCTTACTTTATTAAAGTTTGTAAGCGTATGATGGGTTCTTGAAGTCATACAAGTCATTTATAGGGCCGTTATTCATATTTCATGAACGAAAGGTGTTAAATATCTCTAATTTTGTTCATCCTGAACAAAATTAGCGATATTAGATTACCCGCTTTCAATTTCATTAAAAACCCACTCATCTCACTTCCAAAATCATTCCAAAATCATCCACCTTGTCAATTTCACGATGTGGTTAGCTGTACATTATTTCTACTGCACAAAAACATTCTTTTCCGCGTACAATAATTCACATAGAATGGAAAACATATCATTAACATCGTCTGCTCGGATAAAATTTCAATCTGCACAGTGACCCAGATTACAGAAATGTCGTTATGTGGATTTGAATTTCAATAGTCCACGTTTTTATCACAGATTTTGAACTATGTAACGAATTCATTTCACGTAATTAATTATACTGTCAGAGAGAAAATTAGATAGTGTGGTTGCATTTCTAAAATTGTTGGCTAAGCGCGAAACAGTTGTAACTACTTATACACATGTAGGCAGTTACAACTATTTTGCACTGAGCCGTTGATGTGTCTCACATTTTGAGAAATGATTGAATGAAGTGCGCAGTGCCAGATATATCTTGTCAGATTTCTCACGGTAAATTAATGTATGCAGTCGGGAACAGTTCTTAAAAAAATAGGGCCTATATCAAAATACTTCACATTCCCAGGACAGAAACCTGTAGAGGTTCACAAGACTTTCAATAACAGATTACATTACCTAACAATAGAACCGCCTACGAGAGCCTACGCTTGGCTATTGAGTGCTGGACAGTCGATAAAAAATCAAAGTCAAAAAGGGCCATGATTCGCACGATATGCAACTAGAGTGTTTCCCCTTAATAGCAAAGGTTGCTCTTTTGATAGTGAACATGTGTGCCAAGTTTCAAGTGAAGTAATATTAGAGATAACACAAAATGTCGAACGACTGCAACAACCACGAAGACGACACTAAGGCTAATAATAATGCCTCAGGTTTGCTCCAAAAACAACCGACCTAAAACTTTTCTTTTAATCTTTTACAAACAAGAATAAGACAAAAATGAATACATACGCTTGTTCAGTCTAATGTCACCCTTTAAACGAATCTACGCCGTCCTCAGCTTTATTTATAGTGTCACGATTATTCAATATTATCCGTTCCCTTTAGACTGAATTAACTTCGCATCTATTTCCAATATATTATGAAGCAGCAAAAATGGAAAACACACAGATTCTAAATAAAGAACGAGATACCAGACTCAGGCATGAAAATCGATGGTTAAGCGCGAAACAGTTATAACTACCTATAAGCATATAGGGAGTTACAACCGTTTCGCACTGAGCCATCGAAACGTGCTCTCTCAATCTCGACACGATCGATATTGATTTCGTAATTCCATAGCGGGTGTCATGACGAAACAACTTAGGTTCCGATGATATAGAAAATTAGATGTTCTTTCTGCATTCTGCAGAACTAAATCAGTACATAGGCATATAAAAAGTAGGCATATTCACTGCGTTTGTATCACATCAGTAAGACGACTATGTCCTGAAAACGAGTAGATTTTACTCAAACAGTTTCTGTGCTTTATCTCTTTTATCAGAATTGTCGACCTGTAGCAATTGTTACTTGATGCTGGCCATAAATCTTAATTATAACTAAGATAGGCTGCTGACAGAGGACAGTTATATTATTTAACCAGATTTTATTCTTTACAAGTGTTTTGATATAGACCCACTGGAAAGTAACGGGATTTTTAAAACTGATTCTACATCTTTTTCAACATATTAATATTATTCTGTATTTTTGTATATCCCTTATAACCTAGATAATATCAACCCTTTTGATGCTGAATGAAAACCGTAGTAAAATTTCATTAGAATCAAGGCGCTAAAGGCACTGGATGCACTAATGGTGAGTCAGTATTTATTTTGAACATATGATTCATAAATTCTTCGCGTTTAGTAAAATAGTCATATCGGGATAACATTGCTGGAAAGATACCCAATATATAAAGAATCAACATCTTTTTTATCACACTGTTTCTCGCTCCACTGGCTGAAAGCCACTGGGGCTATTGTCATGGCGTTGTGTCCGTCATGCGTCCGTGCGTGTGGTCGTAGTCTTTTCTTTAAAAATCTTCTCCTCAGACACTATTGGATGGATTTCAACCAAACTTCACAGGAATGATTCTTGGGTGACCCTCATTCAAAGTTGTTCAAGAAATTTTGATCCAATGAAAAAAATGGATTTAATGGGCGTGGCTAATTTCCAAATATGGTAAAAAGTGAGTTTTCTCAGATTCTAATCAATGGATACCAATTAAATTTTACATGAATGATCCTTGGGTGACCCTTTATCACTCTTAAAAAAACCATTGTGATCTGATGGAAAATATGCATTTTATGGGCGGAGGTCATTTCTCTATATGTTATATAGTGGAAACTTTGAAAATCATTTTCTCAGAATGTAAGTGATGGATATCAACCAAATTTCACTGGAATGATCCTTGAGTGGCCCTTTTTCAGTCTACAAAAAATTTTGTGATCGGATGTAAAATATGTATTTTATGGGCGGATGTCATTTCATTATTTGTTATATAGTGGAAATTTTGAAAATCATTTTCTCAGTATATTACGAATAGATATCAATCAAACATTATTGGTAGGATCCTTTGGTGCACCATTATCATGCAGCCAAATATCATTTTGATTGGATGAATAATATGTCTTTTGTGAGCAGAGGTCATTTCTCTATATGTTATATGGCTTTATATATGCTATAGTGGAAATTTTGAAAATCATTTTCAACATCAGTAGAACCCAGAATATCTAAAAATCTAGTCAAAACTTTTATTTGCTGTTACATGAATATCAAGCCTGTGGAGCGATTCAAGCCATTCATGGCTTTTTAGTTTACCTTTTTTTGCTATTATTGGTAGAACAACCATGTAGCCACATGTATGGGATAAAATAATGATGCTTCCCGAGACAGTATGCCTTGCTTGACAACACTATCAACAAAAGTTCACAAGGATACAATTGTTGATTCCAAAATGAACTAGAGTACCCATTTGGTTGAAACCTGTCTGTATGAAGATAAAATTTGGAAATTAAAACTGAAGGACACTTTACGAGTTATAGTTGATTCGGCAATATTCTTTATTGGTACAAACTTACATAAAGTTACTTTTCAAATTACAAGTAACATGATGTCTAAATATGTGACAGTGGACTTTCAAGCCGTCATTTTCCTAAAGAAAATTGGCTTAGTTTGAACGTAATACAGGAGTCATTGTGTCAACCAGATTTGTTAATCCTGTTCAAATGATTAACAGATCGTCGGGTGATTAGTAACGAAAGCCAATTACTCAAAAGCTTAGCTAGGTAGAGTTACAGTTCTTGTTCACAGTACTTTCCCTTAATGAGATATATCCACCTAAAAAATTTCACAATCACTGTTAATACTCTATCAGAGATATGCTCCAAACAAAATCCAGTTGTTAAAACCAAAGGACAAGAACTAAAAAAGGCTACATAGAGTAACTGTTCTTATGCAATACACTTTGCATCAATACCGTTGATCTATCAGCCTAATAAGTTTCAAGATCATTATACTTTCAGAGATATTGTCCGGATAAAATCCAAGTATGCAAATCAACAAAGGACAGTAACTCTAAAAATAAGCTAGATAGAGTAACACTGTTTGTGCAATGAACTCTGCAACCATGAGAGGAATAAAACTAATAAGTTTCAGGTCAATCGGACATAGAGTACAAACAGAAAGCTCTTATCACAAGCTTTACACGTGTGAAATATGAAGGCTCTTTTCCAGACCAATCAAAAGTTATGGCCAATGTAAAAAGCTTTGGGATGGGGGGAGGGGGGGGAACTTTCAGTCAAACAAACAAATAAACAAAAGGGCCTGAATGGCTCTAAACCGCTCACATGAACTTTATTGGTCCAGTGGATGTCATCCAAGTAACTTTCTGGCAAAATTTCATTCAAAATTGCATATTTGTTGACGATGAGATGTTATTCCAAGCATTTAAAGTGAAAATAGACCCTGCCCAACCATTCATTACTGAGGAGACTCAAAAAAGCCTCGCCCTGCCACGCCCATATTTATGGGCCAATCAAAATTTCGCGAACAAATTTGAAAAGGGTCACCCAAGTAACTTTCTGGTAAAATTTCATTGAAATTGGCCCAGTGGTTCAGGAGGAGATGTCTTTCAAAGATTTCAGGCTCAAAATAAGCCACACCCTGTCATGCCCATATTTATAGGCTGATCAAAATTTTGCGAACAATTCTTGAAAAGGGTCACCTAAGGAACCCGCTGGTAAAGTTTCATTAAAATCCACCCAGTGGTTCAGGAAGAGATATCGGTCAAAGATTTCAGGCTAAAAAAAACCCCAACCCTGCAACACCCATATTTATGGGCCAATCATTATCTCCAGAACAATTTTTTAAAAAGGCCACTAAAGAAACATCCCAGTATTTAGTTTCATTGAAATAGGCTCAATGGTCCATGAGGAGATGTCGTTCAAAGATTTCAGGCTCAGTTTAGCCAACAATTTTTGAGCAAGCTCACCAAAGGAACATTCTGGTAAAGATTCAATGAAATTTCAGCCCAATGGTTCAGGAGGAGATGTGGTTCAAAGATTTTGGTCTTAAATAAGCCTCGCCCTGCCATGCCCATATTTATGGGCCAATCAAAATTTCGAGAACAATTGTTGAAAGGGGTCATCCAAGGAAAATTCAGTTAAAAGTTTATAAAAGTTTCACAGAAATTGACCGAGTGGTTCAGGAGGAGATGTCGTTCAAAGATTCCAAAGTGAAAAAATGCCGCGCCCTGCCACGCCCATATATATTGGCCAAAATTAAAAATTTGCTAACAATTTTAGCTCCACTGGCCGAAGGCCACTGGGACTATTGTCATGGCGTTGTGTCAGTCCTGCGTCCGTCCTTGCATCCAGTCGTAAACTTTTTCTTTAAAAATCTTCTCAGAAACTACTGGATGAATTTCAACCAAACTTCACAGGAATGATCCTTGGGTTACCCTCTTTCAAAATTGTTCATGAAATTTTGATCCAATTAAAAACATGGATTTAATGGGCGTGGCTTATTTCCAAATATGGTGAAAAGTGAGTTTTCTCAGAGTCTAATTGATAGATACCAATTAAATTTTACATGAATGACCCTTGGGTGACCCTTTGTCAGTCTCCAAAAAATTATTGTAATCATATGAAAAATATGTATTTTATGGGCGGAGGTCATTTCTCTATGTTATACAGTGGAAATCTTGAAAATCATTTTCAACATAAATATAGCCTAAAATATCTAAAAATCTGGTCAAAACTTTTGCTATTACAAGAATTTCAAGCCTGTGGAGCGACTCCAGCCATTCATGGCTTTCTAGTTGAAAAGGGTCACCTAAGGAACATTCCGGTAAAGTTTCGTTGAAATTCAGCCCAGTGGTTCAGGAGGAGAAGAAGAAGTATTTAAGATAGTTGACGACGGTCAATGGACTCAGAGTGATCCTTAAAGCTCTCTTTGAGAATGTTGTGCTCAGGTGAGCTAAAACAATATGCCCCCTCATCGGAAATCGATGCTTGGCATAAAAAGCATCAAATTCAAATGTGACGATACATTTTTTTTTTCATCAAAAGAAGTTTTTCTGGCTTGTGATTTATGTCACCTTTCAGTTTAATTAGTCATTGATAGATTTGTTGTGAGTATAAGGGTTAAAAAAAGATGTAGACATTACAGATATTTTTTTTTTGAAAAATGTTGAAAGTAACTTTAAATATACAATTCGTTCAGAAGATGTGTGTTTGTGTTAAAGACCTAAAACTTCAATAACCTTGAAATATTTCTTTGTCATACACCTGGTGTTGAGCAGGGAAGGAAGAAATTTATTGCCCTGATAAGCCCAACAGTAATTTGACAACATATGACCTTATAACAGGCGAATTAGATTTATGGCAGGGGGAGAAAAACTTGGCTAGGACATAGTCGCTAAACTGACATGTAAACATGATTACATTTTCCGACCTAAAAATTCACCTCTTCTTACATGTATCAAATAACGCACTAGAAATTCCCATTGACGCACTCGTTAAACTGGAGGGTTAGACTTAAGAAATGACAACAAAAGGATATAATGCAAAGTCAATGTTCAAACCTATCCTTGCCCAAAATAGGAGCACCGCCTGTGGGTACCAACGCTCGGCTGTAGGTGCTGGATAACGCCAAAAAAAACTTAGTCAAAAAGGGGGCATAACTATAACAAAAATGCATTCAGAGTACCCCCTTGATAGTCTGGATAGCTCTAGTGGCGGTGAACAAACATGCCAAGCTTCACAAAGTCATCTTGAATATCAACAGAAATATGGCAAAGGTTGAAATAGGCACCCACCGACACCAAGAATATGACAAAACCTTGGGTTTCTCCGAAGCCTTTAAACAAGCAATGCTCACAATGTACCTCCCTCATTTGAGGCTACATCAGCCCACACCATATGTTCAACATCAGGATAAAATTGTTTTATCAATGTACATTTAACAACATCGTGAAAATGACAAGGTGAGTGATTCTGAAATAGGTGAGGTTTTATTAAAAATCAGGGAAGGTAATCTATTATCGTTAATTTTGTTCAAGATTAGCGATAATTATTACGTCCCTTTAAAGCTGCTCTTTCACAGCTTTTATGACAAAATACAAAACTTGTTCTTAGAATAGGAAATGTGTGTATTTGTAGACGATTAAGAATGGTCCAGGGGCATTTGCTCAAAACCAATGTATTTCAAAAGCTTTGTAACTTATTTTTTCGAAACGTCAAGACCAGTAAGGGATCCAGTCTATTTATTTCGAGTCTATATGTTACACTAGAAAGCCATGAATGGCTTGAGTCGCTCCACAGGCTTGAAATTCTTGTAAAAGCAATAAAAGTTTTGACTAGATTTTTACATATTTTTGGTTCTACTGATGTTGAAAATGATTTTCAAAGTTTTAACTATATAACATATAGAGAAATAACCTCCACCCATAAAATACATATTTTCCATCCAATCATAATAATTTTTAATAGACTGATAAAGCGTCACTCAAGGATCATTCAAGTGAAATTTGGTTGATATCCAAAAATTAGATTCTGAGAAAATGATTTTCAAAGTTTCCACTATATAACATATAGAGAAATGACCTCCACCCATAAAATGCATATTTTCCATCTGATCACAATGATTTTTGGCAGACTGATAAAGGATGACTCAAGGATCATACAAGTGAAATTTGGTTGATATCCAAAAATTAAATTCTGAGAAAATGATTTTCAAAGTTTCCACTTTAATAGAGAAATGACCTCCGCCCATAAAATGCATATTTTCCATCTGATCACAATGTTTTATTGTAGACTGATAAAGGGTCACTCAAGGATCATCCAAGCGAAATTTGGTTGATATCCATCAGTTAAATTCTGAGAAAATGATTTTCAAAGTTTCCACTATATAACATATAGAGAAATTACCTCCGCCAAAAAATGCATATTTTCCATCTGATCACAATGATTTATTGTAGACTGATAAGGGTTACTCAAGGATCACCCCAGTGGAATTTCGTTGATATCCATCAGTTACATTCTGAGAAAATGATTTTCAAAGTTTCCACTATATAACATTTAGAGAAATGACCTTCGCCCATAAAATGCATATTTTCCATCCGATTACAATGATTTTTTGTAGACTGATAAAGGGTCACCAAAGGTTCATTCATGTAAAATTATAATAGTATCCATTGATTAGAATCTGAGAAAATTCACTTTTTACCATATTTGGAAATAAGCCACGCCCATTAAATCCATGTTTTTCATTGGATCAAAATTTCTTGAACAACTTTGAAAGAGGGTCACCTAAGGATTACCTGTGAAGTTTGATTGAAACTCATCCAGGAGTTTCTGAGGAGAAGATTTTTAAAGAAAATGTTTACGACCGGACGCACGGACGCACGTACGGACGGACGCGGGACAGACACAACGCCATGACAATAGCCCCAGTGGCTTTCAGCCAGTGGAGCTAAAATTCGTTACTTTCATTGAATAATCTTTCATTTTTTGCAAGTATTGGTAAGAAGTTTAAGGCTTTCAAATACTTTTACCTTAATCTTTGATTGAATAGGACGAACATGCAGAATGCACATGCGTAAACAGTTTGCTCGAAATCGAAGATTTTTTTAGGCGTTAGTAGTTGCTTCATTTTTCAGAATGAATTTCACTAAATTTCAGGAATATCGGTCTTTCCTTCCATGCATTACTGGATTGATTTTTATTTTTTTTAAAGGCTTCAAAATGATGAGCTCGTTACTTCCGATTGATTTTACGAAAATTTTCAAAAATCACAGTTTCTCAATCTGTGGAAGAGTAGCTTTAAAGCATATTTAGATAGGTTTTCTAAATAGCTTTCTTTGTCTTTAAGAACTCACCATTCGCTTACGAAATTCAATTAAGTCAGTGAAATCGTGGGTTTTCCTACGATTTTCATTATGAATGTGTGTGTGTTGATCTTACCACCTTTAGTGTATTGAAGCTTTCTTGACTGGTTTGAGTGAGTGTTTGGAATGAATGAATGGAGTGCTAATTGATCGACTGAAATGGTTTGATTGAATGTCAGTCAATTTCACCATGTTTTTAACCATAAGCAGGTCATTGTTACTCATTGGGCCAATTTATTTTCTCCCCCGTGTGGGGCCCGATTTGGTTGTTTTTCAGCCGGGCCACAATTAGAAACCAGCCCCTGTGTTCCGGTTGACAAGATGTTACAAACCGTTTTCTAATTATACCCCGCTTTGCAGCCGGAACACAGGGGCTGGTTTCTAATTGTGGCCCGGCTAAAAAACATCAAAATCGGGACCCTTTCGGACGAGAAATAAGTTGGCCCATTGTTTATTCAAAATCATAGCTACGGTTGTACGATCAGCATTGAAAAACATTTTACCTTAAATTTCCACCTTCACAAACTTCAAATATCTGTTGTCTGGCTAAACAAGAGGACCATCTGGGTCCTAGATCGCTCACCTGAGTCTCTATGACCCCTGGGACATCACATTAATTAGATAGGCAGATGTCAAAAAGAAGATAATTGCCTAAGATCAATACCATGGAACGTTTTCAGCGAAGATCAAGACAGATATGCCTTTTTGCTCTTTGATTCTATGTAAAAAGTGATGCACCCGGGTGGACCCAAAAAGTAACCCCAGGGTTTTGACATGAACAAACTTGGAAGAGGTCCATAAGATGATGCTACATTCTAAATATGAAAGCTGTCTGCCTTCTGGTTTCAGAGAAAAAGATTTTTGAAGGTTTTCCCATTTTTACCCATCGTGCTCAGATGAGCTGAAAGGGATGCACCCGGGTGGAGCCCAAATATGACCCAAGGGTCTTGATATGAACAAACTTGGTAGGAGCCGACTGGATGATGCTACATACCAAAAGTGAAAGCAGTGTGCCCTCTGATTTCGATTAAATAAGATTTTAAAAGATTTTCGCTCTTTGATTCTATGTTAAGGGTTGCGCCCGGGTGGAGCCCAAATATGATCCTAGGGTCTTGATATGAACAAACTTGGTAGAGGTCCACTAGATGATGCTGCATACCAAATATGAAAGCTGTCTGCCTTCTGGTCAAGAAGATTTTTAAAGATTTTCATTTTTTCACCCTTTTTGATAGGGTAAAGGGAAAGTTAAGGGTGGATTTCATTTATTTGAACAATGTTGGTAGAGCTTGACCCAAGGAACATCCGTGCCAAGTTTCATCAAGATTGGCCCACTGGTTTAGGAGGAGAAAATGTTTAAAGAAATTGTGGACGACGCACGACGCACGACGGACGACGGACGACAGACGACGGACGACGGACATTCTACGATCCCAATAGCTCACCTTGAGCACTTTGTGTTCAGGTGAGCTAAAAAAACCTTTCTGTTGGGAATAAAGGTGATTGTTTCATAATCCTATGATTGTATTGAATAGCACGTGGGTTTACATGACGACATAAAGATGGCTTTTAGGGGAAAACAACAACGAAACAGTTTAAAAACTATGCATTATATATTTAAAAAGTAGTCTTATAGAATGTTTTCTTTCTTCTAGGAATGATAACTATGTGCTGAGTTTTGAGACGCGCACAAATCTTACTCTGAATAAAATTCCAAGAACAAATATATACAAAAATAGTTTCAACTATAACAGTGTCCAAGTTTGGAACAACATCCCACTTGACATAAGAAATGAAACAAAACTTAAAATATTTAAAAAGAGGCTCACTGTGTATTATCTTGATAACCAATAAATGCTTAAAAAAATAAATTAAAATAAGTATCTGTCCGATGTATGATTATATATATATTGTTTCAATGTTTTCATTTAATTTCTTGCATATGTTAATGAAACGGATGAGAAATGTGTGCGGTTGTGTTGGTATGCTTGTGTATGTGTGAGATAGATATATTTATGTATAATTTAATTTTCTATTGATTTTTCAATGCTAGAAGGCCATGTAGAATATAAGATGTTGTTATATGTATCTTAACATGTTACCTTCTTTAAATAAAGATTAAATTATAATTATTATCATTATTACTAATTCACAGAAACGCCCGAGTGATATTGCGAAGGCATCGTGCTATCACTAAAAGTAGCGTTGGCCGGCTGTCGGAGAAATCAGAAAAACACTAAAATTTTGCAAGCATATACAACCGCCGATGTGACGATGTCTCATTTATTTTACTAGCAATGAGGCAGAAATTGCATCATGATTGGTTAAGCTGAATGCGATATCGGTATGCCGACATGTCGTCGACGACTTGTCACCGATTTCTAACAAATTTCAAAAAAAGGCAAATAAAACGTCTGTGGTGTGATCAAAATCGGTCGATGCGAAGCTGTTAATCAGCTGAAGCCCGGTCAATCGCTGGGAATAGTCTTAGATGTAATACCGACACCAACAAATCTGGAATACGTGTTCGACTAGTTCGTAGATTTCAACAGGAAAATAAATCCAACGACACTTCGGCGATCTCACGCTTCTGAAACGACCGACCCATGTATACCAATCAGTGGTCGACTTATCAGCCGCTAGTCGCCGATTTCATCACCGATTTCACAGAAGTTGTCGGAGCGTGTATGTGAAATAGCTTATCTAAGACTATGTTTCGCAAATGTCAGAAATGGCAGATATAAGTACTGAAGTCGTTATCTCAATACAACACACATGCTCGTACACAAAAACCGAACTGTAACCCCCTATGTAATTCGTTATTATTCGCTTTGTTGACGGATGAATTCTATTATAAATGGAAGAAAATAAGAACTTTCGAACAGAAACGGATGGTTTTGTGACTATTCGAAATCTTCATTTAGTAACGAATTCGAGTATATTCAATTCAACTCTAAGTGGTCGAAATAACTTATTTTGGGTAGATGGATGACTGCAGTCTGCATGACCATATACAGTTAAGAACATCGTAAAATTGACAAGATGAATGCTTTTGGAATGATATTGAATAAATGTGTGGAGCGAGTTTTTGGGTGAAATTAAAGGGAGGTAAACCAACACTGCTAATTTTGTTCAAGATGAACAAAATAAGCGATATTAATTACCCCCCCCCCCCTTAAAAATATGCATACAAGTTCTATGAAAAGCGTTCTTTGTCTTCGTGAACCACACTGATTACGCTTACAAAGTTCAATTATGTCAGTGACCTCGTGGAAATTTTCCACCGATTTCTATTTCAAATGTGGTTGTTGATCTCATTTATTTAAGTGATTTTGCAGCGTTTTGGAATGGTTTCAGTGGGTGATTGGAATGAATTGGTGGAGCGCTGAGGTAGCGAATTAGAATGGTTTTGCTTCAGATGAATGTCAATTTCACGATGTTTTTTAAGTATTTTTGAGCTACCCAATGATCATCTCTGCATATCGATGTCATGGGTTGTATTTCAAACATGAATCATTTTAAATTCAGTTTCAAGTTCTGCGAGTCGCAACCACTTTGTAATGATCGGGCATTCCTGCAAACAAATTGCCTTTTGGTGTAATATCAACATGCACTCCGGTCTCCGTCGACCATTTAAACTGCTGCAAGAGTCCAGCAAATAGTAAATGAAGTTCTGGTTTTGCAACAAATTCTCCTAAACACACACGCTTGCCGGCAGAAAACGGGAGCCAGTTTGGAGGTTTAGGACCAAGACGGCCGTTTTCATCAAGATATCTCTCAGGTTTGAACTTCTCTACTTCGTCCCATGCGTCCGGATCATGATGTAACGCCCAATGGTTGACCATTACAAGGGTATCCTTTGGTATTTTGTATCCAGCTGAAAAAGACAGAAAAGACTTATGGACTAGGAAGTTGAAAAATTGGTAAGGGTATATGAGCCTGTGCGTTAGATTTCCAACAATTTGAAACAAGTGTGAGGCGCAAACAATCAGCAGTATAGCCAGTAACACAGTGCACTTAGTAGTATTTTGTCTGTCGATTTAAGACACTTCCGGCCCTCATCTTTCTAAACAGCGCAACGTAAAGACTCTGGACAGTCTGTGTGGATGCACAGACTGACTAGAGTCTTTGCTTTGCGCAAAACTGAAATCGTTAAAAATGTCACACATGTCACTATAGCTTATTGTGAAAGTATTGTTCTATTTTAAGTTTTAAGGATATTTAAAGTTTCAATTTTGTTGATTAAATCTACAATTGTGCATTTTGATCGACTGAATTATTCGATACCTTTGAATACATGAGATTATTTTTTTTCTTTTTGATTACATAAAACGTAGTTACGTAACACTCTGAAGCGACCAGCCCTGTGTCCATTATAACAAAACGCTCGCGGGCGCCCAAGCGATTGTACCTGCATTACCAAGTGAATCATGTAAACCGATAGAGGTTTGTTATATGTATCTGGAATGCAAAGCTGATTCAAGAACTGGTAATTTGGTTTTTTTTATGATAAAAAGTGAGCATATTATATCATACAGTATATCAGGCTAAATACCTTACTACACTATTTATATGTACAATATATAATAGAATGATATTGATTTCAGTTTAATACCTATAAGAAACAAATAATAGCTGTACTTCTTTCAATTCGAAAAGAAGTATTTGTTTGTCCAGATATGGTTTTACGTCGCTTTCAACATTTTTTCAGTTATCTCGCGGCGGTAGGAGCACTTTGATTCTTGGTATTTTTTATACCAGTACTACCATTACATCCTTTTTCTAGCTTCCAGCTGCTATCCCACATATGTCTATCATCGACCAATTGGTGGGAAACAAAAGGTCGGAAAGAAATGAGTGACGTCGTCGGGGATCGAACCCGGGTCCTCTAGATTGACAGTCGGAAGCGCTACCAACTGCGCTATGACAGCGGCTCGAAAATCAGAACGATACTCATTAAAATCTTACATATATCAGTATCACACATGGCAGAATGGAAAAGTCCGCTGGGAGCAACTGTCGCCAGCCTCATACTCTCATGTAACACAGCCTCTGTATAACCTAGATTAGGACGATCTGCTACCCCGGGTAGTCTGTCTTTACCTGAAAGATCACAACCGATATGAACAACTACAGTTCGATAATATAATCGAAATGCCAATCGAGGGGGATAAATCTAAGTTTCGAGAACTTGTTTCTGTAAAATGAGTAGGTGTAAACCAACCAAACCGGGAAAAGGGGCTATCTAGGGATTCCGAAACATATATATTTTATTTATAATTTTGATCCTGCAGATGTTAGCAATAGGGTGTACAGATAACAACATCGTGAAATTGATAAGGCGAACGAATTTGGAATTATTCCGGGACGAAATACAATGAGTGGGAAAAGAGTTTTTAATGGTTTTCAAGGAAGGTAAAGTATTATCGATAATTTGACGAAATTGGCGACAACTTTTTACTTCCCTTTAATAAAACGTACGTTCTTTTCTGATTCTGTGACAAATCAGTCGCTTACAAATCAACATCAGATAATAAGTCGTGCAATTATCTGATCGATTTGATTTAACCCTTTGCTGTTTAAATTTGCTTTTTACGTGCCTGTCGTTTTATGATTGAGAAAACATTGTGAAAAAAAAAAGAAATTGCTTCTGAAGAGCAATTTCTTCTTTTTTCACACTATTTTCTACCCTACTGAGTGGTTATTTTTCAACTTAAATCCACTTTAAATTTTCGTCTGCAAAACCTTTGAATTTGGACAGGTTCAAAATTTTGTAAAACAGGAAAGGGTTAATAGTAGTTCATTTCAAACAATTTCAAAGAATTTGTTAAACGATTTTTGAGTGATTGGAGTGAATATATATAATACGTACTTAGTGTATTATATGAAAAAAATATATAACGAGGTTGGGAGAATTGATCATTGTCGAGGCTCTGCCGAGACAATTGTCAATTCTCACAACCGAGTTTGATATTTTTTCATACAATACACTTAGTACGTATTATATTTATCTTATAACCTCTTTTTGTCTTGTTTTCGTCGATGATTCTAACTGAAATGCAAGTTTCTAAAAATAGCTGCATGATATTATTGTTCTAAAAATAACTATGTGATATCATAAAAAATATCATACGGGATGTTATCACATGGATATTTGTATAGTTATAAGATAAATTTGGAATAAGTAACTGGAGCGCTGAGCAAGTCCCTTTGAACGATATTTGATCAAGATGAGTGTCAATTTCACGATGTTACTAACTGGATTTTTGTCATGAATATTTGCAAATTAGGATGATCAGTCTAGGTTAGGATAAACTTTCAAAACAGAAAAGTTTCAAACAGGCCAAGTTTCAATAAGATTGGAACAAAATGTGACTTCTAGACTGCTACAAAGGTAATTGTTGATGACGGTAATTCAATAATCACAAAAGCTCACTTGAGAACTTCGACGTGATCAAGAGAACTTAAAGGAAAAAGAGCTAGATTTTCTTTATACGAGTACAGAAAAAATGTTATTTTCCACTTGATCCTTATCTAAAAATCACAGTTTTTGTTTTGTCAAATTTTATAATTTTATCTCTAAAAAAGGACAGACTCGTAACTCACCGACTTCTCTTTCTATTTCTTCCTGACACTTTCTTTGTATTTCAGGAAATGCTATCATGTGTAAGACGGCAAAGTACAATGTATACCTGGATGTATCTATACCAGCTAAAATAGATAGGAAAAGCTTTGAAAATTACAACACACGTTTGGAACATCGTGAATTTAACAAGAATGGAATGATTTCGGAATGACATTGGCTCAGTGGTAACAGCGAATGAAATTAAAAGGAGATAATATCATATCGCTATATGAACGAAATTAGCGATATATATAATACATACTTAGTGTATTATATGAAAAAAAAATATCTAACGAGGTTGGGAGAATTGATCATTGTCGAGGCTATGCCGAGACAATTATTAATTCTCACAACCGAGATTGATATTTTTTTCATACAATACACTAAGAATGTATTATATTTATCTTATAACCTATATTCGTCTTGTTTTCGTCGGTGTTTCTATCTGAAATGCAAGTTTCTAAAAATAACCACATTATATCATGTTCTAAAAATAACTATAAGATATCATAAAAAATATCATACGGGTTGTTATCATACGGATACTTGTATAGTTATAAGATAAATCCCATTACCTCCCATTTAAAACACGTATACCTTTGTTTTTCCTTTTTTCGTGTCTTTATGGACAAACTTTTGACAATCAAACCAAATCTTTGACAATCCTAATCCAGCAAATTAAATCGTGGAACAATTTGACTGCTTTGAATGAAATGCTGGTTGTATTAAACGATTTTGAAGAGTATTTGAACAATTTGGGATTTTTTTTTTTTTTTTTTTTTTTTTTTTGAGTGATCGGATGAGTGTTGCGCGTGCATTAAATTTAGCACTAAGCGAGCGATTTTGAATCATTTTGATCATAGTGAATGTCAATTTCACAAATTTTCTTTCTGTAAGTAGCAAATTCAAGTGTGTTTTTTTTTCTTATTCAAACGCATTGATATCCCACGAAACAAGAGCAACAGATGTGGATTTTAGCATTAGGTATCGTATAAAGGTTGGCGACTCTTGAGTAGGGGGTTATCCGACTTGATGTTTTTGAACATACTTGTCCAGTTATTAGATAAAAATCTTTATAAATAACAAAGATATCATCAAAGTTTAGTAACTCTTGTATTATTATTTATCGACTAAAATTAAATCGTACTACTCTCCTTAGTTTTCGATGTTGTATGCGGCATCTATTGAACAAGAGCACCGCGTACGGATGCCTACGCTCGGATGTAAGGGCTGGATGGTGTGCTAAGTTTCTAGTGAGTCAAAGTTTTTGCATTTTTTTCACAAATTTGACTTTAAAAACTGACATTGACTTTTTATGAAGGCCCTATCACTAACAATTCAAAACAAGTGCTAAACCCAGTTAATCATCATGTGAAATATGAAGGCCTTTTCACTTACCATTCAAAAGTAATAGCAATATGTCAAAGTTTTTGCTTTTTTTTTTTCACAAGTTTGACCTTGAAAAATGACCTTTTCCTTGACTGATGGCCTTGAACTTGGAACCAACAGAAAGGCCTTGTCACAGGCAATCATTATGTGGAATAGGAAAGCCCTATCACTTACAATTCAAAAGTTATCACCAATTGTAAAAGTTTCGCACGACGACGACAACCACGACGACAGCGACGACACCAAGGCTTTAGCAACACCTTATTATAATATACTAGCATTATGTACAGAAAGAAATGTTTAATATTTACATTTCAAATAGAAAATAGTTTTAATCAATTGATCCTTAAGTAAACGGCACGCATAGCTTAACTATAACAATTTACCAAAGAAGATGTCAGAAAGTGTTTGTATAAGGTATTCATCTGTGAGAGACTCCGGCGTCTCACCGTCCTCCGTCTCCCCCTCTTCTCTAGCCAGTAACAATGTGTCGGTGAAATGTCGGATATTATCTGAAAGAAGAAATTAGAGATATTATGCGAGAGATATTTATCTGTCAGAGACTCCGGCGTCTGTCCGTCCTCCGTCTCGCCCTCTTCACTAGCCAGGAGCAATGTGTCAGTGAAGTGTCGGATATTGTCTGAAAAAATATATGAGGAAGTTGGTGTTTGTAATAACCATCTATCAGAAACAGAGTTTCAACAATATGCGTCTCTCCTACAAATAATAACAAAGGCCAATGTCTCTGTGATGTTATCTAGAAAAAAGACGTCGTTAAAACAAAAAGATGATAGTTTTGCCGAAACGATGTCTCTACTGCTTTTTTTTTCCTTTTACGGTTAAAGTATGGTAAACTCCATACTTTCCATTTTGAATCATAACATGATGGTTAAAACGCATATACGAAATGAGAATTAATTTATAGACTTTATTAGCAATTAAATTAATGCCGCATGTGTTTTACTGTGCACACAGATAGCTCAGCCCATTTATTATACTGTACGTAATCTTTAGCGGGACCGTTTGTGCTTTTGACATCATAAAACTCACATGCTAAATGGCGCGCTTCTATTTCTGAAAAATTAACCAACGTCAACATCATCACTTGTTCATTAACTTGACATCTAGAAAAAGTTTTAAAAAAATTCTACACCCAGAAAAGGATATTAAAACCTTGTCCTCCGATTCTACCGTTTGCACATAACTCCTCCTCATCAGACTTAATTCATGGACTCATCAACTCGAAAATGAACTTAATCATAAATACTTGGCGTTGTAGCATTACCATGATTCAGGATTGTAAACAAACGGCGACTGAATAGAAAGTTTGACATGCAAATTAGTGATCGCTCTTAGCTTGCATGGCTGACAGAACAAGCGGAAACTCGAATTTAGAGAAAAACATGAAATGTATTTTATTTAAAAAAACAACAGCAACAAAGCAAATGCTAATCTAAAAAACAAGAGGACCATAGTGGTCCTTTATCGCTCACCTGAGTAATCCAACTCATAACTTGTCAATCATGTTATAAATACCATAGATTGTTTGATGTACATTAAGGGTGGTTTTGAAAGAAGCAGACTTATTTCTTCCTACTTCAATTTGATTTTTTTTTTAATTTTCGTAAATTTTCTCTAACCATTTCAACCAAAGTTATTAATGGAATTGAATTCTTTTAACAACTTCAGAAGACCTAAACCTTAAGAACATCCCTGTCAAGCTAAGAATTGATAGGCCGAATGATTTAGAAGAAGATGAATTTGTTCTAAGATTTCCAGCAATTTTTACCTTGGAAAACAGAATTTTGATGGAATTAAATTCCTTGAACAACATTAGTAGAGTTTTACCTCGGGAACGCCCCTGCCAACTTTCAGCCGAATTGGCCAAGTAGTTAAGGAAAAGATAATTTTTTCTGAGATTTTAGGCAATTTTCCGTCTTTCTGTTACAAGGGAAAAAAGAACTTTAAATGAAATAAAATTATTTAAGCAACTTTTGAAGAGCTTCACCCAAGGATCACCCAAGCCAAGTTTCAACTTGATTGGCTTCGTTGGCCAGGAGGAGAAGAAATTTTTCTAAGATGTTCGACATTCTTGGCCTATCTGTCACCATGGCAACCAGAGTTTTTGATACAAATGAATTCTCTTAAACACTTTTAAAAAAGCTTCACCCAAGGAGCATCCTTTCCGAGTTTCAGCTTGATTGGCTTCGTGGTTTAGGAGGAGAAGATGTTTAAAGAAATTGTTGACGGACGGACAGACGGATGGACGGACGACGGACAGTGGGTGATCACAATAGCACACTTTTATAACAATATAACTATTTAATAATATTACCTTTATCAAATGTCCTTTTAGCTTCATAGAACCTCTTTCCCAAAAAGTCAGTTATCAAACCCTTTGTTATTTCGTCCATTTTCTTCATGATATTTGATTTATACACATAATGTAGACCTGGTATAACATCCTCGGGTATAAAGCTATTGAATTCCAGTGTAAACTGTTCGTCAAGGTCTAGTATATATTGGAGTTCTTTATCCCCATATTCAAATCTGAAATTCAAATAGAAAAAATTCTAGTTGGTAGATGTTGTTTTTGCCTTATTAAGCAAACAATGTTGTCAATAAATAATGTATTGACAAACCAAAATACTAATCTTAATTGCGAAGCCTATTAAACCCCGACACCTTTCGTCATTTTGTCATTTTGTTTGAAATATCTTTGTAAATAAGCGACTTAAACGTTGAAACGTCATCTTGAAAAAGCTGTAATTGCGACAATTCAACCGCCCTCCAACGCGTTGCTGTTACGACTGTGACTATATATTTTGCAGATAACTGTATTTGACGGACGTGTTATTACGGAGGTCAAGGAGCGAGGCCAACGGTCCGCAAAGCCATCTAGCCTTCGACATGATAGACCGGCTCAGATATTGAAACGTCATTTTTAAAATTGCAAGACTTATGCCCGTAAGCGTAAGATTAAAAGTTTTTTCGAAGTTGGAGTTTTAAACGTCATAACTTTGAATAAGTTTGAATACCGCTTCTTTACCGCTCCTGCACGTGGGCGAATCTCACGTGACCGAAATCTCATTAACATATATACTTTATACGACAAATCATGCGTTTTACGAAAATGCCATCGTTTGTCCATTGATTTGTATTTTTGTGTAACTCATCTTTCATAAGACTAAATCAAGAAGATATTCAAAGAATATTCACGAAAGAGCGATTTTTAACTCTAAACGTAGACTTGGGCTTTAAGTCTTAGATCTACAATTGCAATAAGCTGTGAAAACTTCGGATTTGGCAGAAAATTAAAAAACTCAGTTTCATAATTAATCTATAAACTGTTGATAGTGAATACGTCGGAGCACAACACGAAATAATATATCGTTTAAAAGAACCAAATTAAGTAACAATTCGATTGACTTACTCTTCATTGAAACAAAGTCCGGTTAAAATATTTGACACCAAGAAGTTTATCATGTCTCTCGGATTGAATGCTTCCTTCTGTTTTTCTATAACTGGAAATGTTGTTTCTAAAGCTATATGAATCCTCTTTTCAAGAGCATGGCCTTGCATGTACTGTCTGGAATTCAAAAGACACTTTCCCTGATAGAGTAAAGATTATTTTGAAATCATGTTTAGGAGTGAAATGGATTGAACAAATGACACGAGCGAGTTTTGAAATATATTAAAGGGAGGTTATAAAATCATTAATTTCGTTCAAATTGACTTTCATTGACATTTTTCAAAACCTGTGCTATGTCGACAGTTCGCAGATCACTGAATGTGTTTCGATGCAACAAGCAAGGCGAAAATTTTAAACATTGAAGACATCCCCCGTTTTCTCATTAGGGATTTATACAGTTAACAACATCATGAAATTGACGAGGTGAATGAATTTTAATGATTTAGGAATGACATTGAATGAGTGTGTGGAGCGAGTTTTGAGTGAATTTAATGGGAGGTACTCCTTTATCGCAAATTTTGTTCTGGATGAACAAAATAAGCGTTATTGATTACCCCCTTTAATAAAATATGCATTCAAGTTCCATAAATAGCTTACTATTTCTTCAAGAACCTGGAAACTATTAGATGCTTACGATTTGATTTATATCAGTAAAAGCGCGATTTTTTCTCTATCCGATTTTTTTTTTGAATGTCGTTGTTGATTCTATATTTGTCAATGGGTTTGAGCGTTTTTGAATGGTTTGAGTGAGTGTTTTGAATGAATGATTGAAGAGCTGAGTGAGCGATTTAGAATGGTTTTGATTGAGGTGAATGTCAAGTTCACGATGTAACTTACTGTAAATGTCGTTAAGGTTCTTTGATGGGACAAGCATTTCAAACAGATTCTTTCATGGGATCCTATATCGCTCACCTGAACTAATAATCTAAAAATCTTCTTCTTAGGTTTTTTCTTAATTTTGTCCCTGTGACCTAGTTTTTGACCCCACTTGACCCAATTTCGAACTTGTCCGAGATTTCATTGAGATAATCATTCTAACCAATTTTCATGTTGATTGGGCTAAATATATGGTCTCTAGAGTGTCGACAAGAGTTTTCTTAATTTTATCCCGTAAACTAGTTTTTTGACCCCACTTGACCCATTTTTGCTCTCGTCCGATATTTCATCAAAGTTATCATTTTGACCAATTTTCAGGTTTATTGGGCTAAAAAAATGGCCTCTAGAGTGTCAATCAGGTTTTTCTTAGGTTTGACCCCTTGATCGAGTTTTTGGCCCCACTTGACCCAATTTCGACCTTGACCAAGATTTCATCAAGATAATCATTCTAACCAATTTTCATGTTGATTGGGCTAAAATATGGTCTCTAGAGTGTTCACAAGAGTTTTCTTAATTTTGACCCCGTAAACTAGTTTTTGATCCCACTTGACCCATTTTTGCACTCGTTCGAGATTTCATCAAAATTATCATTTTGACCAATTTTCAGGTTTATTGGGCAACAAAAATGGCCTCTAGAGTGTCAACCAGGTTTTTCTTAGGTTTGACGCCTTGACCGAGTTTTTTACCCCACTTGACCCTATTTCGACCTTGACCAAGATCTCATCGAGATAATCATTCTGACCAATTTTCAGGTTTATTGGGCTAAAAATATGGCCTCTAGAGTGTCCACAAGGGTTTTCTTAATTTTGACCTTGTGATATAATTTTAGACCCCACTTGACACAATTTTGCACTTGTCCGAGATTTCATCAAGATTATCAATTTTATCAATATCAGATTGATTGGGCTAAAAATATGGCCTCTAGAGTGTCCACAAGGGTTTTTTTAAGGTTTGATCCCGTGACCTAGTTTTTGACCCCTCTTGACCTAATTTCGAACTTGTCCGAGATAATCAGTCTGACCAATTTTCAGGTTGATCGGGCTAAAATATGGCCTCTTCGTGCTCAAGTGAGCTAAAAGGTGCGAACAATTTTGACCCTAGATAGTCGGTGCATTCCGGTCGGCACCTTGCTAACAATCAAGGTGGTCCCTTTGTGCGTGGCGTTTCACAAAATTATTTAAGTTAAGGACACTCATGTGTGTTTACACGCGACATTAAATTGCACAATAAGGACACGGTTATGCATTTTTATACAATACTACTTACTTCAACATCGATCATACCTTAGAGCTTTAGATGAAAGTTTTCGATGAAGCTTCCATGTTGGTCCATACTGCGTGAACGCAATATCCTTGAATCCATCTGTAAATGTACTGACTGAAAAAGAAAGAATTAACTTTTTACAAATAAGGTCATATAATTATTTGATCAACTTGAAAGTTCGGGTACGTTTTGAAAGAGTTCTAAACGAAGTGCATGTATTTCGAATGGCTATAATGGAGCGCAGACCGAATGATTCAGACGGCTTTCGATCGGGTAAAGTGATTCCTAGACAACCCAGAGTCAGTTCATTCCATAAACTACATTCATCAACATTGTATGTGCTTTATGCCTGAACTTAGAGATGATTAATCAAATGCTTTATTGAACGAAATTCTCTACTGTATAGCGGGCGCACATTAACTTGAACCTGACCTTTATGCAGAATAAATAATAAGGCACATGAATAAATTCCGAAGATACTTCGGCACGTGACGATCAAGCATGGACATTCCGTTATACTGCACAAATTACAGGTATGCGTGGAGTTAGTAGTTTACCTATATACGGGACGCCTAGTCATGTAGCAGATGATTCGATTTCAAAAACAATGATTGCGACTGAGAGAGTGGATTTCATTTCATTTCCATTCAAGACACATAAATTGCATTAAAGAAATTTGAAAATTTATATTTTTCTCACCAGCATCTAAGGATTTTTAAATAAGAAACTCAATTTATGTATTGATTCACTAGTTCATGAGGGTGACCAATTATCGCCGTTACAGTGAACAGCATGTGCGATAACGGGTTAACAAAGCTAACACGTGCACACCAACTTTACGTTTGGATTCCGCAGATAAGTCGTGTTTTGCCGAGGAGAAACGACCGGTATTTAATTTATTTAAATCACAAAGGCTAGGTTCAGGTCAATATGCTTCCACTATACATCAAACCCCTCCATTAGATTTATAGAAATGAATTGCAAAATTAAACCCGATGTAATATTTCTTCATATGAGCCAAAGATTCGCATACAAAAACGTGAAAAATATATTATTTCCAAATTATTTGTCCATCTATTTCTTTAAATGTACAGTTAATTAGATCGTGAATTTGACGGTCAATCTGACCCAAAACCATTCTAAATCACTCACTAGGCGCTCCTCTATCTTATTTCAATTAATTACTCAAAGCACTGAATAACCTTCCGAGACCATTTGCAAACGCCTTTCAATCGTTGAAGTCTATAAATAACCTCATTGGAATGAACCAACTGATTCAACGGTTTTATTGACTGATATTGATTTAAATTCTGATCGGTCAGCGAAGACACATATGAGAGGTAAGGATTATATATAATACATACTTAGTGTATTATATGAATAAAAATATCTAACTCGGTTGTGAGAATTGATCATTTTCTAGGCTCTGCCGAGACAATTATCAATTCTCACAACCGAGTTAGATATATTTTTCATACAATACACTAAGAATGTATTATATTTATCTTATAACCTCTATTTGACATGTTTCGTCCATGTTTCTAACTGAAATGCAAGTTTCTAGAATTAACCACATTAAATCATTGTTCTAAAATTAACTATGTGATATCATAAAAAATCATACGGGATGTTATCACACAGATATGTGTATAGTTATAAGATAAAATAAATTACCGATTGTAAACTTGATATTCTTAATTGTATGGTTGGTTGTAAAAATATTATTGATTTAAAAATAAATCAGCATTTGAAACATGTTTATAAATAAAAATAATTGTAACGTACTTGAATGTAAATTCATTCGACCAGCAAAGTCTGTTGATTTTTTCACAAGAACCTCCATGGCTGTTTCAAGATTGTTTACTACCACCATCTTTAAAGGACCTAATAAAATAGTAAAATTGTTAATAATTTGTCCTACATCGCGGGAGTGAAATAACCCCGTTGAATATTTTTAATTTCACAAGGGTGTTATTACACTAATGGAATAACTATGCAAATGAGCTATGAGCATATAGCAGCGTTTTATTTTCATTGAGAAAATGACGTCACGATGCATTTGCTAACGCCATTCGCAAACGGTGTTTTGTGTTTCGAGTTAAACATGAATCGATAAATGTCTGGAATTTCTTCTCTTTATCAAAAAAACTAGGGTCCTATAATAAATAGAATATCAAATTTGTGCTCTTAAAATACCGAATTTATTAAACGAGTAATCCTAAACAGATAAAAACCTATTAAAATGACTCGTTGAATAAATCCGGTATTCAATTCAATTACCACTCGTTCAATATCTTCTTTTTATAATATGACAAACGGCATTTTATTTCGACACCAATAATTACTAAAAATGACTAAGCTTTATGTTAAACAATAAGAAAAATTAAAATAAATACTGTTCTATATTTATCTTCAACGAAAAAAAGACAATCGATTGCTCTGTTTCAATACATACCTAGTCCAACAGTTAGAACTGGTCCATAAGTCTTTGACCATTCATAAAACTTAATGTGATAGCGTTCATCTGATCCGAGTTCTGAAATGAAAATGTATATGCCTTTCAAGATTCGTCCGTCGTCAGATTTCAAATGAGCGTGTGTGTGACATTTCTAAGAATTTGACAAGTGCGTAGGTGAAAACATATAACAGCCAAGCCAGCTACATTGTGCAATTAGAAGATTGTCTTACTATCTACAGATACGTTAGGACCAAATTTATCTACATCTGCTGATGCATAGGCTGGTCAGAGTCTCTACCTTGCGCATATTTGAAATCGTTTGAAATGTAACGAACAGGCTCAAATTTCTTGGTCTCTCACTTCCAAAATTATTGCAAAGCACATTTTTTTTCATTTTTTTAACTGGTCGAATTTACGTCCGATATCTATCGTAATTTGCACAGCATGTATGGTGCAATTTTGTAAAACAAATTCAGATAAATAGAATTGTTTTATTTAAATATTGCTAACAAGAAGCCGCGAGAGAGTCCCGTTTGTTGTGTATGTTTTAGACTGGACAAGTATTAGACTTTAATTCAATCTTTAACTACTTTTGTCAAAAATCTTATAATTGATGCCCACAGAGTTTTTGTAAAAAAAAAAAATAAATAAAAAAATCTTACCTAGTGAAATCAAAGTTAATGTCTTTACGCATTTAAAAGAAGTTGTTTTTCAATTTTTATTGGAAAATATTCGTTACAAATGTATTCTTTTTGCAGGTAACTGAACATAAAGATCTTATAAACATACGTAAGATATTCCCCAAAAGTGGTAGGCGCAGGGGTCCGGGTGGCATATTGTATTTTCTGTGCTTCATAAACCAGTAGGCTGCTAGTCCTACTAGTAATCCAATCAGGCTGGTCTTTACCAGCAGACCAGAAGCAAGGAACTCCAGCATTGTTGAAGAACTCGGGGGAAAGATCTGATGAAAAAGAAAAAAAAAATAACCAGACAGTTGTCATGTAATGTTTTAAATGCGAAGAATTGACAATATTGACCTATTGCCATGTAATCAAAGATAAAGGTAGCAGTTGCATCTGAAATTGAAAATGAAATCATATGGGAAATTTATCAATCTAAAATGACGGATTAAGACCTTGAAAAATTCGATAAGAAACACTCCAAAATAGAAATAAGGTTTGGAATGAGTGAAAAGAAATCCGATGAGAGTGAAGCAACTTAATATTTAAGAGACTACTTCAAATGGTAGTAAAGCTTGAGAAGGTATGCGTATGAATAGCGCATGCGCGAATTTCCGGAATAGCAGAATACCCGTCTGTATCGCTTACTTATAAAGCCAAGGGCTCTTCACAATTACTGACTTCTCATGAAAATTTAAGTCAATAGGTGTACAAGTGTCTGCTACAACTCAAGAACCTTTATTAGCTGGCACAAGTTGTTGACAAAATATTCATCTAAATAAACCACTACATGTGACATAGGCTTTGACAGAAGGACTGCGTTCTCTAAAAAGGGTGACCATTGTCTCGATAGGTGACGAGAAAATGTCACTGACGATTGAATGTCCGCGAAACAATTTTTAAAACGATAGGCATTACGACAAGGCCACGAGCAACACACATTTTAATAACGCTTTAATACAATAGGCGTAACGACAAGCCACGAGAATCAACACCACCCTTATAAGCGCGTTCCCGTCATACGTCATACCTTTGTCATATTAGATGACAAATCCAGCCCTACGTTCAGGATGCCAAAACAGTGCAATTAATCTGTTTGCAAATCATATCCCGCTTTGCACGCGCACGCGCAAGGTGGATTTTGCATTGACAGCTAGTATGCAAGTATGCTTGACGTAGACATGCACTGTTGCTAAGAAATATTCAAAAGCCTTTCTCTACCGTATCCTTAACCAGTATTGACGCAATCGGGAACCCTCGGCGATTCTACGGAATAGACTTCGGGAATAATACGGACGCAGCAATGAAAGCGCGTCCTTTCGCACGCGGGTTTATATGACGTAACAATCATCAATGACCCTTCTAAGGATGACGATGTATATTTACAAAATCAAGGAAAGGCTAAAAGTGGCCATATTATAATTCAATAACAAAACCCAGTATGTTACTGCGTTTTGTTATCAAATTAAAATATGCCCGATATTTCGGGACAGATGATCGGAAAGAATTAACAAATTGTGATTTTCTTCACGCGTGTTAGATAACCGAAGTACCACCAGAAACCGAATTACCTTAAATGACTCAAAATTACTACACTTACGTCCGAGGTACTTTCCAGTTCACGGAAAAGTCCGAGCGATGTTCAAGGAAGGATTTCGGACACGATTCACAAAATGTATCGGCACAGAATATTCGTAGGAAAGGACATTGTGTTCCATTTTAAGCTATACAATTTTCTATTTTAAGACGGCATAGTAGTCAAATACACGGACTGAATATAAGATATAATTATACTCTTCAAAAAAGTTCTTTGACATTTGATCTACATGCAGATTTTAATTTCGACTTGAATATCTATATGCATGAGCAAAGTCAATCAATGAATGTGAAGTCAATGTATCTACACACTGTATTAAAACAAATAGCTTTTTTTAATCAAAGATGTGTAACAGAGACGTTGATTAAGGACATTACGTTGCACGTGTCTTATAGTGGAAAACTTGACCTCTCTTTTCTGGTTCCACACTTTCTCACAAGAGGTACTACTTGGACTGGAGACCTAAGTATTCGTTGACGTAGTAGTTAGATTGAAAGATCCCAAATATCGTTGCATTATTCGACTTCCTGGACGAACGTTGTGATCCAGCATCAGACTGATCTGGCTCTTTAAATAACCATGTGAGGCATGTTATAGCTGTGCCGGAGGTACAAGATAGTCTGGCCCGAAACAACAAAGTCATTTGCATCGGCTTGTCTAATAAAGCCTGCTTTGTGGCGACCAAAAACTTTATGACGTTTGTTCCTCCGTTCGCTTGACATGTTTTCAGTCCAGAAGTGTGCCTAGACCTTCAATTTCAAAAGCAATCAAGCAATGGCATTTCATCAACAACATATTGAGGAGCTATCAGGACTGTTCAGTTAATCTGGAACTACGCGTGCTGAATGAGAATTCAGATTTTACGTTATTTGACGTTGACGTCTCTCAATTCTCACAACCGAGTTTGATATTTTTTCATTCAATACACTAAGTACGTATTATATTTATCTTATAACCTATATTTGTCTTGTTTTCGTCGGTTTTTCTTACTGACATGCAAGTTTCTAAAAATAACCGCATTATATCATTGTTCTAAAAATAACTATGTGATATCATACAAAATATCACACGGGATGTTATCACACGGATATTTGTATAATTATAAGATAAATTGTTCTATATGGACAGACAGACTTGACAAATTGACGACGAATATAGATCTATTACAATAGCACACTTTGAGCACTTCGTTCTCAGGTGGGCTAAAATATAGGATAGTCCACGGAGGCAATTATGCTGAGAGATAAGATTAGCAACGATATACATATATAGTTCGATATGAACAATATTCTACGATCACTCTATAAGACTTGGAACCTTAGGATGCTCTCGGCATAATTTAATTTCAATTGAAATATATTATAATCGTTCACACAAACGAATAAGATTAAAAAGATGGATACGTACGGTTTCTTAGTCCAATATTACTCTGCACATGAAACTGCGCTATTAAACAGATGTATTTATAGTATCGCTATTACTCGATATTGTCCATTTCCCTCTTGACAAAATTAATTTCAGAAATAGCGGCAAAATAAGATACATATGCGAAATATAGACCCTTATCAGACCCGGATTGATAATGAGGTATTTGACCACAATCTTTTTTTTCTTATTTTTTTTTTCTTTTTTCGTGCGTGTATTTTGAAAGTAATTTTTATTTTTCTAATATAATTCAGTAATCGTCGTCCGAGTTTGGCCCGCTCAGGACTCTTCTTCCTTTCTTAATTCACTCACAATTAGTATCGCGTTTAACGCACATTTTTTTCACAAAGGATTGAATGATAATAATTGTTCATGAGAAGTCGTCATGTAATAAGCCTTGTGTTCAAGATGACGAAACGGTGCGAACTGTTTGCAAATTACACCCTCCTTTGCACGTGCACTTGCGTGCAAAGCGGGGTATAATTTGCACACAGTTTGCACCGTTTTGTGATCCTGAAGGTAGGGAAAATCTTCAACAAGATTATCAACAACCGTAAGTGTTTACAGAAAAGCAAACAGACGGCCCATTTAAAGTCGTTTGTAAAGGGTTTATTAGTGAATTGACTATGAAGGCTTCACCTTTAACTGACCGAGGTCAAACCAAAATATACATAAACTATTTAGCTTGGCGATCAAACATCGCAACTCTGCAAATTGGCTCATCTTTAGGACTCGTCTACACACGAACGTTGTTTTTAAGGAACATTAAACACGTAAAATGCTGTTTTATGTGTTAAAATGTTTTTATTACAAATTTTATAAACATATATAGATGATTTACTCGACAGAAATGTGCATAAGAGCATACGATTATTCAATTGGTAGAAATGATACGTTATATTACAACTATGTATGCAGTTATTTTTTGACAGCTCAGGGCTCGTGCTGGTGTTTGAAATTACAGTCATTGACTCCTCAACATAAAACGTTGGGGTCAAAACTGATTTAAAAGAGGTCAAAACAACAAAAAAGCAAATAATCAGTATAACTTTGCAGATAAGACAGGAAATTCACTTCCTCTTGTAAAGACATAAAGTAAGCAATTAATTTGTAAAACTTAAGATAGGATATAAAACAAAGTTCTGACCCTTACAAATTGTCAAGGGAGTCAAATATGACCCCTTTGGGCGACATCCTTAGGGGTCAAACAAAGTTTTTATCAGATTTTTGGGGACCAAATCCCTAGTTTAAGGGTCAAATACGAGCCTTAAGTAGCGTCTTCGATTATGTGACAATTGTACTGGGGAAAAAACAACAAACAAACCTTCCCCTAACGAGATTTCTTCTATCATACCAAAGTATTGAGTTTGTGTCATGTGCAAAGGTCTTATTTTCCGATCTAAATGTTCACCTTTACTTAACCAATACCGCACTAGAAATTAACATAGACGCGCTCGTTAAACTAGAGGGTTAGAATAGACAGGAAATAAGAAACGAATGATATTTGTGCTTGTACAATTATAGAAACCTTTCTTGTCAATCATACATTGATTAATCAGTCAAACGTCTTAATTCGAAGCGGAACGGCGCAGACTGTTTGAAAATAAAACCCCTCTTTGCTCACAAGTGCTTGTACAAAAGGACTCCTGAATTTGAACCGTTAAATGTCCTTTTGAACGCAGGCCATGGCCATAATCAACAGATCGCCTTTTTTAATTAAAAATTCGATAGATAAATCAAACCTCTGAATTATAATAAGATGACTGTTTAACAATTTCCGCAATTCTGTCTAACTCATTTTCTCAGATTGGCGATTAAACGACGTAACTACATCTCGAACATTTTTAAGATCATATTAACGATTGTTCGAATAACCTTTTGAATTTTTGTCTCCATTTTCCTCATTTATCTGGCGTCCGGTCAGACAAACTTGCTGTTTGAACCAAAGGCGATTATTTCACAATCCTGCGGTTATAGGAAAAAGTAGGATCCTTGTAAGACAACTTTATGTGCATGAGAACATGGGTACCCCCAGTTTCAGAATAAACATTGGCGGGTATGGGTGAATTTAACAAATTTTAACAAATTCATCTTATTTAGGAAGATGAACTTCCAAAATCATTTTCCTTACCTTCTTTTAGTCAGCCAATTTTGAGGCATCGAAACGATAGTAATTTTTCTACAACGTAACGGTCTTTCGTCGACTAAATTTTGAAAATTCCTTGCATTTTGAGATTTTTGTGACTTCTTCAAAGTAGTGTTGGTGCCTTCATTTGTCTGTTACAATAGTTTTGCCGGTCGTTTTCATATGATTCTTTCACCGAAATCTTCAAGATTGATTTGCCTTTGGATTAACGTAAAGTTATTTTCAATTCTTCTATTAAACAAAGTACTGAAAGAACTGAAAGCTAGCAAAGCATTTATATTTTAGTAATCTTCGTTACACATGACTTGTTTTGGTCAGCTATAATATGTATGTTCGCCTTGATTATCGATCTTTTGCACGTGTTGACTTACTTTGAATACTTTATTAGGTAAATTCGCAAAACGGTTTAACGTTACGGGAGAACTACTTTTTATGGCGAAAGCATTCATGTATTTAGTAGTTAAGCCGCCGAGGACAGTTTGCAATCATTTGAATTTTGAGGCTTCCTCAAAATTTTGTATGTTAACTTAAGCCAGCAAAGCTAAAAATGTCTCGAAAAGAAAGAATCGCACAATGACCGATTAGAAGTTGTTTTAAGTTTATGTATTTACAAAAAAAAAAAAGCTGATGTTCAATAAATTGAGACTGGAATTACACTATTTAGAACCGTTATTTTCACAATTGATATGCAACATCTCTAATGAAAGGTGGCTCAAAAGTCTTAGATATTGTAAAAGCTAAGTCACATAACAATTTGCGACGCCGGTATGTCGGCGATGTCCATTTTCCATCATCCAATTAGTAAAAAGTCATCGTTGGCTGAGCGTCAGCGATCATTCGGAACATAATCAAAATTGTGCATTTTGTTAGGCGGACTTAGTGTAAAAAAAAACTAGCGCGGAAACAACCGGCGCTGTCTTTAGTTTAATATTTATACAGTAATTAAAGCCGAAAAATCTTAATCTTTGAGAATGACGAATCATTCTCAAAAATTAAGATATTCAGACGTTATTTAAGAATCTAAAGACATTATTTAAGAACGCGATGGTTTCACGTCAGATGACTTAAACGAGTAGCGTTGGCGACGTCGAATATTTTCACTCAAAGTTTCGAGGGCTAACGCTGTTTTAACTGATGTCATCCAGTTTTCCCATGTTTTCCCGTATTTTTTGAAAATAGTCCGTCCATGTACATCCGCACTCGGGAGCTCTCGCCGATTCTACAGAATAGACCTCTGAAATAATAAGGGCGCAGCCATGAAAGCGCGTCATATCTCACACGAGTTTATATGACGTCATAAACATAACTAAGGATAAGGTTGCGAAAAATAAAATCAACATAAGATTAGAATTGGGCATATTATAATTTGAAAAAAAAAAACGCAGTGTTTTACTGCGCTTTACTTTCAAATTATAACATGCCATAAGGATCTCCGCAGACGATCAGAAAACATTAAAGGGGTATACTATTCTTCAACCGTATTCACCAAAGAACCACCTGGAGCCAAATTACCTAAAAAAGACCAAAAATTACTACACTTACGTCAGAGGTTCTTTCCAGTTTACGGAAAAGTCCGAGCGATGTTCCGAATGGTACATCCGAGGTTGATCGTGAGATTGGCCGAGTGGTGTTCCGAATGGGTCGGCGATGTCAGCACAGAATTAATTGTGCAGTCACATACAATGGAAACATCTCGAAATTGACTAGTTAAACAATTTCGAATTATTTTGGAAAGATATTGAGTGGGTGCGAGTTTTCGGATGAAATTAAAGGAAGGTAATACAACATCGCTAATTCTCTTCAAGATGTCAAAGACATAAAGACTACAACCCTAAAGAATACGCAAGTCAGTATATATCCTCAAAAAATATATGACATACCTACACTATCACCAGTCCTTTAAGAGTGTAGAGTGCACAGAGACGAAAAGCACAGCCCCACTGCTTTACGAATAGTAAATAGTGAATAGTAGTAAGCCACCACATGTATCTGTTGTGTAGCATGTGTCATATGCTTTGTCTACACCGTAGAGGTGTATTTTCAAAATTGAGCCCGGGAATCTATATATGAAAATATATTTCACAAAAATCTACCTATATTCGTCGAGTGTCCATCTATTAATTTACCCGCGCTATTTGGTTTGAATTAAACAAAATATATAATACAGACGAACTTTAAGTCATATACAACACATAACATAACATAATTGTTAGGCGATAGTGATTGAGAGCGGATAGAATAATCTCTATTCTTTACACGGTTACGTTCAGATTTTTTTAAAAGAAATCTCATCACAGATCCCACATCTCTTCTGCTATGTACATGTAAATGGTGCGCATGTTTTGTGTCCATGGGGACATTTCTACGTCCACCAGTATTAGTACGTGTGAATAGTCCAGTCAAATGCTAACAGTAGTTCCCATTTAGATTCAATTTACTTTTTTCAAGACTCGTCTCTACCAGACAACTGTGCATTTTGATAATGGTATAATAAAATTTCTATTTTATTCGTTAATTAACCAAAGACTTCTTCTAAGAACGAAATCAGTCTCTAATTCTAAACCACGCACGCGTATTATAGTTTCGCACAATGTTTAACGGCAAGGCGGCGAATCGCCTATAGTGTTTTCCTGTGGCAAAAGCGAGACAACAACCGACAGACTAGACCAGTAACCATATAAAGGTAGTTACAAAAAAAGCCGTTTTGACATTTATCAGATCAGGTCTTCGAGTTTGGCGGTAGCGAGAAAAATTAATTCGGGAACGTATTCGCGCAAATTCATATTGAAGTGATTCACTTGCATCATTAAAATCAAGAACTCTTGCACGTGTCATGGAGCAGCAGAACTCGGCCATTGTAAGGTTAAAACATCGATTTGTAAAATTCTTCGTAGTATGCTTTAAATGCTAACAGGATAAGTAGGCTGCAATGTATTCGTCGTATGGGCCGAAATTCTCAATTTCTATGTCAGGTTTTGGGGTTTTTTTTGTTTTTTTTTTCGTGGACTACTCGTGGTGATGAAGAAGAAAGATGAGGTATGTAAGCTGAAAATCGAATCTTTCATTGGCAATAGCCAAAAACTACCGTAAGCCAGACGTTGTTATGGTCCATTCATTTCACACCATTATGGACACTCTTCGCGAATATCTTCTTAAAGTTTTAATAATGCCCACTCTTTCAGTGACCGAACTTATCATGTCAGAAACGAGCTTACAATGAGAGACCAAAAATACCAAAAATTTTGAGTCAGACTGAGATAGCAAGTAGAGCGAATGGATAGCAATGTTGAGAATTACTTATCGTAAAATTTAGAAATCCATCTCTTAGACATTCTTTGAGAGTAATATTGCTTATGACTTTTTACTGAGCAAGGAAAACTGACTCTAATTTCTAAATCTTGATTTTTGGGGGTTGTCGCCTCTATGAAATTGTTATTCTTCAATGCGAATGTATATAGTGTCGTCTTTTTTGTCACAAATCAAAAAATTGTTAATGTTAATTTTTGTGTGACCCTTATTCATAACGTAAGATACGCTAAAAGTTAAATAAACAAATTTAAGTGATGCGTAATATTGGTTATTGAGAATTGTTGATCAAATAGAAGCAGACTACATATTTGCATGGTTATATCCTTTGTTCTTTTATCGTCTAAAAAAATAAAAAAAAAGTGCGTTCTCTAGAGAGAGATAAAAGCTCCCCCTGAAAAGATTTTGATGTCGTCACAAGGAATAATAAATTAGTATTTTGAGTGAAAACATTAGAAGTAAGCTTCGTTATCTCATTTAGAATTCCCAACATTTCAAAGTTGTTTTCTTGGGAAAATATGAAAAGAATTAAAACAAACCAAACGTAGCCTCGCAATTCATTTTCATTTAACTATATTAAGATTCTGCCAGTGCACCTCATGAACTTTAACTCACCAGTCGTTGTTACGTTGTTTAAGTCGCTAACGCTGATATCCGTCTGTCTTTTACTCAGAGCAATACAAAAGATGTCTCTGCGAATGCGAACTTGTTCTTGGTCAGATATGAGAATACAATGATCAACGTAAACCTTGAAGCTGACCTGTATTTGCGAGACCAAATTACTGCCTATTGAAACAATAATTGTTTGGTGCCATTTGTGGATTTGTACATTTAAGTTACTAATAAATCATTAGTACACTTTAGCACATTCCTCTCTGCAGGCGTCACACTGTCCCGAAATTGACACAAGATGGACACACGATAAATGGAATGTTTAAATTAGGATCCAATCGTAAAAATATCGGGCCATTTGTGAGGGCATCTTAAGCAATCGTATGACCGCCAGTTGAATTCCCCAGGCTCCGGCAGCAACTTCGTGAGCGGTGACAAAATACTTGGCATTCCAAAAAATTGCCGAACGACCTTGCGAAGGTTCATTTTCATGTTGAATTCGTGTGTCCATTTTGTCCTCCGTAAGGCCATCGTGAGGCCATCTTGTCAAATCGTGTCATCTTCGTCTTTACTTCGTGTGATCATGGGTGCCATCGGGCATTTTTTGCCTCACGAAGGCAATACGAAGGACGCGAGACGCGAAGACAGCCGAATGAGTAGCTCAAGTCTTTTACATGTGTCACAATAAAGTGGATATATAAAAGGCCAGCTCCAAAGCTTCAGTCTGCAAAATGACATACTTTGATGACGAGACAACTTGGACAAGGACTGACGTCTTCCCTGGATTTCCCCCTCTTCTCTCTCTGGTTGGAGTCTCAGTGCTGTCTTCTTGGACCTCTTAATCATCCGTTTCATCTGTTTTCCTCTTCTGAGGTCTGCGTTTACCAACCAGCTTCTTCCCTTTGCCCCTTCCTGCCTTGGATGGCATGATAAAGGCGAATTAATGTTTGATTCTATTTGAAATAGAGAAAGAGTACTGTGTATTCTACCCCAATAATCGCTGATCAGCAGCTGTCGGCCGAAGGTTATTATACCATCGTGAGGTCATGTGACGCCTTCGTGACCTAGTAAAAACGTATCGCACTGTCAGAACGAAGTCGTGGCGCCATCATGTGGCCTTCGTGTACTTAATGTAAAATTCACTTATTTGTGTTGCCTTCGTGTCTGGTTCGGATGCCATCGCATAGCCATCTGTAGGCCCCGTCCTTATTTCGGCTGTTGATTGGTTGTTTACCAAATTCGGGACAATTTTCGCGCGAAATTCAAAATTCCATATTCGTATGGCCATGTCAATTTCGGGACAGTGTGACGCCTGCACAGTAAATGGTGGTGATAAGCCGTATGGAAAAGGAGAAGTTATCTTTATCTAGACAGCATTAATAATGTTTTCCACTATCATTTTAATTTTTATGCCCCCGTATCGAAAGATCGGGGGCATATTGTTTTACCGTTGTCCGTCTGTCTTTCTGTCTGTCCGTCCGTCCGTCCGTCCGTCTGTCTGTCTGTCTGTCTGTCTGCAAAAAGTTAACCAAAAAACTTAACATTGCCAAGATCTTCAAGCCTATTCAAGATACAAGGCTCATATTTGGCATGATGATAGATCTCAATGATCCGCATCTGCTAGTACCAAAGTCAAGGTCATGTGACAAGGTCAAGGTCATCTCTCCAGGTCAAATGTCTCAAAAAGTTAACCAAAAAACTAAACATTACCAATATCTTCAAGCCTATTCAAGATACAAGGCTCATATTTGGCATGATGATACTTCTCAATAATCCGCATCTGCTGGTACCAAAGTCAAGGTCATGTGACAAGGTAAAGGTCATCTCTCAAGGTCAAAAGACTCAAAAAGTTAACCAAAAAACTTAACACTTCCAATATCTTCAAGCCTATTCAAGATACAAGGCTCATATTTGGCATGATGATAGATCTCAGTGATCTGCATCTGCTGGTACCAAAGTCAAGGTCATGTGACAAGGTCAAGGTCATCTCTCAAGGTCAAATGACTTAAAAAGTTAACCAAAAAACTTAACATTGCCAATATCTTCAAGCCTTTTCAAGATACAAGGCTCATATTTGGCATGATGATAGATCTCAGTGATCTGCATCTGCTGGTACCAAAGTCAAGGTCATGAGACAAGGTCAAGGTCATCTGTCAAGGTCATCTGTCAAGGTCAAATTTTGAAAAAAAATGCTATTACGGGGGCATTCGTGTTTCACAAACACATCTTGTTTGTTCTTGTAACGGGTGAAAGTGTTCCACATTTTGATGTTGCAGTTGTTATAAATGTAAAGTCTTATTATTACTTCAGAAAAATAAAAAAAAGTGTTTATTGTTAAAAATATTTATTTTCCTCTTCAGTACTAGACACTTTGTGCATTGACAAGATTGAATTATTCAAATTCAAGTTTCACATCTTATAATTCAAATTCCTTTAAAACGAAAACTGCAATACATGTTTTCAAGCACAGGGTATTTAAAGGCTGAGGAAAATTGCTATTGCTTTATTTAGTAATAGAATATATCTGTTTAACCCTTTCCTGTTTTACAGAAGTTTGGACCTGTCCAAATTCAAAGGTTTTGCAGACGAAAATTTAAAGTAGATTTTATTTGAAAAATAACCATTCAGTAGGGTAGAAAATAGTGTGGAAAAAGAAGAAATTGCTTGTCAGAAGCAATTTCTTCTTTTTTCACAATGTTTTCTCAATCATAAAATCACAGGCACGTAAAAAGCAGGGATTAAACAGCAAAGGGTTAAATGATTTCGTCTTTTAAAGAAATTATCGGAATCTGACAAGTGACAGTGTGAAATAAACATTATGGTAAGAGAATGTATGTTCAACAATTAAGAGTAAAGTTCCTTCAAATTGTCCTTCACGACTTTCGCTATAAGAAACGTGCTGAAGACATCGTAGATATTGTATCACGAGCCAAAGAACAAAAATAATCTGTGAAATGCCTTTATTTTCAAGAATTTTGACATTCTCTCTCATGACTTTTAGTGATTAGTCAAAGAAATATCCTTTAATGTCCGGCCTTAATTATCTATTCATATTTCAAACACTTATTCGTTTATGTCTGATGATGAGTTTAATAAAATTTTTTACAAAAAATACATCTTCAGCGCATTATCTTCAAGATAATTTCAAAATTTCTAATGGCAAATATAATATGGTTTATATAAAAGATACTGTTTTTGGGGACGTCACAGTGACATTAAAAACACGAGACAAAAAGACAGTCACAATGAATACACGCATACATATGAAGAAATTGTTTCTTGCGAAAAAAGAGAATAGGACAAATACATGGAGCAAACTGTTTTTAATTTATTTACAATAAAAATTAGGAAACGTTGATGCCCCTGTTTAAAACGTTGATGTACTTATTTTTTTTAAATAGCTCGTGTGCTATTGGCAAATATTCGTATAATAAACCATGACATCGGTTTAATAAAAACCGTGAAAATCTTTCAAACTTTTGCATTTACATTTAACTTTCACGAACTTTGGAAACATTATATATCTATCTTATTTGTACATGTATGATTTTCTTTTTGTCTATTTTTTTTTCACCGCAATGCCACCAGAAACGTCCACCTTCAGTACTTTCACTACTTTGAATAAGATTTGCGTTGAAGTCAAAGTGGTACAAGCACACAAATCCGTCGTCGCTAAATGCTTTGGTGGTGTTTTACACTTCAAAACTTTTCTTCTTGTATTAAGACTGGGATAAATAAAAAAAACTACAGACAACATATTAGCAAAAACTTAACATAACTGCATAAACATTCACTACCTTGATAGTAGAAATCAGACTTGAATTACCATCTCTAATTTTAACAAGCCTATCTCTTCGGTGCTTGTTACCAGTTTATTTCCCTTGCATAATCAGATTATTTTCTATGGTGTTATCTAACAGAACAAACTTTAGATGAGGTTTACACAAACGTCTGTATACGACTCGTGTCTCCGTTTTGGAATGCCTTTCTAACATTCTTTCATTGACGTCTATATTTATTTAGTTGCATTTTGTATTCGATTTTTTATGAACCAGTAACTAGTTGACAAACAAGTTAAGTGTGATATTTAATCAGTTTTCGTATGGACAGTTCCAGTCGCACATCCCCTGGCAATCATCCTCTACAAAGTATAGACCCGGTCCGCAGAGTCGTTCCCAGGCTCTGTCTATACAGGTTATGAATTTGCTGCAATCGTATGGGTGTTTTTTATTACAGTGTGGTTTCGAGTTTTCACAATAAGTTCCTGAAAAACGATAATACAACTACTACTTTATCTCTGGTCAGTTTGGACACACAAACGCATATGCTACACATAAAGATCGTTTTGGCATACAAACACACAAACACACTTACAGACAAAAAGAACAGGGCCCGAGGTTATAAAACTTTTCTCATTCTGAATTCATTTTTTTTCATTTGAAATTGAGATTAAAGGCGTAATTCTGATCTAATATTCATTCTTTTGTATTTACATAAAAGATATTATTAAGTTATTATAAATAACAAATTAATAATATTATCTTTTATTTCCATAAATTTGAATTTAAAATTTGAGAAAATTCTCAGTTGAGCCTGAGAAAAGTTTTATGACCTCGGACCCTGAGCACCTATTCTTTCCATCCCTCAAGTTAATGGAATGGGGTTCTAGAAAACTCTCACCATACATTCCAGCTCTGAAATGCCGTGGTATAGACAGGTTGGTCTTATTTCAGAAAGTTGTACTTGTAATCTAGGGCGTGCTGATTCTATTACTTATCCAATATTTTATTTTTTAAGAATATCTTTTTTATTTGTGGCACTTAATTGGGAAAAGTAATCTCGGAGGGGTTAAAGTGGATGAATGCAAAATTGTTGAAGATTTTATGTCGTGCTTGGCGCAAAAACATTTATCTATGAAAAATCCGAAGTCGGCACATAATGTTATTCTTCTTTTTGAACATACCGGGTATCACAAGGGCCGTGAAGACATCCGATTCATACGACTTGTCATCAACTGTAAAGCTACACATATACTGGGTTCCATTTATACTCTGGAAGTTTATGTTTATGATCTCCAATGTAACATTATATGTAATTCCTCTTTGACCAGATGCTTTATTGGTAGTTGTACGTCTTATAGGCTGAAAATCAAAATAGGTTATTTTCAAAATTTATACCTATGATAAACATAAACATTGAAAATTACAGCTCTTTAAAGAAAATCAATTGTCTTATTTGCCTAAACCTGATTCTTAAACAAATGAATTCAATAATGGCAAAATTTTTGTGCCCGGCTAGTGACCATCTTCGTATTACGTAAAGTGTAGACCAAAGACCTAAGTCGGTCTGTATGGAAGACTAACTGCGTCCAAACCTTTCGCCCTTTGCTAACTCTATGAATCTTGTATGAGCAACCTATCTTCGTTTCGAAAGTAAACAAATATTGCGCTTAAAAGATTGCCTCTCTGTCTAAATATACTTTGAGACCTGATCTGCCTTTAAAGAGCAAAGTGAAGATCCTGGACTGTCTTTGTGGATGCACCGGCTGTCCAGAGTCTTTGCTCGGCGCACAATTGAAATTGTTGAAATTGTCACGCACATGCTCAAATGCTATGGTTGTGCTGATGTGAATAACAAACCAACAGGAAAGTATGGAGCACTAGAGGTGCGATTTAAATGAAAAACTTTTGAAAGCGATGTTAACCCCAATATAAGCAAATAAACTATTCGGTTTGTAACTTCTCGAGAAGTGGACCGAGATGAGGTAGATTCCGAGTAACGTATTGTGTTTTTAAGTTGAACGTTTACATAATCGCTTTATAAAATAAAAGATAGCTAGGGATCCCTGCTCAGACGTTGGTCAAACACAATTTTCTATCGACTTTATGCACGAAAACATCCAAAATCGTCACTAAAAACAGCACAAAACTTTTTATTTTGTTTCTTTTCCCCCATCTTTTAATTGTTCCAAGTTAATATTTAAATATACATGAGTATTCTATAGTGTCACAATTTGTTTGTTTGTTTGTTTGTTTGTTTGAAACGCTGCATCTAACATTATTTCAGTCATTTATTTTAGCGGCGGCTAGAGCACTTAACAATGGATTCCTGGTATTTCTCACACCAGTTCTACCATCACATCCACTTATTTTCGCTTAAGCATTCTTCACGACGCAAGTTATTGTGTCGCCCCATGGGCGACACTCATTGTAGTATACTCATTCTAAATTTAGATATTTCGTCATAAGGGACAATTAATTTTACCTGAGAATTGCAACTGTATGCTTCACAACGATTGTTTACAAGTTAAAATTTCAAAGCAGTCCTATAAAACCTACAATAAATGTCATCTCATCTCGAAAAGCAACGATTTTCATGGATACACAGTATTAAATGTTTGATTTTGTCCAGATCACATGAAAGTCCCTTCTTCCGGTTTGCCCATAAAACTTACGTCTAAACCTTAACCGCTATATTATTTGATGACTGGTCGACTCCGCCCATTTTCATCTCGGTCCTTCAGCAACTCGCCCAACGTATAACTCGACCCCATTTTCGATTATTTATTCAGTACTTTTATCACAACTACAAGAGTATTCAATCTTCATTCATTTATGAGGAAACATCGTTCGTCCAAAAATTGTACATACTTTAGGCAAACAATCTATTTACTATAAACTATATGTTGAGGCCGAGTTGATTGGTTCGAGTTATTCGATGGGCCGAGTTGACTGGTAACCTATAATTTTTGATTACGAAATGAGAAAACTCGTTTTCATTCGTGTCTTCTCGGGTATCTTCGCAAGGTCACATTACCGGCCACGTGACCATAGAAATCGTTACTTGATCTAAATGGTAGACTGGTAAACCTGCCCGATCTACGCTACCCTCCGATACTGGGAAAGGTAAACCTATTTTTTTACCATGCAGAAACACAACTGCGCAGGGATGGAATAGAATTTAATGGAAGGAAATGATTATATTGTATAACATTCTAGCGCTGTTAGTACACTTATAGACCTTTTTAATTTGATGATAAATGTCATTTAATTCGTGGAAAGAAATTCAAAAATAAGTAGGTGACGTTACGAAAATCTGCTATTTACACCATTTCTTTATAATGTAACATGAGCATTCGTTTGCAACGGGCATTGAGAACCACTGATTTAATATTTCTAGTAACACGAATCGGTTACATGAAAGAGTATTTTTTACTCTTTCCGATTGAATTGTTTGTGGTTGATAAGCATCGAAATATGGGAAAGAAGCCAATTTTGCATGGAAATAAAATTCCTTAATCAATCAATCTTTCGTGATTTTTTTGTTACTTTGAATATAGAAATCGGGGGGTACGGACAAAAGCCCACTAGGTCAAAAGCCCACTGGGACAAAACCCCAGCGGACAAAAGCCCACTGGACAAAAGCCCACCCAACATAGGACAAAAGCCCACTCAATGTAAAAATTATTCATACTCATAACTTTTATCTTAATTATTTCAAAAATACATTTTCTATTGTTTTTAATTTATATATGTTGTATTTACAGCATTTTATTCATATTTTGTCTATTTTTTCTTCCTTAATCAGTTTTATTTAGCAAATTCTAAATTGAATATAAACAAAAAAAACATCAAAGTTTAATTTAATTGAATAATTGTAAAAAAAAAAATGTTTTCATTCATTTATTGATTAATAATTCTTTTTTATTTCAATCTTCCTATTAATTTATCATTTAACTTCATATAGGATGGTGTCTCAACATTGTATAGATAGTATAGGGTTTCACCTGTAAAATTTTGGTAGTGGGGTTTTGTTTGTTCACCATATGAAATATTGTCCATTGCCTTTTAAATAGTAAATGTTCTGTTTTTTACTCTTTCTATGATTTATTTAGAATATGGCATAATGTATTACCAAGTTATCCTTAGTGAAAACTTTTAAACTATCTGTTTAAGTGTATTGGGGGAGATAAAAGTATGTAACACCTATATGACATTTATTCTTCTTCAACACTGTATGACACCATTACTAGTGTATCTAAAACTTGTCAAATTCAAATTGTAGACAGAATGGAATCATGATACAAGAAGGTGTCAATCACACTTGGATACAAAGAGAAAATGTTGTTACATTGGCAAGAGTAACTAAATGAAAATTTGTAATTGTACATAATTTAAAAAAACAAAACATTATGAATAAAACATTTCACTACACTTATTTACATATTGAGTGGGCTTTTGTCCTATAGGGGGTGGGGTTATGTCCCAGTGGGCTTTTGTCCGCTGGGGTTTTGTCCCAGTGGGCTTTTGACCTAGTGGGCTTTTGTCCTACACTCAGAAATCGGTGGCTTTTCACAGATGAAACAATGATATAAATCGAAGTTCTGTTTTCTATAACATCAAAATATTTAAGTGGCAATTTTTGTAAATTAAATCTTTAACTCGTAACCAGACGTTAAAGGTTCGAAATAACAACATATTACAGACACATCACGACATCAAAGATTTTTTTACTGACTGCCGATAAATGAGAGTCGTATATAACAGGAAACTTTGTGGAAAATGATGAATTTTCCAAAATACTCCTTATTTTTTCTGTTCTGTTGCTCGTGATGCGAAATATTCATGAACACTTATCAGACAGCGAAAAACGCACAGGACTATGTGAAACCAGTCAACAAATTCCTTTTTCATCATTCTTTTAAAGATGCAATTAAAGTATGAATTCTGTCAGCAGGACCCGGCTTTTTTTCAAATGCAAAATCATTTAATTGGAATCGTTAGATAAGAAGGGAGCCCAGATGTTTCAACGCAGAATATACATGACGCGATTGAAAGGCCGCGATCTCTTTCATCTATTTACATGAAAATCAGACTTTCACTCTTAATTTAACCCTTAATTCTGTCTGGTCTATCAGATTGTTTAGTAAACGGCATTTGTTCTTCAATAATCAAAACTTTGTCACACTACTTAAGGTGAAATAAGACAGTGGAAAATGTTATCTTTTTAGCATGAAATCATTTTGATTTTTCGCATTTTGAAACTTTAATTAGATTTTATATTAAGAACAACACAAAAAAGTTGAACAGTTTTCTCAGCCTGGATATACATGAAGTATGATCTTAACCTTAGGCAACAGATTTTGCTTTCTACTTAATTTTTGTGGGGAAGTCTTATGTCAGACTTTGCTATAAGGTTTTTCACAAGTTGGTGTTGTATAAAATGTGAGATCCTTTGCCATCCTATGATCTTGGAATTTCACATTTTTTTAAATTTTTTATAAATAAAGAAAAAAAAACCCACTGATAGCGTCTATGTTTTGTGATTTTTCACCTAATGCAGGATTTAAAAGGGAAAATATTTAAGTTTGGAAGAAATTTAAGACAATTTTCTTAAAAATGTAAAACTACGTGGTGAAGTTCTTAATTTTTACACATTTTTTACTTAATACATCATAGATAATTTTGATATAGGTGGTTTAGGATGAATCTGTATCGAAATACCAAATAATTTAGATGACAAGTTCCACATTTTAGCTCATATAAGTGCTCATGGTGAGCTATTGTGATCGAGCTGCGTCCGTCATTCGGTCGTCCGTTTACACCTTGTGTGCACTCTAGAGGCCACATTCTTGGCACAAGTATCTTGAAACTTTGTCAGAATGTTTGTCTTCATCAAATCTCGGTCATATTCGAAATTGGGTCAAGTTGGGTCAAGTTAGAGCAATTTCTTGGTCCAAAGGTCTTTAAACTTGGTCAGATTGTTTGTCTCCATCTAAACTCAGTCAAGTTCAAAATGGGGTCAAGTGAGGTCAATCATGGGGTAAGACAGTCACATTTTAGTAATACGAGAAAAGTAAGGCAAAGTTCGGGCGCTTTGGCGCTTTTTTCTGCTTCTAGACGGCGCGTTTAAAATGTTTGAATAACCAAAAAACAGAGATAAGTACATATACCGTCCAGGTTTTTTTGTTTTCGCATTGGCAGCCTACATGGAGAATGATAATCTCGCGAGATCTCGCTACTTTATTTCATCATTTATTTAAATTTATTTACTTTTTTCTTTGATTTTATTTCTGTTGATCTTTATCAAAATTTAAATTGGAGATACGCAAAATTAGGATAAGAATCAGCCTAACATTGAAAAAGTAGCACAATTTGGCTTAGAATCTCGTCTTGATGACATTTTCTTTTTACCCTCTGCAAATGAGATCATTCTGTACTTAGGGGAAGTATGACGCTACTTTTTCCCCTTAAAACAATGTCATTGTTGTTGAGTTTTAACGTCGGGGTAAAAAGCGGGATAAGGCTTTAAAGAGATGAATTCTATAGCAATATTCCCAGTTAAGACTTGAAAGTGATGAAATCTGTAGCAATATTCGCAGGTAAGACATGAAAAAGAAGAAATCTATAACAATATTGGCAGTTTGAAATGTAAATGTAGCTATTTTAGCTAAAGCTATGTCGGCTAACATATAGGCCTAGTCTGAATCCCATTCTTTAGGTTTTTGACCTGACTACGGACCCATGTACATTTAGTGTTCCTGACCTGATGCAGTTGCTATAATACGTGCGCTCATATTTAAAAAAACCCTCTTGCATTTTTTTACTAAAGAAATCTGTTTCAATTTCAGTGAGTATCTTTAATTCATATTGGCCTTATTTCTTCTGAGCAATTATTTAAATATCTTCGACTGAGGAAATCAATCTAGAAATGAACGAGAAAAAAGCAAATAGCTATCGATTTTGAAAGGTAGCCTATTTTTGTCTGCTGAGAATAAGTTTAAAATTAAGTCAAATTACTTATCTCGTCTGTAGGTAAAATATATCGTTATATTTCCTTGTGTTTACTCTACAGGCCACATCTTCGCCCAATTGTCTTGAAACTTTGTCAGAATGGTTGTCCATCAAATCTTTGTCAAGTTCGAAATTGGGTCAAGCGGCTTCAGAAAACCTTGTGTGCACTCTAGTGGTAACATTCTAAATAAGTTCACCCATTTTTCCAATAGCCATTTTCCATTACTTGACTAACATTTTTTTAAAGGCGACACATTCACTTTGCTGTACATTACAGCAATTTTTTACTTGTTTCTTATTATTTTAAAACCTATCCGAGTATTGTAGTCCTTATGGTATTTCATAACCGTATTCATTGTATGTTTTCAATTTACCTCGCGTATATCCATATTTAAATAGCTGATACCAGTGTGTGACATAGGTTGTTACACTGGAATTTCCATATTATTTTTAGCATTTGAAACTATTGATTCCGATCTCTTTTATGGAGAGTAGTATTAAGTCACATTTAAATTACTTGGTTTATTAAGGTGTAATCAGATCAGACAAAATACTCATACAAACGACGTTTCTCTAGCGTATTATCTCACGGTTGATGAATGGAGAGTAGCGTAATACTTTACACATTGTCTCCGGTGATGTTCAATTGATTTCAGAGTCTTTTTACAATATTCTTAATATTGTTCAAAATATGTATTACTTAACAAAATTGGACAGATAATTCACACATATTAAACGGGTACATTTAGATCTATTGAAAGAACAAAGCCATACGAATGTAGTAAAGTAAACATGTTTAAAATGTATCCTCACATAACTTACAGAAAAAAGAACCTTTAATCTTGGTCGTTGTACCATAGGCACCTGACAGCTGCGACGGTTAGGGCAATCGACTCATGACCTAAGGGTCTGTGATTTGACTGTGACCGGAGCGTGTTTATGGGCTATATAATCAATCAGATGTAGAATTGGGTAGTAGTGCGTTCAAGTCCTCTCTCTCTCTCTCTCTCTCTCTCTCTCTCTCTCTCTCTCTCTCTCTCTCTCTCTCTCTCTCTCATTTATGTGAAAACATCAGGACTGAATTTCGAAAGCGAATCTAATAAGCAATCGAGCTAGAACTAAACTTATCACCTGATATTCATCGAATATTTTCTCATAAAGGATTGGTGGTGAAGTTCCACAACCAACAAACGCTTCACATCTAATTTGTCCTGTCTCACTTTCTACAAGTCCTCCAAGGCCCTCGTGATATACATCGATTGTTGGTATGCCTGGGTAACCTGCATTTATTTTACCATATGCGAGCAACAAAAATCCCGATTAAGAAGCTTGGATACGCTGAAATAGCAAGCTTTGGTCGCAAAAGCTCTTAATGGTTCAACTCATTTATGTTAACTGCATGGTAATATTGCAAAGTCTATTTCATATATCGACCAAACTTAATTCACTGATGAATTTACACTGAAACAAAATTCTACACGGCCACTTATTTCTTGCTGCAAGTACTATTTCCTATGGTATCTGACATGAGCAGAAGTCTAATTATATTAGCGAAATTATTTTGGGCGAATCTTCAATAAACATCGACAAGGAAAATGTCTGGAAAGGAATGAATTTCAAGGGAATTAAAGGTTCAACTGATTTCGAAATTACCATTGGTGGGTAGGGTAATTTAATCATTTTATGCTTGCATGAGAAATAAAGCCATTATAAATTACCCGAGGACATTTGTATATGCAATATACCCGCCTCGTAATTGTATTTCTAAGACGCTTTGCTAACGGATATTGTCGACCAAAATTATAACGCTCTCGTTAATGTTAGTAGGCTGTTCTTAGAACGTTTTGTTCTCAATAATTTAATGCCTATGAATTTTCATAAATCTGGCATTGAATGTCAGTGGAGCTTAACAAGCCCCCTTTGAACTCTTGTTAACGTCACCACATTCGCCTAAAACCACGAATATACACTTGACCAATGTTCTAACTACACCGTTTTTAGATCTGGACTATTCTCACATACATCACCCGATTTCATTGAAACCTTCACTAAGGCCCTCCCACTTAAACGACTTTGGTTATTGCTAATTATAGCGTGCCATTGTGTTTTCGTTGCTTGTTTACACAGAGTAGCTTGAAAACAGCAATTGCTCACGTGCATCCTGAGTTGTTTTTTTCAGTAGTAAAGTTAAATAAGCCATGTATAGCCTGTTGATTAAGAGTCCGAAAAACAGATATCAATGGAAGACAATGGAAAGACTACCGATCTGGTCTGAGGTTGCTCCACTTGCCTATGGGCTACAAGTCGAAAAAGTTCTGGTAAGGTAATAAGGTTTTATTTAGCAACGCACACAGAGTGCATGTAGACGAAACTTCTGCTCTTATTCACAAGGCGATAGTTTTCTCAAAGCCATTACAATTCCGAGATCTTGACTCTCTTATAATCCTGTGCAGCCAACTGACGTAACAGCCATCGGTAGAGCGAATCACGGTGTTAGCTGCTTGACTCGACCGAGGGCTTAAAACTTAAAGATGATTTAAATGTTCATTTGCATCTCGCTTATAGGCAAACAGTGGTCTAGGTTGATCAAAACGCTGGAGGAAAGGATGGTGTATTATTGTTGCACCAGGGTTAGGAATGCCAGGAACTCGTAATTAGGTGCTCAACACGCCTGCAATATGGCTGTATACAGTTATAATACCCCCTAACCTTTTAACAGAAATATATTGGAAAATGCTTTGGTAAATGTGGGTGGGTGGTGAAATTTAAATTTTCAAAAGGGATAGTCGTGAAAAACTTGTGGTTATCAGGAAAAGGGTCAAATTTGACCGCTCAGTGGCTGCTTCATAACTTTACATACTCTAAGACACAGTGTTGTCAAAATTTAACTTGAATACATGGGGTTCGAACATGACACTGTTGGTTTGTTAATTTTTCTTTCGACCCCTGGGTAATGAAAGTGCTTTAAACTGCGAAGAATCTGTGAGCTTCGGAAAATTCAGTAAACGTCATCTTGAAAAAGTTGTTATCCTATATAATTTATACAATTTTAACACTCTGGTCCTTTTTCTAAAAAAGTTATATAGAAATTTCCGATCGGTGTAGTTAGAACATCGGGGTAGTGTATATGTAATACTTTAAAATCATCGACATTCGCACAAAGATACAGTCATTCAATAGCAAGATGTCCATAGAATGAACCTTAGACACTCTGCTCTGTTTACACTATGAAAATGCCTATGACAAGATGTTCTGTCCAAGAAATAAATGCAATTTGCTATGTGATATCTCTTTAAAGAAAGTCACGCACTGTGAGCAGTTTTTTTTATACTTGTTTCCACCCACACTTCGATAACGGACCTTACCTTTTTTCAAAGTGAACAATTCTTAAAATGGCACAATAAATAATTATGCTATCTTGAGGATAACCGTATGAAAACTTGCCTCGTATTATTAAGGATAGTTCATTTTATAGCATATGGCCCCTCCATTTGTGAAGATAAGGGACCTGGTCAATTCTGGAAAAACAAGTATTTCCGATGAGGCTCTATTTAAATTTTGTAAACAGGGATTTGCTCACTATTGACTTGATCATTATTTGAGAAGGATTTATAAATTGCTCACATGTATGATGTATGATTCAGCGAGACATGTCCGAAACCCTGTTCCTCGTGTTTAAAACAACCTAAAATATGCCCTTACTTTTAACAGAAAGCGTCGTCTCGAAATTGGTTTCCAATAAGGTAATGATATAAAGTCCTGCATGGCTACAGCTAACAATAGGAAATTCGAGTCTGACTGAAACGCTTAGATCAGATCTAAAAGCACTGACCCTGGTACCGGTACCATTCACGTGTGATTTTGGGCTTACCTGAAAATAGATACAGTTAAGAACATCGTGAAATTGACAAGATGAATGATTTTGGAATGAATTGGGAATGAAATTGAATGAATGTGTTGAGCGAGTTTTGGGTGAAATGAAAGGGAGGTAATCACGTATCTCTAATTTTGTTCAGGATGAACAAAATTAGCGATATTTGTTACCCCCCCCCCTTTAATTAAATATGCGTATTTTTTTTCTGTTTCTGTGTCTTCATCGACCAATCAGACACTTTCAAATCCCCTAAAAATCGTAGAATAGTTTGATTGATTTGATGTAAATAGTAGTCCAATTAAACGATTTCGCAATATTTTCATGTGATTATTGAGCGTTTTGGATCGATTTGAGTGAATGCTTGGAATGAGTGAATGGAGCGCTGATGGATGATTTAGAATGCTTTCGATCGGAATGAGTGTCAATTTCACGATGTTTTTAACTGTAAGAACAAAAAAAAAAAAAAAATGAAACGGCGGCACTCATCCTTTCCCTCTATTTGTCTACTCGATAATCGTAGCCCTATACGCGATAGCAGCCCAAGGCTAGGAAAGGATGTATAAGTAGTATTTGTGTGGGAAATTCCACGAACCTGTTGCTAGGTGCTCCAGCCTACCTATATGACTGTAACATTATTAAAAAGGGTTTTAAAACCCCGCTAAACAAAAGATAACTCAACTCATCAAAGACTAAAATTACTTCGTAGAAAATCATAAATTGTAGAAGTTTTAGTTTGATTACATTAGCGAGTAAACAAACTTACTTTTTTTGTCCAAAATTTTACAAGGAAAGTGACGACTTAATATACCAATTGTGTTCTCATAATATATCTAACTTAACAGCTATAAAACTGTATTAAAACTACTTAGGCAGCAATGTCGCGAAATCTATGTGAATGTGCTTTCAACATTCAATATACGTCTAATATTTTTGTTTGATACTGGACCGATCTTGTATCCATTTCACTAGGCGTGAATACAGTTAAAACATCGTAAAATTGACACTCATTTCGATCAAAACAATCCCCCCCCCCCTCTGAGTGCTCCATTTATTAATTCGAAACACTCACTCAAATCGATCAAAAACGCTACACTTAATCAGAAAATATCATATATTTTATAAAAGGGAGGTAATAAATATAGCTTATTTTGTCCATCTTGAACAAGATAAGCGATATTGGTTTACCGCCCTTGAATTTCACTCAAAACTCGCTCCACACAGTCATTCAATTCACTCCAAAATTATTATAGGGAGGAGTGTCTTTTTCATTGCGTTCATTGGAGTGTAAAGTGCAATTGACTTACCACATGGCAAATAACACCCGTGGGGCGTTATGTTTAAGCAATGTGCTAAGTCAATTACACTTTATGCTCCAATGAACGCAGTGAAAAAGACACTCGGCCCTTATAATTGCAATCTTCTAGATAGAAGAAACTTGTAAAATAATCGATCAGACATTAAAGCTTCAAGTCTACTTTCCGCGCGTATAGATTACACAATCTACTGTTAGATCGTGTATTTTTCATTTCGCTATCGAAGTTGAATGGCATAAAATCAAATAAATGATAAACAAATAAACGACAAATTTGAAATTCGTAGAGGTACTTTTGATCAAAAACTTATTTCTGCCAAGTAAGTCTGTAATTTTAAGCGAAAACGGCATAGTCGATCTTAGTTGAGAGGGTTGCTTGATGGTCTTCGTCGACTCGCTGTTTGTAAACGTCGGCTCAGAATCAGACCTGCGTGTTTGTAATCGTAAATTCTTCCGAAAATATCTTAATTTCTTATAGATTACATAGCAATGTTGCGATGTAGATCTGGAACAAGGGTTTTTCGAGTTCCTACAACACAGGACTTGCAGATCGAAGGTCGGAGGTTTCCCGAAAGACCTATTGTATTTTATACAGAAATAAATTGCAATGGATTTCCCGACGTGATGCGATTTAAACCAATCAGAACTCTTTATTTTATTGGATTGCAATTATTCCCATATAATTCGTCTTGTCAATTTCACGATGTTTATAACGGTAAAATGCTATAAATGTGTTAAAATGATGATTGTCTGTATTTAGTCTTTGTCCTACTTTTTCATCCAATCAGAATGCTGGATTTTTAGATTTTTTGATGGTTTATTTTCCATAAACTACCCAGCTTAGGTTTATTTTGATCATTATTTCATTTAAACGTCAAGGTTTAATTGTTATACCACGCATGCGTACATACTAAACTCTACCTCCTCACGAATATGCAACGTGCACATGACAAGTAAAGGAGAAAATCGTGATTCACGTGCATATGTTGCAGTCCCCATATTCTACACTGATTTGGACCTGGTTGGGCGTGACATAGCCAGACGATTTAGTTTGATTGGGGTTTAATCCCGATTTCAACCTTATTGCAGTTATATCGCAATGGCTGGTGTACCTACCCATGGTTTGGTCGCTTACTAAATATTTATGAACTTATTTGCTTCTGTATGTAGCTAGAAACTTTAAATTGTTTAATTAATAAAATATCTATGTCTATGTGTAACAGATTAGTATAGCATAGGTAAATTTTGTGAGGTAGCCGTCAAATCTACTTTTTACGGCTAGATATCCGTGTCATATTTTTTCGAAATAGGTTAACAGGTTAAGATAACTCACGAAAAAAAGTAACAATTAACGTTTCAAAGGAAAGTTATTACTAGTCTTTAATCGCAAGTTTTACTCACTACATGTACTTTCATTATTAGAGTGAAGGGATCAGGTTAAATTCCTTTCATATGATGTTTAGATATACCCGATATACCCATGGTAATAGACTCGGCGCCTTCGTCAGCGCTCAGTTTTGAAAATACACCTTTAGTTGGCCCTTCTCTGACAATGACCATATTTGAGTTTGTGTTATATATGAACAAATTTGTTGATTAACAAAAACTGGCACATTTTATCAAATTCAATATACAATCTATTTGTGACATCTGATACCGTAAATCGTTTATTCTTGCGAAAGTTCTTGTAATACAGAGTGGACACATATCGTATGTTCGTTCATCTACAGAACGGTTGTGATTGTCAGGTCAATAAAAACAAACAATACTACATCTTTTATCATCGGTGATAGCTCTTTAGAAGCCGCGGTATTTGCGTGCATATTTCAACAACACCATATTTGGAAAGAGGGGGCGTTCACTTGTAATAAATTCAACCGGCTTATTCCGTGTAAATCGTGCGGTCTTCTCTTTACTTCATTAAACAACAAACAACACCATCTTTATGCTGCACCTTGACGAGGCGTTATAGCGTTTATTCTGGAGATAACAATGGCAGCAACAACAGCGTCAAGTTTACAAATATACATCAATGAATATCAAACCATAAGCTTGATCATCAAAATAAACTAATTTTCGAAACATGGAACCCACCTCGCCCAGGAACGACCAGAGATAAAAATCATTTTGTCATATGAAAAAAACTCTGGAAACCTGTGTCCATTTGTCTATGGCAGGTTCAGAATGTTGGACCTCATTCGAAAAAGCCTCATTTTTTAACAGGTTCAATTGCTCACCATAAGCCTCTAATCTTTACAATATTTTAACAATGATGACAATAATGATAAACTCTTCAATTCATATATTGAGAAAATCGATGTGAACAGTTCGCCGTCGTCAGGTAGAATGACCAATACACATATCCCTAAAGACATGTACATATTCACAATACCTGATTCACGTGCCATCTTTCCAACCCACTGCACATTATCCACTGTATTGGACTACGTTACGCGAAGACAATTATTTCGCGCTATTCTAGACGAAACGCGCGAAATGACCAGTCTTCTCTTTACTTCATTAAACAACAAACAACACCATCTTTATGCTGCACCTTGACGAGGCTTTATAGAAAATGACCAAAGAACGGGCTGGTGATGCAGCTGTATGATAGAAATCAATATATTCAACATTATTATTATCATTATTATTATTTATACATTATAACTACTATTCCAATTTAACTTTATATGAATCATTGCGGAAAACGAAATGCTTTACTCAAAGAAGAACTTTTATTTTTATTTATAAAAGTTTTACTTCCTGCATTTATCGATAAGCTACAACCCCAATTGGCGAGATACCTCCAATCTACTCTCTAAAGAATCAACAACATAACCATCCTTGCTACTTTCACTTCTCCAGCGACCATGACGCTTCCAGCATCTATCAAGAACTCCTGAGTTTGCCGCTAAAGTGGCCCCACCCGATCTAAGCGAGTGTAAACCGAAATTAGAACTAGGAGAAATTTCCTTTATCCGCTTCAAAATTGTCTCCCTTGCTCTAGTATAGCTCAATGGTTTATCTTTAGTAATTAACTTACAAATAAATTTAGATCTATAACATGGCCTAAATAGATACATATTCATATCTGTGGTCTGACCCGAAAGCTCCAGATAACGAGATAGAATTCGGTAGGGGCAAGCAGCCGTACTTCCCCTAGCAATCACCATTTCGTCACCCTGTCTGTAACGATCAGTCTTACTCTTGCGTATTTTTAATGAAAAATGCCCATCAAACATGCTAATATCGCTACATCGCAGGTTTTTAATCTCGTCATACCTTAGAAAAGCTGCAAAGCCTAATGAAATAATACAAAGATCTCTTATTATCAAAATATCACTTGAATCACCATATTTATTACACAATTCAATCAATAAGTCTTTCCCAACGGGTTCCTTCTTTAATACTGGTTTTGACAATGTACGCTTAGCCGACTCTAAAAGATTCTTCACGTATAAGTTGTCCGTCGGATCGGCCAAATTTTTAAGGGAATGTGCCCACTTAATGCTGAATATAGTAGATGAAATAACACTATAAGAACACCTTGCACTCATTAGCTCCGTTATGTAAAGAGCCACTAAAACTGGAGAGGCTGGAATAGCTAAACCTCCCTTGGTAACGACAAAGTTTTCCCACCTTTTGAAATAACTGTAGTATTTACACACTGTACTGTCAGCTCTAGAGTCAACCAAATAACCGGCCATCATCTCAGCCAAACCTTCGACATGATCCCTATTTACACTGGCTCTCTCAATTTCCTCGTTGATTCTCTGTTTCAATCCTAGGCCTGAATGATACAAAAAACAGCATTAACCAAAACATTTTACAGCTATAAGACCAAACGTTTAAGGCCGCCCATCAAAAATACCGTTCTTGCCCCTTCCACGCTTGGTCAAAACACCTGGCTTGAAAAATATCGACCCTGTAATGATCCCAGATTCATTTTCAGTAGGAAAAAGCAACGGCCAAAACGGTGCAGATTTCCACTCTGGAACAACAAGTGCACATTTGCATTTTTCTTTTTGAATTTTTCGTATACACTTTGCTATCAGTACTGGTGGTGGTACAACCCAGTTATTTTCGCCGGACCAGTCAAAGTTAAACGCATCAATACCTGATGTATCAGGACACCAAAATCTCGAATTAAACCTGGTACATTTTGCATTATAGTCATGGGCAAATCTATCAAATGTAAATGGACCCCATATTTCGCTTACCTTTGAGTAAACCTCATTACAGATTGACCAGTCATCGCCATCGAAGATACGACTTAGTGTGTCCGCCTTCTTGTTCATTTCCCTAGGAATCCAAACTGACCTAAGATCAATATCATTCTGACAACATACTTTCTCTAATCCTAATGCGATCGTCTGCAAATCACGCTCACCACTTCCAATATGCATTATGCTGCATGCGTTTTTACTGTCTGACTTGACACATACCTGTTTACCTCGGAGCTCATCCTCAAATGTACGTATATGCTTGCGAATAGCTTCCAACTCTCTCCACGTGGAACTCGAACCTGCTTCCGCTGCAGACCAAGTACCCGACATTTGACTGCCTTCTAAGCCATCTATAAAACCGTCATAGCCTGTACTACTTGCATCAACATAAATGCTTGTGCACTCTGAGCCGCCAAACATTATGCCTGACTCCCTGAACTTACATTTGTTTAAATTGGAAAGATTTTTCTTCCAAAACATAAGCTCTTGCAAAGCAAATTCATTCAAAACGACTGACGAATTCCAACTGGTTCTTTCTGCTAAACAGCCATAAAAAAATCGTGAATGCAAACGAACCACTTTACCCATGGCACTCTGCATAGATAACAGTTGACCGACCATAGCGGCAAGCAGTCGAACCGAAATCCATACCTTGCCACTTTGTACGCGTACAATCAAAATATCGAGCAGCTCTAGCGCTCTCACCATTCTTTCTTGCACTACTGTTATCGTACCCGTTTCAGCATCCCAATCTAAGCCAAGCCATCTAGCAAACTGTTTTGGTTCCCAACAACACTTTTCGTCCGCTATCAAAAACCCGAAATCTACAAGATCGCTTTTCATAAACCTACTGGCAACATATGCTTTTTTGTAACCCTTTTCGCCACCCATTCCATCGTCGAGAAAAACTACTACCTTGTAACCCAGTGATCTCCACTTCTCGACCACTGTGCGCATGACTTTTGTAAATATACAGCCTGCAGTTGATATACCAAAAGCTAAAACTGTGTAACAGTAATACCTTTTTCGCTCTCCGTCATGCCATGCAAAACCCAAGTACGTGCAGTGCTCAGGATATATCATTATGTGATGATACGCACCCCTTACATCAAAAGTAAATAAAAACTCCCCTTCTGAAAAAAGCTGCCTAGCAACCACATGATCTTCATAATGACATTTGAATTTGAATAATTCTGGATTGATGTGCCTGCAATCTAATACTAACCTCGGTTTTCCCGACTTACCAAAAGCGACTGTCAATGGATTTACAATATAAGGAGCACTATGCTCTTCTCGAATACAACCTTTTTTCAATAACTTTGCTATTTTCTCACGTACAAAAACAGGATTATCTAAAGCAGACTTATTATTCCTTAACTCAATGCTACATGGAATATTCATAAATGGCAACTTGTATCCATTTGTATGACGTCAAGAATGTACGAATTAGCGTTTGCGTTCCTCCAATGTTGTATACAATTTTTCAGCCTTCCTACAGGCGATGCCAAGTTTTCATTTGAATCTTCAGTCATTTCATTATTGATTAAACAGCGCTTATCTGATTTACTTTCATCTAAATTACAAGATAAAGAGTAACTACTTATCTGCACATTCTTGGAAATAACGACGGGCTCAATTACCGCCTTACAGTCAGCCCTCCAATGGCCCAATCTCCCACAACGAAAACAAGACCCTGATCTCGCCAGCCTATTTGTACTGGTCTGTGTAGTCTCCGTAGCATCCTTGTTGGGCTCAGTTGGCGACATGTACGGGCGATATCGTCTTCCTGAGTAACGTCTTCCTTGACGAGCTTTTCTTTCTGCCTGATTATACGCTCGCTGAATCCTCTTTTCATCATCCGAGTCGTCTGCTAACGGATTACAAACATACTCCTGTACTACTTTCCATCCATGTACCGACGAGTCGGCTAGCTTAATGCACTTCTGTCTATGATTAATGTACTGAATACCTTCGACTATTTTCTCCTTTGCTCCGGATAAGGCCTCCATATTACCGGTCGAAGCATCTTGTAGAAATCCATTAGCCTGGTTAAGGTTGTCCAAAATACGAGCATTTGACTTAAACTGCTCTTCGTGCCCCTTCCTTCTAAATGTGTAAGTGTCCGACCCACCAATACTCTGTTGAATAGCTGACAGCTGAGACTGGGACAGTTCACGCTGATTTACATTAATGCGCTGCTCAAAGTCTCTAAGCTTTGCGCTCATTAATTCCTCCATTTGAGACAACAGAGAAGATTCCATTGTTTCTGCTGCCACGTGGTATGTAGTTATATAACTTTAAACTGAGAAAAAAATCGATGTGAACAGTTCGCCGTTGTCAGGTAGAATGACCAATACACATATCCCTAAAGACATGTACATATTCACAATACCTGATTCACGTGCCATCTTTCCAACCCACTGCACTTTATCCACTGTATTGGACTACGTTACGCGAAGACAATTATTTCGCGCTATTCTAGACGAAACGCGCGAAATGACCAAAATGCTGTCTATAATAATAAGCGCGGGAAAAAGACTAAGTCAGTTAAACGCTAATAATTGAAAATTAAACGATTTAAACAGCCTCAGTCGGTCGCTACTCTCCCTCCTTTCGGCTGTTTAAATCGTTTAATTTTCAATTATTAGCGTTTAACTATTACGTATTTTTTTGATTGCTCTTTGTTTTAGGTGTGAGCTGTAATGGAACAAATTTTGATTTGTTTTTATCCATGATGCTCATAAACTATACGATGTCTTACCAAAAGGTCCTCAATCTGCATTTCATCATAAAGCATATACTCGTAAGAATCGTTGCGAAACGAAACTGATATATTGGTACTCGATGACGTTTGACACTCTATATACGTTTGCTTCTGTACTACAGATTGGCGGGTACATGGGCATAACAGCGTGTTAGCTGAAAAGAATATAAATAATTAAGAGATATAGGAAACTTCTTTTGAAACTAATTTTGATCACATTTTATTAACACGCTACATTGGTATTATTGCCTTAATTAATTATATATTAGTTACAAGGGTCCTATTTTGAACAGACACAGCCGAAGTTATTTCAAATAAGGAACACAGATGTTTCATTATAACCAAATTTAAAATGTCAACGTGCAGTACGAAAATCAAAGATAACCTTTCTTAAGAATAACCATCACTTTCATCTATTAAACGTTTGCTGGAGGTTAACATAAATTAAGAAGGAAAACAGGAAAAAGCATGGAATTTCTAATTGCCTGATCTTGAGCCGTAGCTTTAGCATCGTAACATGATCACGCTATTGAGAAACTTTAGACACGTCAATGCGTTATTGGTATTTTTATGGCGTAAGAGTTCTCGAGCTAATCGATTTCCAGTCTGAGAATGGGTCCTACTAAAATTCGAATTTTTGACAGAGCGATCTTCGGTGTGAATCGACAAAATTTGCATTTGCAATTTTCAAAGGAGAGAGACATCTTGTTAAAGTTTGGCTACTTAGCAAACAAGCACTTATTCGCGTCTAAAACTCGACCTCGAAAACTACATAAGTATCCAATGGGAATTTATTGTGAAACACCTTTTAGCTGTTTGAGGGTATCTCAGCTTTTTGTTGTTATTCGTCAGAATAACTAATCAGAATAACTCGTTAGAATAACTAATAAATAAGATCCATCATGTCAATTTAGCCACGTGCTTTGTGACCTTATACTAATAATCCAATATTGCTGCATAATCTGCTTCAAAATCAAGTCGAAAATACTAGAGTTTCAAGTTACCATAAATAGAAATTGACACTAGTGTCGATCAAAACCATTCAAACTCAATCCTACACTCAAATCCATTCTTTCATTCCAAACAATCACACAAACCAATCAAATACGCGCCAAATTCACTCATTTCATAAGATCAACAACTATTTTAACAAGAGTGACGTGTCACAATATGAATATACGCCGCCACAAAATTGCTTTCTACAAAAGGTAGCAGTAGAGTTGCAAGAGTAAGAATTATAATCACCTATATTGGTAAATCAGTTGCTGTATCTTGAAATTATAGTGAGGAATGGTAGTAAATTATTACACACATGTAAATTTTCATTGCTGTAACTTACATCTCAATTCAGCAAATTACTGTGTATCTGGAATCGTTCAATGGACTGGAACCATTGCAAATCATTGGACGGGACCAAACTTGATTTTTTTCTATAACTCATTGATGCAGGCTCACCCACCAAAAATTAGCTTAAGATCTCAAATGGTATAGAAAAAAATCCGGAAAACTGAAATTCCAACGTTATTTTCTAAGTCAAGTATCCGTATCTTCCTGAAAAATCATTGGACCATAACAAAACTCGAACTTATTCTGCAACTCATTAATGCGGATTCACAAACCAAAAATTAGCTAAATATCTCAAAGGGTATTAAAAAAAGCCCGGAAAACTGAATTTCCTAGTATTTTTTAGTCAAGCATCCGAAAATTCCTGACAAATCATTGGACCAAAACCATATTAGAATATGTGCTAGGTCAGTTGAATTGGAATATTTTGTGAATTTTCATCCCAATCGGTCTTTAAATGAAGGAGAAATTGTGTTCACAAGATTTGGATGTAAAGACATACTGACGTACTGACACCGAAGAAGATAATACCAATATACGACCACTTTTCGCGGCGTATAAAAATGTAATGATAATAAATGGTTAAAAAAAATCCACGGTTTCGCTGACTAAATTGAATTTTGTAAGCATCTGATTTGTTCGCGAAGACATAAAAAGCTATTCATATAACGTTTTTCATATTTTTTACAAGGTAGGTAACAAATAACGCTGAATTTGTTTATTTTGAACAACATAAGCGAAATTTGATTACCTCCCTGAAACTTCATTCAAAAACTCACTTTTCTTGTTCATTCAATATTATTCCAAAATCATTCCATTATCATTCAGGTTTTTTGTCATTTTCACGATGTTTCTTAACTGTAGGTAAAGCACTGTGTAGGAATTCCAATTTTCGTCGATTGATTGATTGAATGGAGTTTAACGTCGCTTTCAACATTATTTTAGTTATATCGCGGCGGCTGGAGCATTTAACAATGGTTTCCTGGTATTTTTCTCACCAGTACAACCACCACATCCTTTCCTAGCCTCCAGCTGCTATCTCACATAGGTCTACGATTATCAATCCATTGGTGAGAGACAAATAGTCGGAAAGAATGAGCGCCGCTGTCGGGAATCGAACCCGGGACCTCAAGATTGACAGTCCGACGCGCTACCAACTGCGCTATGACGACGGCTTCCAATTTTCGTAGTACTTACGGTTGATAGTAACATTCACTACAAATGTTTCGTTGTGTGTCAAATTGGCCAACTTCACATAATACAACCCTATGGAACTACAGTTGACCTCATTTATCCCAATGTCAGTTCTTACTCCAAGGTCAGATCGTGTTATTGCAATCGTCATTCCTCCTAATGTAATATTCTGAAGAAAATGTGAAATGAACAGTGGTCGTTAGTACAGTTTATTTCATTGTGAAATTGTCCCGATCAGAACCATTTCAAATCATAGGGATCCGACCCCCCCCTCTTATTTATTTATTACCTCCCTTTAATGAAATATGTTTACAAATTCTATAAATAGATTCCTTTTTCACCATGAACAAATCAGACGCTTAAAATTACAATTATCTCATAGAAAACGCAGGTTTTATTTCTTATATTATATTCATTTTTAATGTAGTTGGTGATTTTATTTTTTCGTCATTTTGGAGCGTTTTTAGGTGGTTTGAGTGAGAGTTTGGAATGAATGAATTGAGCACTGAGTAAGTAAGCGATTACGAATGGTTTTGATTGAGATAAATGTCAGTTTCACCATGTAACTAAGTGTATAGTATATAGAGGTTATGACAAGGCTGATAAGGGCCGTGGAGTAATATCGGCCTGCAACCATGACATCTGTCCCAAGGGCTTTAGTATTTGAAGAACTGGTGACTTCCAATATGACATCGTTTTTGGTGAACGAACGTCGTTCACCAGTGTTATATACCATGTCAGGAAAATCCTGTTGGATGTTAATACATTTGAAATAAAGTAGCGCCTCTTAAAATTCAATTTAGTATCTTTCAATATTTTTCTCCGCAAAATCACTGTTTTTTTCTTTAAAAGCGTGCTACTAGTTTTCTTTATCAAGTGAAAATAATGAAAATTCGCCTTGAAAAACACAAAATGATCTTGCAATGTTTATCAAGGGAATTTTTGATCGGCGTAAGCTTGTCGAGAGTTTAAAGCAAAAACAGAGTTTGTGTCTAGACACCGTAGAGACAGATAGTATGTTTTTGACCCAAGCCTTCGCTAGTGCAACTTGTAGTAATTAGCCGGAAATACGTGTTTATTTAGGTCATGTCCTCTTGAACTTACATTCGGCAATACTCGGGCGATCTCCGACGGCTCCGATTTAAATGTAGGTTAGAGAAATCGGCCGAGTTGAGACGAATGACACATCAAGACACTTTGTGTCATTAGAAACGGTAACGCGGTTTTACATAACTTTTCAACTAGCGACAGTCAGTCTCGAGACGGGTTTTAAGAATGATTCGACATTTGTTTTACATGTACAACCTTTCTTGTACTTTTATTTGAATAGGGATGAACGCCGCTATTAAGATTTTTCTGTAAAATTGCGTTGGCTGAAGTAGGGCTTGTAAGGATACACTCGAATATTCGGTGAACTTATTCCCAGCGAAAACGTTTCGTATTCGTCTTTCTCAGAAGCGAATATTGCCGAATACCAAATGCGACAGGCACGGAAGATATTTATTGGGGCCATTCTAGTTTGCATTTTTTAGAATTGGTTAACTACAGTTTAAGCAAAAACTAGCTCCGAGCAGAAAGTCTAATATCAGCCGCAATACTGTAATAAGATATCGATAGTGAGTGATTTTACAAGCATCCAAACTCTTGAAGGTAAACAATAGGTTCTCGTGCAAAAAATAAACCGACAATTGTAAGGATTCTCAACTCTTTTTGGAAAGAAAGTCGGAAGGAAAAAAACATTGTATTATACTTAAACATAGTCATAGACATAGTCATGCAATTATTACCTCCCTTTAAAAAATAAACTTCTTAAATAAGATTCTTATTCGCTTTTGATGTAGAAATTACGTTACAAAAATAATATTTATAAAGCATTTCAGTATGCAATTTACTATGGAGCAATTGTTTAATATTAAAAGTTATACTTTAATTTCTAAACCTTAAACAGAAATTATCTATGAATTATACTAATAGGGCACTAGACCTCCTTTAACCTATACCTAAATATTTCTCATCCTGCAATGTTATAAAATTGAATAACGACATAAGTGTCAACCACGGAAGTGGTTATGGCTTCAAATATGTTAAAAACTAATCTCTCAGGTTATGGTTCGAAATACTATTAGTAAGTTAACAAATCATAACTTTAAACAACGAGTACAGTTCAGGACTGACTGATATTCATAGGTGTTTCTTTGGTTGGTACTCAAAGACCTTTTCATCCTCTGAGAAGAAACAAAGATAGTTAAAAAAGTTATTTACAAATACAACAAATTTACTTGAAATAAGCTTAAGCATGATAACAACTACTTTTGTAAAAACAATCACCATTGGATATAGGTTAAAGACAGTTTTAGATAGGATTAAATCGTTTTCTCCATTTATGTTTAATTAATAAATGTACCTATTTCAAGTGTGTAAAAGAAATTTTCACAGAGTAACATCTCATATTCTAACAAATATTTTTTCTAACAGGATTTTCCTCTCTTTCCCTTTCTTTGAATTGGCAGTGAAATTTCCGAATAACGGAAATTTTGTCGAGACAATTCTTCCAACTTTTTTTTACATTCGTAATTTCTCTTTTCTAATTGTATTCAATATATCACTCTAGAATGCCATCAGGTTCGTTCACCATCAGTACTTTCAGTGCTTTGATTTATCTTTGTTTTACTTCGATAAGTTGACAAAAATGTTTGCAGAAAGATCACCCCTGCGAATATATGATTATAAGACTACAGTTAGTTACATCGTGAAATTGACATTTACCTCAATCAATACCCTTCTCAATTGCTCACTCAGCGCTCCATTCATTCATTCCAAACACTCGATCAAACCCATTGAAAAATAAAGAATCAACAACGCCATTCAAAAAAAAAAAATTGATAGAGAAAAATCTCGACTTCCCTGACATAATTCAAATTGTTAGAGTCTCATAGGTTCTTGAAAAAATAAGAAGCTTTGTATATATATTTATGCATTTGAATTAAAGGGAGGTAATCAGTATCGTTAATTTTGTTCATCCTAAACAAAATTTGCGATATAGGATTACCTTCCATTAAATTCACTCAAAACTCACTTCACATACTCATTCAATTTCGTTCCCAAATCATTCGAAAATCATTCATCTTGTCAATTACATGAAGTTGTTTACTGTATTTCACCACCTTCAGTACCACAAGTTTCAGGTCTTCGATGAATTATAATATGTTGAAACTTTTTTTGAAAAAAAGGATAATCTACCTCCCATTTCTCCTTCGTGTTATTTTCTAATCTAGAAAAAAGATTCCCCGATACAGTTAACAACAGCGTTAAGTTGACAAGGTGAATGATTTTGGAATGATTTGGGAACGAAATTGAACCAATGTGATAATTGGCTTTTGATTGAAATTAAAGGGAGGTAATCCAATATCGATTATTTTGTTCAGGATGAACAAAACTAGCAGATGGTATTACCTCCCTTTAATAAAATGAAACATACAATTTCTATAAATAGGTTTCTTATACTTCATGAACAATTAAGACGCTTATGATTTCGATTATGCCAATGAAACCGTGATTTTTCTACCTATTTTTATTTTGGATGAAGTTGTTTGTCTTATATTTTAAGTGATTTTGGAGCGTTTCACGTTGTTTTTTAATATAACGTATACCGAACTCTGAATACAAAGCGAATTGAAACCAAACTCTAACCGGTCACTTGCATAAAGCATGAAAAGTATATTTTGTCGTTGATTATGGTGCAAACTTTCTTTAACTTTAATCGTATGTTCACTTGATGGACAGAAAATCAAATTATTTCGAAAAAGCAGTTTAATGCGCATGAAATTTCGGGTAACCCTCATTTCAAAATTAACATTAACGTTCTTAAATTAACTATTCAAAATAACAACGGGAAATAACTCTTAAAATAAGCAAAATAATTGTGGTTCTATTCATTCCCTTCAATGAGATCTTTTAATTTGCAAAATTTTAAGGCAGTTGTAATTCTAGATGTTTGTCGTTCTGTTACAGTTAAAAATCCTAGCATCGTGAAACTGACACTCCAATCTAACCAATCTAAATCTCTCACTAATCACTCGGTTCTCAGCATTCCTATTGCTCCTACTGGTCATTCATCTTGTTTAAAAGCGCTCTGAAATAATTTGAAATAATTTGATATCTTGTTAAAATCACTTCATAACTCCATTTAGATAAAAAAAAAATAAAACCTTGTTTTTATCAACTTATTTTGATTTGGAAGCGTCTGCAAAGACACGCAAATCTTTTTTTCAAGGGGACCAAAACGTATCGACAATTTTGTCCAATATGGACGAAATTTTCGATATTACATTAAATTAATTACATTCAAAATTCGCCCATCTCACTCATTCAATTTAATTCCGAAATCGTTTCCATATCATTCACAACAATTCAACGACAATCTTAACTTTACCTTTGAATCCTTGTCCAAGATATACGTGTGCGTCTCGGAATTCTCTGTGGTTAACAGTAATGTTTGAGTATTGTTCATTTCAGTGAAACAAGTTGACTGCCAATGTTCACTGTAGTTTCTTATCACGTGCATATTACAGTGGTGTACTGGTATGGGCTCTGAAAAATTTTGAAAAGCAAGATGATATCATTTACGGTTTTCTGTCATGAATCTCAGAAAAAATAAATGCAACAATTAACCACTCAAGCAAATGTTGGCGAAGATACAATAAATGCACGAGGGATGGTCGTAAAAAATGGGTCTATGGTTTAAAATTATTCATTTTACATCGATTGGGAAACAAGTTCTTACAACTTAGATTAATCCCTCTCGATTTGTCTTCTTGGAAAATTCACCAGTACTCGCGCCGAATGTGTGGGCCAATGAAAGAAGCAAGATCGATAGCCGCTCCCGGGAATCGAACTCAGGACCTTTAAGTCAAGAGGTCGACCCTCTACGACCAGACCACGAATACACCGTATAATAGGCCTATTTCTTTCGGATTACTGGCTTATTCATTGTATAACTTGTTGAGTGTGAAGTTCAGGTTATACGAATAACTTATTATTATATTTTAAATAGTTTTATTGTTTGCAATACATTATTTAGCGGCTTTAAATTTCGTTACCAAAGAAACAAATGCATGCTGAGGAGAGGGAGGGTTAAAAATATGTTACGTAAATGAAAATTACTGAAAGTGTTCGTATAAATTTGTTAAAATTTCTTGGCAGAATTAATAAACACAACTAGGGAATCAAATGTCATTGTTTAAAAATTGTTGGTAGAGTTTTTACAGACTGAGAATATTCGAGGGAATAGTGACCAGACACCGTTTATTTATAGAAAACTACCATATTATTCACCAACCAAAACATTTCAGATGATTTAGGAAAAATAGGATTTTGTGAAAAAGAGGCCCTTTTCATAAGTTACCTTGGATATTCAAATAGTGTCAGGCTTTATGATGCGATCTTTAACGGTCAAATGGAGTTTCAACGAACGAAGTCGACCAAATTGATTCTCATTATTTTTTCATTAAAAGATCCTATATCTCCGTCCCCTCTTCACTAAATATTATATTCCTATAGAAACCATACAAAATAATTCCAAAAGGAGTGTAAATACTTTCTGCCGGTTGGTTTAGCAGGCACAGAAAGACATGGGTGAGGTGCAGTTTAGAAAATCGACAAGATGAATGATTTGTGAATGATTTTGGGATGAAATTGAATGAGTGTGTGGTGCGAGTTTCGTATGAAATTCAAGGAAGGTAAACCAATTTCGCTAATTTTGTTCAAGATGAACAAAATAAGCTATATTTGTTACCCCCCTTTAAAAAAATATACGTAATTTTCTATTTATGTGTCTTGATGAAACAATCAGACACTTTAAAATCCACACCAGCAAGTAAAATGGCACAATAACTTGATCGAATTGAATTAATTGAATTTAATATTGATCGTCTTGGTCGCTTTCGAAATGTGTCCTAAAGATTTTGGAGCGTTTTATGTCGATTTGAGTGAGTGTTGGGAATGATTGAATGGAGCGCTGAGTGAATTTTTGTAGAATGATTTAGATTAGAATGAGTGCCAATTGCATGATGTATTTAACTGTACTTATGGGTCATTTGGCGTTCTTGCTTTCCCGCCTACGTGTGGTGGGATCTATGTCTTAGATTAGTAACTATTCGTACAGCTGCTATTGAACTTACATCCGAAGCAAAAAAATAAAGAATTGATTAACATACAGAAAAAAATAACAATGTAGTATTCTTCTATAGTGAAAATTAATTGAAAATACAATTTTAGATGAGTATGATGAATATTCAAATTATATGTGCTGTAATTGTCTATAATTTTAAATGACATTCGAGGAATGATGCAAAGCCTTGCTTTCTTTTTTTAACAATTCAGCAAACTTTCAACACCTGTCGCCCTTTTTGCTTAAATTCCTGCATTTATAATGAAAATGGCTTCGAATGTCGAACAGAGAAACACTTTTTTTTCACCTGATAAAGTCGTTAAATTTCCAATCTCTTCGTTTTCTTTAGGACATAACAAGTCTGAAATAAAAGAGAACAACCATATACTGAAAATAACTCGTGTAATTTTCGTCTAGCCATTCTCTTCAGTTGAGCAAAAACGCAGTTCGTTTTACCAAAAGGAAATTGAAATACGTGTGTTTTGTGCTTAACTTGTAAAAATAGAACGATTCGCAAATGACACTATGTCTGATTTGGAAACTTGAGAATATCTATTGCACAAAGTGTTGGGTTTGCAAAATGTATGTAGAAATACAAACTTTAATATGACGACTTTTAATCGTAATTGTCGACGTAAGAACTCATTCTGGTTGAGAAAAAAAAGAACAGCGAAAATATGTAATTCTCAAGACAAAGCGCATGCGCTCTCATTTGAGTACATCATAATCACAGTTGCTTCTACTGTGCTTCTTGGAACATAATTCCAAAAGATATTGAATAAACTGACAATATAAAAGTAACGTGACATAAGCGTTCTGGTCACGATCTGGAGGCTATCCCAGTCCTAAACAGAATTTCTGCAAAAATTAATATAGTGTGAAAAGCAATAATGGGGTGAAATTATTGCCTGATAGACAAGTATGTAATTTTTCTCCAAAAATATTACACTGCAAGGCAAAGTATTTAAAATAGCTAAAGGTTGTAGTCGAGTTTATTTACTTAGTCTCAAGATTGTCGATCAGTAAGCATTTATTCAAAGAGAATCAGTATAATGGGTTTTCTCGCTAAATTCACTTCGAATCAAGTTCGTCACTTGGTCGATACCATGCGCAGACATACCCTGCGTCCAGGGTGACGTTACGCCGCAAACTGATTGCAATTTATATCCCGCTATATACGTGGACTTGGCAAACTTGGCAAAAAGGTTTGCATCGTTTTGTCATCCAGTACATGAAATGTTTTCATTCCGAAATTGTTTGCATGTCTGTTTAGAGAGGTGAAACTGCGTCTTCAAATCATTGCAGTTATATCTGGCCTACTGGTGCGCCTAATACCTATTGTACCATACTGTCTCTCACACCATCACAACCAAATATCATTTCATCCGAGCCACCAGCTGTCTAACCCATATATACTTGGCCAAAACAGAAGCTCTACGTGACTAATTGGGGATTTTTGCTATGAAACAACAGAGAATAAATGAGTGTGATTGGTAAGTTTTGGGCGAAATTCGAGGGAGGTAAGACAATATCGATAATTTCGTCCTGATTTTGGATACTTTTATTCCCCTTTAAAAGTATACGTATCTTTCTGTTTGTTTGTCTTCATAGACCAAATAGACGGTTTACAAACCAGCACCCCAGCCAAATTAATCGTCGTTTCGTTCGATCAATTTCATTGATATATTGATCGTTTTCGAATTGTTTTTAACGATTATGGGGCGATTTTTAATTAGTTTTCGGAATGAATGAGTTAATGGAGCGCTGTTTGAGCGATTTAGAATGCTTTTGATTAGAGAAAATGTCGATGTTACTAGCAGTAGTTATGCTTGTACAGTGGATCTAACATATGAGCCTGTGCGTGACATTTCCAACACTTTGAAACATGCATGTGAAGTCCAAACATTGAGCAGCCTCGACAGTTCCATAGTACAACAGGAAGATTTTCTGGCTGTCTGAAGACACATCTAAACCCAATCTATCTATAAAGTGCAAAGCGAAGACTCTGGTCTGGATGTGCAGATGCACAGACTGGCCAGAGCATTTGCTTGGTGCTTATTTCAAATTGTTGAAAATGTCACGCACAGGCGCAAATCATTTTTGACATTATGTACAGTTAGTAACACCGTGAAAGTGACGAATTTCGAAAGATTTAGGAATGAAATTGAAAAAGTGGGTGGGGTCGAGTTATAAATGAAATTAAAAGGAGGTAATGTAATATCATTTGCGTTTTCATGTTGCAATATGTGTAATATTTGAGAATGAATGTAGCTGTCAGATGAGTGCTGGTGATAGTCTCTTGTAACTCTTCTTAAGAGTGGCTTTGAATAAAATCATACGATTTATATTTGTCTTATTAGCATGTGTAGTCTATCGAAGATGAGACTAATATAAATTGTTGCATTATGTGAATTACCTTCAAAACAGGTAAGTTTGATTGAGATGAGTCCAGCAATTACGATTAAGCTCAGTCCTAACACAATCCCAACAATCGTGATTCGTATCCACGGTCTTTGACGTCTTTTTATACCAGCCGAAACTTGCCGACTTCCATGTCCGGGAATAGAGGGGAGTGGCCGTTGTCGGCTTCTTTTTATCTGTAATAAATTATTTATCGTATCTTTGATTAATCTTTGACTAATCTTAGATTAATTGAAGTGAAAGTCAACAAATAAATAAAGGGAAATATCTTAAACAGTTAAAATCCCTTTAATAGTTTTTGATTGAAAAGCTTTCATTACTAATTGACCATATCTTGAAATATAGCTCTATACGTCTCGTACAAAAATATGGTCATCGTATGGAATAGTACATTCGAGCCAACTCTTTGCTTAACCCTTTGCTGTTTAATCCCTGCTTTTTACGTGCCTGTGATTTTATGATTGAGAAAACATTGTGAAAAAAAGAAGAAATTGCTTCTGACAAGCAATTTCGTCTTTTTTCACACTATTTTCTACCCTACAGAATGGTTATTTTTCAAATTTAATCAACTTTAAATTTTCATCTGCAAAACCTTTGAATTTGTACAGGTCCAAAATTTTGTAAAACAGGAAAGGGTTAAAAGACGAAAAGGTATGCAGGTACGATTTAACTTAACTTCTGTGATTTACTTTACAAATATATAGATAATTTATGAAAAATTTGAAAATTCAATTTCTAAAGCACTTTTTTTAAAGAGTGCAATGATTGTCTAAATAAACTCTCATTAAGTAGGAAAAACCCAACTTAATTGTTTATTTACCTGCTGATTAGGTTTGAATCTTCCGTCAGAATCATATTTGTGAATCCGGTGGTAAACGTTTTCATCCTTAAATACAAAATACATGTATTATATAATGCCAGGTATTAAAATGGTAAGACTGGTATCCGCATTCAACTTGAACCCGACTCATCACCGGAAACATTCATAAAGACTCGAGTTGTGTTGTTGTTCGACCATATTAAGAATCTATGTACGTTTTTATGATAACTTTTCGAGTAACGGTTTACAAATCATATCCAATTGTTGGTGTGAATACATGTGTTAAACTAGGTAAAATTTATGAAATTGCAAACGGGTTCGTATCCCGTTTGAAAGGTAGGGGTATATATTGCTAGCGGAAGATAATGACGTAGTAACTCGGTCATTAATTACGTCATTTCAGTGGTACAGGTAACAACATCGTGAAATTGACATTCATCTCGACCAAAAATCATCCAAAATCACTCGGCCAGTGCTCCATTCAATCATTCCAAACACTCACTCAAACCATTCAAAATTGCTCTAAAAAGCTAGAATCAACAACATCATTCAAGATAGATAAAGCTGGGAAAAAATTGCGATTTCACTGATTTGATTGAAACTGTAAGCGTTTGGTAGGTTAATGAAGATATGGGAGGCTATGTATCGAATTTATATGCATATTTTGTTATGTAAGGGAGGTATGAAATATCGTTAATTTTGTTCATCCTAAACAAAATTAGCGATATTGGATAATCTCCCTTTAAATTCACTAAAAACTCATTCATCGCACTCATTCAATTTCATTCCAAAATCATTTCAAAACCACCCACCTTGTGAATTTCACGGTGTTGTTAACTGTAAATTACCGTTACCGTGAAGAGGTGGGTCGGAGCCCGGGGAGAGAGGAACAAAGAAGAAACTTGTCAACATCGAGCCTATTTCAGGATTTCATTTGTAGTGGACTACCCTTATAGATTGGATGGATTAGGATGAAATATTCACAGAATTTTCCATGTTCCTGGTCATGGAACAATGGACATATTTACACAATTTTGTGTCATAGGAAAAGTGCCTTCATGAACGAATAGGGTTTATACTCGTAAAAATAGGGTTTATGATATCTATTACTGTGGCTGGTATATTAAGCCAACAACACTCTAAAGTCAGTTTTATACCTCCATTTAGTTACATATAGTCTACATATATTCTTGTTACTCAAGAACACAGTGCATAAATGCGAATAGGTTTTTTTTAAAGATTTTTTTTCCCGGGAGACATTGTGTTTTCCGAATGAGAATACTGGTATGCAGCTTGATAAACGAAATGAAATCAGTTTTTCATGTAGAAAGCCAGTTGTCGCTAATTCCTAATCCAATTCCATATCCGTTTTCAGTAAATAAAATGCTTTTAGCTGAGGCATTCAGCAACGAATTTTTGCACAATTTCTTGCTTCGTCATATCAATTTTAAAAGCATTTAAGCCATACGATAAAAAGCGGGCTGAACTGAAGTTCTATGTTCGTAAAAGAGTTTTGCTAAATTCTTAATGTTATACAAAATTATTGGATTATTGGACGCACAATGATATAGCACTGGAATGTCTCTGATCTAGATCAAACTTAATTTAATATTTGGCAGTAATTGTCTTGATAATCTGACATTTAATGTAGGACGCCAGATATTTCAAAACCTACTATGTACGAATTGCCAGGTTGGGCACAAACAATTGTAAATCCAGCTTGAATAGGCCTACCAGCTTCGGCCTTTTGATCTCCCACTGTCGAATTGCGAAGGAATATTTGCATGTAGCGAATTGTCAAAACTTGTTATACAATGTATTTTGCTGCGACTTTTAATCGAGAAATCAGAATAGCAGTTATACACTGTGACCTGTCATACTAAAAGCGACCATCTAAGAACGCCCTAAAAATTATTAATCGACAAGTACGAAAAGATTCGATCCTAGTCGGTCTGCACAGGAGGCGCAGTGTGACTAGGGTCGACATTTAACGCTCTTACCAGATAGCCCCTTTAAGCCTAACGCACAGTCTTCATCAGGTCTTTATATCCTTTTTTAATGACAACGTTTATGATGAAATATTCGATATATAAGTCAAACCTATGTCATCTAATATGTGTTACAGTAAGAAACATCGCAAAATTGACTATTTGAATATTTTCGAAGTAGATGTATCTTTAAATGATAATGAATGATTGAAAGGAGCGAGTTTTGATTGAAATCTAGGGAAGGTAATGCAATATTGCTGAGTTTGACCAAAATAAAGACAATTGACGATATTTATTAACCTCATACAAGTTCGATGAAAAACTTTGTATGTCTGCATCAACCAATCAGACGCTTACAAAATCCATTTAAGTCCCTGAAGTCGTGTGATTTTTCTTTCGATTTTTTTTTTTCAAATGAAGTTGTTGAATTTATCTTTTAAGTGAGTTTGTAGAAATTTTAAATGGTTTAAGTGGGTGTTTGGAATGAGTGAATGAAGCGCTGAAGATGGTTTTGTTCCAGTTAAATGTCAATTCACGGTGTTACTATCAATATCACAACTGCCGCGATTTTTGTGGACAATTTGTAAATTGATTAGCAAGGTGACTTCTTTTCACGTGACGAGTAGGAAAATGAGCCTGTGCGTGACATTTCCAACAATTTCAAATGCGCGGAAAGCAAAGTGTCTGGCCAGCCTGTGCAGCCGCACAGTCTGACCAGAATATACACTACGCGCGATATAGAAAGATAATGTTTTAGTCGATCTTCATACGGTCAACATGTATTTTTATTACAAATGTGTCATTGTCAACGCTTCTGAACGTTTGTACCTCGCGCAGGTGTGAAATTGTTGGAAATGTCGCGCACAGGCTCATATACAACGTGTACTTACTATAGGTACGGACAGATGAACCCCTGGCGTAAGTCTGTTATACAGAGCGCTTGGATCGGTGTTGTAGTGTCCCTGAGGTGTACACGAAATAAATTATCAGACACGTTACATGTTATTTGTGTGGCTTCCAAAACATTCCAATCTAGCCTAAAATGAACTCGGTTCGAAGCAATTTTTAAAATAGTTTGCTAGTCTTAAATTTCGTTATAAACAAAGTAAAGCAAACCCTATTTACTCGATTTTTATCAATTAACTTATCCTTATTTTATGTGCTACAGTTCATCATATTTCTTTGGGTCGGGTTCTATGCCGCTTTTAACAATCCTTCACTCTATCGCGGCTGCTTGAGCACCTTAGAACGGATTCATTGTATTTCTGACACCTGTGTATCCGTTACACCCTTTCCTAGCCTCCAGTTACCATCCCACACGTGTCTAGGATCGCCAACCCATTGGTGAGAGACAAATAGTCTGGAAAAATGTGCCGCCGTTGGTGATTGAACCCGGGACCTTAGGACTGTCATACCGACGCGTTTCAACTTGAGCTATCACGGTGGCATTTTTAAAGCTCAATGGCAAAATGTCACTTTGAACACTTGGGTATCAGAAGCATCCTGACCATAATACAAAGTAGATAATGTTTACATAACGAAATATCTGTTATATAGGGTGACAAAAAGTCAACCCGGATCAACCTTCAGAGAGTGTACTTGGCTAATGCCTTATAAGAGAGTGCCGATTTGATAACAAGAGACGGGTCTCAATTACGTCATGAAGTAATGTCGTGTATTCGAGATGGAAACCCCCGTGAAAAGTTTTAGAATGTGAACACTTAAAACACCATGAACTTGAAAACTGTCCCATTTTAAATCGCTCACTGAAAGCTCCATTCATTCATCCATTCCAAACACTAACTCAAACCATTCAGAAACGCATAAAATCGTTTGAATTAACAGAAACAGTTATATCGCGTTACTACGTCATTCAAAACGAACAAAGTATTCCTTATTTGTTACCCGTCACGCGCAAAGGGCCCATCTGGGAAGTGCGTAAAGTCTAGACCCTTGTTAGACTGCACAGAATACGCAGACTGACTAAGGTCAACACTTTTTTGCACTGTTCTAATTTCCTGAATCTATATTAACCAATCTACCTTCCTGTTAAAGAGTTTTTGAATTGCGACCTCTGTTTGATGCATGCTGAGCCCAATTTTCTTTTCAAAAAATTATTTTATAGAATTCCTTGGTGGTCCCTTTTCGCGTGACGAGTCAAATTTTTGATAATTTGGTGTTGATTTGAAAGCTTCCGTGCAGACACGCAAGTCTTCTTATAGACATGTACGTAAATTTTTCAAAGAGAGAGGGGATGAAATATCAATTAGTTCGTCAGAATTGGAAGAAATTGAAATATTTTATCACCTCCCTTAATCTTTTTTATATACTCGCTTTAAAAAACTCATTCAAGATAATTCCAGAAAATTTCAAAACCATTCAATGTCACGATGTTTAAAACTGTAGTACCCTTTTTTGCACGTATACTCATTTACACGTGAAAGCGGGATATAATATCTAAACGTCTGTCAACGTTTTCGCAGCCTGAACACAGAACTTCTCCATGTTTTTTATAGCTACATATGATATATGAATATATGTACCCTGTTAGCTGGTTCAGAAAAGTAAGAGTTTTGAATCACGTGACCATGCTTGGAGCTCACTTCACGACCGGCAGAAACGTTGTTGTCGTATTCCTGCAAAAATATACGCCTGTCTTTTAGTTGTTTCCAAGTAAAGTCATAAGCACATAACAATACAATGCACAATAACCTTTGAATAACATTTGAGTCTGTGCTTGGCGTTCGCAACAATATCACAATGTAGAAAAAAGCCTAATTGTATGTCAAACTTTATTCCATTTTCAAGTTGGCAATTTATATATTCGGAAATCCATAAACGTAATACTCAGAGAGTTAATCTAGAATAAAAGTTTGTCTTTCTATCAACAAACATTTTTTCATCAGTAAAAAAGAGACAAATCCAAACCGATTTGCCGAATCATATACAAATGTATTATTTTGAGAATAACTTTTGTAGTACATTGTGTTTTAACAACAAGATTGGACCATTTTTCTTGAGATTTCTCTCAGTCATGCATTCAGATAAAAAAGCACTGACGATGTAACTAGCTTCCGATGCAAAGATCGAAAATTCACGGGGTTTTCTTTTGCCTAAATTATCTAAATCGATAGAAATCATCTTTATCTGTTGTTTTTTTTATGATTGAGTTTTTGTACAAGGAAATGACCGGGTCAAGTTACAAGTACAATCGTTTTTGTCGCACAGAAAATTTTACTCTGGAAAGCGCTCGTGGTTCGTTAAAGATAGTCATCTGGCTAGAAAAATATTTAAAGGGAGAATTTATAAAACCGTGTCCTGCTCCAAATCGTCTCGGAACGTTCTTATCCCTATCCCGGAACTGGTTTCTTACTAATCTCTCTGCCTGAAAACTAATGTACCCGGATGAGTCACTCTCCATTACATCTAAAAAGTCTGTAATAAGATTTAATATGAGACTACAATTAAGAACATCGTGAAATTCACAAGCTGAATGATTTTGGAACGAAATTGAATGAGTGCGAGAGGAGTGGGTTTGAATAAAAGTGATGGTATGTAATCAATAATCGCTAATTTTGTTCAAGAATCGCAAACCAATCAGGCGCTTACAAAAGTCATTTAAGCCGTGGATTTTTTAATTTTTTTTTCTATCCCTTTTTTATGTAATTGTTGATCATATTCGGTATTTTGGCGTGTTTTTTTAATGGTTAGGACGAGTATTTGGAATGAATGAATGGAGCGCTAATTGGGCGATTTAGAATGGTTTTGATCAGAATGAGAGTCAATTTCACAATGTTCTTAGCTTTAGAAGTATTATAAAGCGAGCATTGGCGGCCGATACCTCGAAACTAGCCAAGCGACTTCATTTTGCTACCACGGCGATCAAACTTTTTTTCAGATCGCTGAAGGATCGTCGCAAACTATTCATACTCGGCGATCATGGCGATGCAACGGCGCTGATTCTTCTGCGTTTCTATGCAGATGTATTGCTTTCCTACTGCGATTCACTGCGCTCCTTCGACGCCTTACTGCGCTGATGGTGTTGCTTCGGCGATTGCATCGTGGCGAGTATACTGTATTGCTCGGGTGCTTGATCAATTTTAGAATTTATTTATTCTAATTTGTAAATTACATGTTAGCTTTTGAAGAGTAAATAAGCATGCTAAAGGAAGAAAATGAACAAAAGTAAAACAAAACCTAAAGAGAAAACGTCATTAGAAGAACCTCTAAGCTGTTTAAATTAGGCTTACGCGAACAGCAATTATGCCTTCCGCCACTCATTCAACATGAAATGAAAGCCTTTTCTACGACCTGATTAATTAATTTTTTGTTTGAAATTCAAATTCTGAACATCGTGTTTAAAAACCCAAGGGAGCGCAGTAGAGATATAGCGAAATGCATAGATCACTTAAAAGTCGCCTTACAAGCGCCATTTCCCTTGTATCGCTTTTTGATTGCTATTATCCTGTGATGTCTTGGCGCTAAATTTGCGCTTTTGTGGAGTTGTTGGCGCCTCAATGCGCTGAGAGATAAGAATAGTTTGCTTGGTTTTTTTTGGTTTTTTTTTTTTTGTAAATAAACGCGTTTGACTGTCTTATATATAATACACATAATCAAGACTTGATTTAGTATCTTCGCAAGCGTGAATAGCATTTGTAAAATACATACGCTTTGAGAAGACATCTTAATATAAGTCTAGCGAAATGTGTATTTTAAACGTTAAACCATTCTTTTCAAAATTGAAGGGAATGCATTCTTAAGAGGAATATGATTAGATTGACGATTTATTTTAATTGATTATTGCTAAGACAAGAAAGTTTGATATTCGCCTCTTATTAATGTTTATAATCGGATCCAAAAAAAAAAATATATACTCAAAGAAATGACCGTTTATACATTCATGAGATATATTTAAAACTTTCAAACAAATGTGCAGAAAATATATTAAGTTACCTGATAAATCTGCGTTTGATCTTTGCGCCAGTCGTTTGGATTATGTGCAGAAGTAAGCTATATTGACCTTGTCTAAGTGCCAAATCATTTTGCAAAAATATTTAAAGGGTTTTTTGAACGATATCATATATTCCTTTTATTGATGACCCGAATTACATATCTTTAGTTAACATTTTGTGACCATTCACGCAAAATTGGCTCAGTCTTACAGAGGTCGAAAAAGTTTTATCTGAATAAGGTATCGTCGGAGAGCAACCAATGCGTATATCGTCGATGTAATGCTAAAATATATTGATCGAAGCTGTAGTTACGAAGTTTTGGAATTACAACGACGATATGTAATAAGGTTGGCTTAATTAAGGTGGAGTTGCGATGTTCTGATCGCCCATATTTAAATTCCAAACATTGCATAGCACTTTCCAATTACCAAGTTATCTATTTTATTTTACCCAGAATGTGCGGTTTTCTTTAATGCTTTTCGGTGGTTTATCGAGAAATAACGGTAGATTATCACATGATAATCTCACCGCAAAAGCAGTGAAATTATCAAAAATTATACCCTGCTTTTGTGCATTTCATCCTATCTGACGTCATCTATGCGGGGCGAAATAAGTGACGTCACAATGAACGTTGCAAAGCAATCACGCGCAAAATGACGCGCTTTACGAAAATATGTCCTAGAAATGTCACATTTTGTCTCATTTTTGCATTAAAGAAATAGAATAATCGTTTGTTTTTCGTGTAAGATCGATTTATATTTCATTTCGTGAACAACAAAAGCTATATCGTGAATATATATAGCCTTTGTTGTTCACTCAATGAATATAAATCGATCTTACACTGAAACAAACGATTATCCTCTATATCTATTTTATTTTACCCAGAATGTGCGGTTGTACACGCTTGTCCGAGTCTTGACGTTGTTAAGATCTGAAATTGTTAAAGGCCTTTAAAAAGATTCGTGAAAATCTTGCACATTCCGATCAAATTCATTCTAAATCGCTCGATCGGCGCTGCATTCGTAGCATGCCTACCGCCCGCTCAAAGTATTAAATACTTACCGAAATCAATAAAAAACAACTCCAGATTCGTTCAGGTTGCTCAACAACTTTGTACAAGTTGGTGAAATCACTCATTGTTTTATTAACTTGTGTTGATTTCAAAGAGTTCGCGAAGACATGCAAATCGATTTTTAGATTTGAATTGAAACGAATTTGTTCGTTTTAAAACAAGTAATAAAATATCGAAAATTGGAAGAAATTGCAGCTTTACACTACCTTACTTTAATTTAGTTTAAAAAACCGGTCACCCCCTCATTTAATTTTATTCCGGAATCATTCAAAATCATTACACTACTAGATTACACGATGTTATTTACTGTAGAAATATCATGACCAAGTTTAATCATTACACTTAGTTACATCGTGGAATTGCCATTTACCTCAATCAAAAAGCATTCTAAATCTCTCACTCAGCGCTCCATTCATCCATTCAAAACACTCACTCCAATCACTAAAAACGCTCCAGAATCGATGACAACTATTCGAAATGGATCAAAACGATCAGCATTTTATTAAAAATGATCAAATTATTTCACGATAATTTTGGCTGGTGTGGATTTCATCTATGTATGGGGACACACAAACAGAAAAGTACCTATGTTTTATTGAAGGAAGGTAAGAATATCGGTAATTCGGTCAAATTCGAAAGAAATTATCGATATTGTCCTACCTTCCTTGAATTAAACTCCAAATCCACTCATCGCACTGATTCAATTTCATTCAAAATCAATCCAATATCATTCACCTTGTCAATTTCACGACTTTTAAAGGGTATGTCACACTAGACAGCGACAGCACCGCACTTTCTGGGAAAATATACTCTACGATGCTGCGACGTTTAGAGCCATGCCGTCGGAATGTCAATCTAGTGGTCTCGGACTCGATAACCGACGGCGGCACTTATCCTTTCTGACTATTTGTCTTCCACCAATGGATTGACAATCGTAGACCTGAGTTGGATTGTATGGAGGCTAGAAAAGGATGTGGTGGTAGAACTGGTGTGAGAAACACAGGGGATCCATTGCTAGGTGCTCGAGCCGCCGCGATATAAATGAAATAATGTTGAAATCGGCGTAAAACCCCATTCAAGCAAACAAACAATTCATTGCCATGTCGCGCTCTCGCGGCGAGTATACTGCGGTGGTCAGGTATTTGAGACTTTTTCTCCAAATTTGAAATCATTCCTACGTGTCTGTTCCTTGTTAGTTTATGAAGTATGAATAAGCCTGGTAGAGGAAGAAGGGGAAAATAGCCAATCACAAAACCATCAGAGAGAAAATTTACAGAAGAATATACATTATATCAAAAGCATTCTTAATCGTTGATTTTAGGTTAACGCGATCTAAAAATCTTTCCTTTTTACCCCCATTCCCCATTAAATAAAATTCTTGTTACAGTCTGAATATTTAAACACTTTGTATATGAAATTATTATTCTGAACATCGCCATAGGAACGCGGTAGGAGCGCAGTTTTGACGTAGTGAATAGAGTAGATCGCAGTGTAGTCGCCGCATAAGCGCTACCGTCTGTCTAGTTCGTTTTCACTGCGCTCATACTGCAATGTCACGGCTCTGTCACGGCATTTTCTCGGTGATCCCAATGCGTTGCTACCAAGATCTCACAGCGCTCTTATTGCGATCTTGACACGACGCGATCTTACGGCGATTGTTTTGTGAACGCTCTAAGTACTCGCCATGGGATCGCGGTGTATCAATCTTCGAGGATCTAGTCGATTGCTCAAGACGTTCCTGAATTGCGATCTCACAACGCTCCTGCTGTGATCAATGCGATTTCACGTCGTTCTTACTGTGCTCTGAAGATTTCAGCTCGCCGTGACATCGCCGCGCTCGTGTGAAGGCCTACAGCTGTATAGGTTCCAGCAAATTTCAAACAAAAAAAATAATCCGAAATGTCAATGCGCAAGGTACAGACTTTTATTCCAATTAAAACCATTTTGAATCGCTCACTCAGCTTCCCATTCATTCATCCCACTCTCAAACCATTCAAAAACGCTCCACCAAAAATCACCAAATAGATAAGATCAACAACTACATTCAAAATGAAATTGAAAGAAAAAAATATACGATTTCGCTGACTTAATTGAATTTTTGTTCGAGTCTGCTTAGTTCGAGAAGACATAGGAAGCTATTAAGGAACTTGTATGAATATTTTATAAAAGGGAGGTAATGAATATCAAAATAAAAAGATAAGCGATATTGGATTACCTCCCTTTAATTTCGTTCAAAACTCATTCCTTTCGATCATTCAACTCAATTCCAATATCATTCCAATATCATTCACCTGCCTGAGAACTCAAACTAGAATGACACTGATCTGAATTGCATCTTTTTTTTCAGCCCGCATGCGCCGTGAAGATCGTTTTATAACTTAACACACCTTAGCAGGACGTACCAAAAACCGTCACACACGTGAGACGTCCGTGGCGAAACGCAACAAAACGTATAAATCAATCGTGGCTTGCCGGGCTGCAAACAAGCTTCCCTTTGTGCTACGGATCTCTCCCAAGTTTCGCTACGGTATGTTACGTGCTGTCACGGTTTGTTGCATTCATCCCGTTTTGTCACGTTTCTCTATTCTGCCGGGATTGCCGTGGCAGATTTTCTGACAGTTAAAATATATGTCCCGTCGGCCACGGCGGTCCCGTTCTGTTACGTTTGCTTATCCCGTCGCCCTGCGTTTCCCCACGTTCGTCCCGTTTTAGCCACGAATGTCTGAAACGGGGCCGCCGTTTTCACCGGGAACATAGTGGAAAAGGAGCATTAACAACATCATGTTATTGACAAGGTATATGATTTGGAATGAGAATGCAATACAATTGAATGAGTAGCTGAGCGAGCTTTGAATCAAAATTTAGTAGCCAATATCGATATTCGATTAACTCCCTTTAATAAAATCTTCGTACTTCCTTATATTTTTGTGTCTTTATTGAACAATCAGACTCTTTGAAATTAACAACAGGCACTGAATATGTTGGATTATCTAATCAATTTAAATGAAAATATTGAGAATTTATCGATTTTGAAACGTGTTCAAATAATTTCAAAGCTTTTTTTTTTATTCTTCATATGAGTAGTTTGAATGAATCAATCAATGAATGAATGAATGATTTGCTAAGTGAATGATTAATATTGGTTTTGATCGGACAGTGTCAATTCAAAATGTAGCCTACTGGAACATATCAAGTCCAGACCGAATAAATTTATAACGCTATTCTCACTGAGGGCGTAACTACCATCACGCACATTACGCAAGTGCATTATAGAAATGAATCCTCTTTCGAAAAAATGTCGTTGATGAATGATCATAACATGAAACTACAGCTTATTCAAGCTGTAGTAATGATGTTTTGATTATTCAACGACGATCGAATAAAAGAAAAGGAAAGCGGAGGGAGGACAATCATCTTTGTCACAGTCTCTTTTTCGCCCTTATCCTTTATTTCCTATGTTGGTCGCCTTCTGAGTGCGTATAATTTCAAAATTCTAGTTACGCTTACGCTCACATAGCCCTTCTTGACTTCTAAATCGGACAGCCATCGGAGATATCCTTGTCTTACACATGTGAAAGAACACATTCTCAATGACATCGCGACGTCATCTAACGTATGTTTTTCGCGGTATGTCTGTCACCAAATCATAGAAAAGGGGAGCGGAGGGAGGACATTCATCTTTGCATGGGCGTTGCTGCTATTACGCACATTACGCAAGTGCGTAATAAAAATAAATTCTCTTTTGAAAAATGTCGTTGATGAATGATCATAACATCGAAACTACAGCTAATTTAAGCTGTAGTTACGATGTTTTGATTATTCACCAACGCTAAAATAAAAAAAAAGGAGCAAACGGAAGGCATTCATCTTTTGTCATAGTCCACATATCGCCTATATCCTATATATTCTTTGTTTGTCGCCGTCTGAGTGCGTATAAATTTCAAAGTCCTGGATACGCCTATGCTATGTTTTGCTATGCCTATATAACGCTCGTTTTCGCAGTATTTCTTTCATCAGATTGTTTCAAAAATTGTTTTAGCGTACAAAAAAAATATAAATTTGAAAAAAGAAAAAAAAAATCGATTATTTTTTAGACAATCTAAATTTGACCTCGTCCAGAATAGAAAAGTTAATAAGCCCGCCAAGGCTCGCTTAAATACATATTAATTCTAGACGCAGTTAAGATCAGCTTGTCTCAAATAAAATCTCATGATAGAATCTTTTTCCTATATGTCCCAATTAGATTCTCCTGTCAGATCCTTTGATACCCTGAATTCCTTGGTGAGGTTCCTTATAAGTTGGGTGGGGTGGGGTGGGGGTTACCAGATTTCATTTGTTGTGTAAGAGGGACATTCGGAACATCCCTCGGCCATTTCCGTAAGCTGTAACAGACATCGGGTGTATGAAAGGCGGATGGGTATGTAACAAAATTGTGCTTTTTGTTAAGCGGAAACAGTGTAAGAAAAAACAACTAGCGCGGAAACAACTATCTTTAGATTTATATTTTATACAGTAAATAACGGCTGGATAATTTTAATTTTTGAGAATGATTCGTCATTCTCAAAATTAGAATTGTTCAGCCGTTATTTACTGTATAAAATATAAATCTAAAGATAGTTGTTTCCGCGCTAGTTTTTTTTTTTTTTTTTTTTTTTTTTTCTTTAGGGATACGATGTTTTCACGTCGGTGACTTAAACGAGTAGCCTTGGCGACGTCGAATGTTTTCACTCAAAGTTTCGAGGGCTAACGCTATTTTAACTGACGTCATCGAGTTTTTCCAAGGTTTCCCGTAATTTTAATAATAGTCCGTCCATGTACATCCGTGGCATTCGGCAATCTTCGGGCGATCTGCAAAGTCCCCAATCTGTCCATTCGGAACATCGCTCGGACTTTTCCGTAAACTGGAAAGTATCTCGGACGTAAGTGTAGTAATTTTTGGTCATTTTTTAGGTAATTCGGCTCCTGGTGGTACTTTGGTTTATACGCTTGAAGAAAAGCAAACTCCTTTAATGCTTTCAGATCATCTATGAAGATCGTTTTGGCATTTTATGATTTGAAAGCAAACGCGCGTTTTGTTTTCAAATAATAATATGCCCAATTTTTACCTAACGTTGATTTCGCTTTTCGCAGCGTCATCTTCAGTTGTGTTTGTGACGTCATATAAGCCCACGTGCGAAATGGCGCGCTTTTATGGCAGCGCCTGTATTATTCCCGAGGTCTATTCAATCGGGAACCCTCGGCGATTCTACGGAATAGACCTCGGGAATAATACGGGCACTGCCATGAAAGCGCGTCATTTCGCACGCGGGTTTATATAACGTCACAAACATCAACGATCCATCAAAGGATGACGTTGCATAAAACAAAATCAGCGAAAGAATAAAAGTGGGCATATTATAACTTGATAACAAAACGCAGTGTTTGACTGCGTTTTGTTTTCAAATTATAATATACCCAAAAGTTCTCCAAAGACGATCGGAAAGAATTTAAAAATGTTTTTTTCTTCAAGCGTATTAAATAACCGAAGTACCACCTGAAGCCGAATTACCTAAAAAATGACCCAAAATTACTACACTTACGTCCGAGGTACTTTTCAGTTTACGGAAAAGTCCGAGCGATGTTCCGAATGGAGGTCTATTCCGTAGAATCGCCGAGGGTTCCCGATTGCAATCTGTCTTTAAATGTATGTTACGGAATCGGCCGAGTTGAAACGAATGCATCCGAGGTTGATCGTGAGATTGGCCGAGTGGTGTTCCGAATGGTTAGAGGGACTAAGCGGTTGCATTCCCTTGACCCCCAACACGACATATTTTTCTGATATTAAACAGTCAATCATCTTCAAAATGTGTGGTCATGTGTATAAAACGGATGAAAAATAACTGAATTGGCCTCCTAGACGTTATAACCACAGCTTAATTCAGCTGTGATTTCGACGTTTGAGTCGCCTACAAACAACATGTTTAAAAAATGGCGAAAAGTGACGGACGTCAAAAGTCATTGGATGATGATATAATACTAATTCATAAATATGCAGATGACTGCGCCATGTCAACGTATCTACCCAATTATTTTTGACAGGTTTATCAAAATTCCAGTACAGTCTAATGAAAAATTGAATATGTAGTAGTTTGATGAATCCGATATGTGATTTATTACGCCTCATTAGAATCTGTAGGTTGAGCATGCAAATTAATAATTTCGACCGAAAAAAAAATATAACATAATTTCCGAATGATTCAGAATATAAAGGATATGTCTTTGTGGACGACAAAAATAAAATAGCTTTATTCAAGATGCAGATACGGTATTTTGGTCTCCAAGCAACGATGTAAAATTTTCCATTATATAATAAGTTTCACACTTGGATACGCTTTCTCAAAAAGAAACATGAGACGATGAACGTATGAAATTTGCCATTTTGGAGTGAATTTTAATTCAGAGAGACTATCTACATGTATAAATATAATGTAAGGGGTGAGGTTAGTTTTTTGTCATACGGACCAATGCTCGGACTTTTCCGTAAACTTGAAAGTACATTCCGATCATCGCTTGGACTTTACGCAAACTTCGGACTAGGGTGTAATAATTTGTGCCATTCTAAGGTGATTCTGCTCCAGGGCCCGAGGTCATAAAACTTTTTTCATACTCAGTTAAAATTTTTCTCAAATTTCAATTTGAGAATAAACATATTTCTGTTTTAATACTCATTTTAATGTATTAACATAAAAGATAATATTAATAAGTTATTTTAAACAACAACTTATTGATATCATCTTCCATTTCCATACATTTATTTAAATTTAAAATTTGAGAAAATTCTCAGTTGAGCCTGATAAAAGTTTTATTATCTCGGGCCCTGGTGGTACTTTGATCATTATGCTTCACGAAAAACATAGTAGTTACCCGTCACGCGAAAAAGGCCAAACTGTGTGGTGCGTAAAGTGTCGATCCAAGTCAGACTGCGCGAACTGCGCAAGCTGACTAGGGTCGAAGCTTCACGCACTCAGCTGATTTTCTGAATCTAGAATGACTAATCTAACTTCCTGTGAAAGAATTTTTAAAATGTGACCTGTGCTTGACATGTACTCGAATCAATCTCTTTTTTCAAAAGTCTGTTTTACAGAATTCCTAGATGGTCCATTTTTGTGTAACGGGTAACATTTTTGACGCTTTCTGATCGGCTATGGATTTCTTTGAATGAGTGTGATTATTGATTTTTGAATGATTTTTCAGGGAGATTAAACATAATCGATAAGTTCTTCCAATTGGACGGAATTGGCGATATCTTTTTTATCTCCCGTAAATAAAATTTTCGTACTGCTCTGATTTTGTGTCTTCATGTGTATATTTTCGTTTATTTATCGTCGCTACCGTAGCATAAGCCCATATGAGCGACGCCCCAAGAAAACGATTAGTTGTTACGGGGGATAGTGCAAGAATATATGACGAAACTACTGCTGAGATCCGTCATGGTTCTTTAACGTGCTCGGTGAAAAGCACCGTCTCACGGGGCCTCGGTTAACGTCTCATCCGAAAGAAAATTAGCTTGTTAGTGTGCCAGCCCGGGTTTGAACCCACGCCTTCGAACTTCAATGGTTTTGAAGTCCGGTGCTCAACCAACTGTGTCCTTATGGAAAAACAATCGTTTAAAAAACAACACCAGCCAATAAAATCAAGCATTTTTTAATCTATTCGATTGAAAACTGGATCTTTCTTAACGATTTCGAAGTGTTATTTAAAATTTGAAGCGTTTTATAATGGTAAGAGTAAGTGTGTGCAATGAATGATTGGAGCACTGAGCGATCGAGGGGGTTTGCATGGTTTTGATCGAAATGAGTGTGAATTTCATGATGTTAATACAGTTCTAGATCAACATCGTGAAATTGACAAGGTCAGTGGTTTCGGAATGAATTCGGAATGAAATTGAATGTGCGTGATGAGTTGAGTTTTGAGTGAAATTAAAGAAAGGCAAACCAATACCACTTAATTAGCGATATTCACTACCCCCCCCCCCCCCCTCTCTTTTAATTAGATTTGCAACAAATATATAAATAGCTACCTATTTCTCCAAGAACAAGTCGTTTACAATTTCAATTATGTCAGAGTTATATCGTTATTTATAATTTATTTATGTATTCATTTATTTATCTATTATTTACTTATTATTAAATATATCATTTAGTGTCCCTTGGTGAATGTGTTCTGTGCACAAAAGGAATAAGTACGATGGTCTACATGGCATTTTTGAGATCATTTATCGTAAGCACAATTTCATTAATGTCAGATCAAGTTACATGGTAAAACATAAAAACGCAAGAAAAAAAATCAAACAAACAAAAAGCGCTGAGGGTATATAAACAGAGAGAGATTGGATAGAGAGAATTGTGGTTGTGGGGCGATAAATAGGGGATCAGGGGAGGAAAGCCAATAATTGATTTTTTTAAATATTTATCATTATGATTTTTATTTTTAAAGTTGAAAGGCCTATATGTTCGCAATTGTCGATCCCAAAGTGTGTTTCGTGCCAAAAATGACTTTAAACAAGAGTGCCGTTGTCATAATATACGCCGCCACAAAAGTGCTTTCTATATACAACAGGTAGCTGTTCTTGATCTGTAACTCATATTGTACCTGAAATTTCCTTGTAATTGTCTTTTTCCAGCATTCGTATCTTCCTAAAATATCATTAGACATGATCTAAACTCGAACTTGATCTATAACTCATTGATGCGGACTCACACACCAATATTAGCTCAATATCTCAAAGGGTGTTGAAAAAAGTCCAAAAACTGAAATTTCATAGTAATTGTCTTAATCCAGCAACCGTATCTTCTTGATCTACAGACTCACATACCAATAATTAGCTCAATATCTCAAAGGGTAGAGAATAAAGACCGATAAACTGAAATTTCCTAGTAATTCACTAAGTCCAGCATCTGTATCTTCCCGAATAATCATTGGACCAGAACCGTATTAGAAAATGTGCTAGGTAAGGTGACTAGGAACATTTGTGAAAGTTTTATCCAAATCGGACCGTAAATGAAGGAGAAGTTGCGATCACAAGATATGGACATACGGACGGACGTACGGATGAACTGACATCGGGACGGACGGACGGACAGACGGAGATTATGATACCAATATACGAACAACCTCGGTGGTGCATTAAATGGGAAAAACCGCTCTAAGTTCGAGATATTAAATTGTCCATCGCATTCACGTGAAACATGATAATAAGAAGGTGCATGTAGACAAAACTGTGAATGGGCCATGGCATCGGGTATACTTCGGAATAATAGTGAAAATTACTGCTTCAAATGTAAGTTGAAACATTTATTTATTTCTATGTAATTTTATTCATTTTTTCAAAACGTAGAGTGGAATGAATATTGGTTCATTAAAATTTTGGATTTACTATTTGATTACTCAAGCTTATCTTAACGATAATTTAGACCACGCTATAGGCGAGTCGCTCGAAACTAAATGGTCAATCAGGGAACAGTATTTCAATAAGCCTGCGTTCAGGCTGACATACATACATACATACATACATACATACATACATACATACATACATACATACATACATACATACATACATACATACATACATACATACATACATACATACATACATACATACATACATACATACATACATACATACATACATACATACATACATACATACATACATACATACATATTTTAGTTTTCCTCCTTTCACCAAAGATAATGTACATACATATCGAATAATTTACAAAATAAACAATAATATAAACTATTAACAAACAAACGGACGAACAATTAATTAAATGGTTCATTAAAATTTTGGATTTACTATTTGATTACTCAAGCTTATCTTAACGATAATTTAGACCACGCTATAGGCGAGTCGCTCGAAACTAAATGGTCAATCAGGGAACAGTATTTCAATAAGCCTGCGTTCAGGCTGACATACATACATACATACATACATACATACATACATACATACATACATACATACATACATACATACATACATACATACATACATACATACATACATACATACATACATACATACATACATACATACATACATACATACATACATACATATTTTAGTTTTCCTCCTTTCACCAAAGATAATGTACATACATATCGAATAATTTACAAAATAAACAATAATATAAACTATTAACAAACAAACGGACGAACAATTAAACAAACTACATATTACAAACAGTCAACAAATGTCTAAATAAAAAAAAGACAGACATTTGAGATTCAGAAAGGCGTAAAGACAGAAATTGAAAGAAAGACAGACAGACAAACAGATAAGCATCGAACATACAGATAGACATTGAATGTTTGTCAGCCTGAACACAGTGCTGGCTCCTAATTGTGGATCACTGAAAAGTAACAACAACGGGACCCGCGCGGGACGGGAATACTATCACAGATACAACTTCGAGCGTTTACAAATTTACAGATAAACGATGGAAGTGTGTCGTGCACGTGAACCTCGAAAGCCCTGCGTTCAGGATCGAAAAGCGCTCGCCGCTAACGTTTTTTCAGCTAGCGGTAGCAAACTGAACGGACCGTTAGCCATGCGAACGTTTTCCAAAATGGCGGATAGGCGAACAGTTAGCAAGGCGAACGTTTTCCAAAATGGACGACATAGGGATAATAGATGGTTGTACTAGTGAACAATTCTTAATGTTTTCATAACTAAAATAGTTATCTAAATGATTTAGTTTGATAAGAAATATGACTGGCATTGAGATGCGATAATTTAAGAACATTTTACCATTTCCATCACCGGTATAATACCAGTTAAATGTATGCCAATTTCATTCATAATAAAGATGCGATTGGTATAGGCTTAGTGTACATTAATTGTTTAAAAATCAAAACGGCAACTTGATCTTTCTTTTCGTAAAGAAATGGAAATACATTGAAGAAGGAAAAAATATAGATATTGCTTGTTAATTTCGAAAACAGCGCAACAAAAACTTGAAAAAGGCCAAGTGACAATGTTTAAAAACCTAAGCTAATAATTCATGTAAATAGCCGACAAAATCCGGGATATTTCCTTTATTTTTATTTATTTATTTATTTATTCATTTATTTATTTATTTATTTATTTTTTGTAAATCGATACATGCAGACTACGTGTATTCTCAGCAAAAAAAGAAACTTTACATACTTCGTTGTCTGTTTTGAATGACTAACAGTGACTATACGCCAACTTTAACGACAGAGAATACACAGACGAATAATTTTGCGCGATAGAATGCGTCTGTCACTTCCGATTTTGGTCACATACTCGTGTTGAGCTATCCAAAGTTAACCAGGCGTCGTATTTTAAATGTAAAACTATTGAAAATGACGTTAAAACCAATATTATTGGTTTTAAAAAAATCCATTCGCAACCTCTAAAGGTATCGCTCGAGATATGATAGGCCCCTTGTGACGTCATGTAGAGGTGTTGTTACGATCGCATTTTTTCCTCACTCAATCCATTAAAGGAAGGATAACTACAAGACAATTATGGTTGTTTAAGCTCAGACATTGGTCACTTATTATATCGAAACGACTTTAAGCACGAAAATTTCAAGGAAGATACCAAAAACATCACCGATACGCTTTCTTTCATTTCTGTAGTTTTTGAAATCCACCCCTTTGTCCTTCGACCACTGATAAAACCCTCGTTTAACGGACATCCGGTGCTGAACCTTCCATAAACCGACGGATATTGCTTTTAAGTATCATGTAATAGTAGCATTTCATTCTGTGTGGTTTTATAGCGACATTGCAGCCCTTAGTAAGTCATGTTAAGTTTCTTTTTTTGCTGAGTATATACCACTAGACGTCGCTGACTGTTTTTTCAAACCTATCAAACTATCCTATATTTATTTGATGGTATGGATTTCGAATCGTTTGAAAGGTCCGTTAATATACAAATTGAAGAACAGTGCGTAGATTTTAATAAGGGGAGGTAAAAGAATGCCGGTAATTTCGTTGGTTATAAACGAAATAAGCGACATTCTTTCACCTCCCTTTGGTATTTTAAATATCTCTTCCTAATTCAATTTAATTCCGAAATCATTGACCTGATCCTTTTCTTGGTGTTTATTACTGCAGTAAAGCGCGAAAAACAGTATGATGAAAACAAAATTGCATGTCAAAGGCTTTTTATATGTAGAGTTATAGGTGTCCAGGCAATGCCAAAATGTGGTTCTATGGTTATTTTATGGATTTGTCGTCAAGCAAAACATTTTGTAAAGTTACCATAATACAAAAGTTATGCTTTTTGTTTTTCTCTGGTTGATGCATAAGATTATCTTTTTGTTCCTTTATAATATACTCAACAACAAAAATAACATATCACTGTGGTTTTCAGATAAAACTTTTCAAAATTCTGAACCTTGGAAAAATGATTATACCAAACTAAATATAAACCAACTTTTGATTCGTGACAAAACGGATGAACCGTATACACACGCATTGAAAAGTTCCAACACACAGAGACGTTAACCCCCAAAATCAAATTCTCGAAATCAGACACAATTTCATCACCTAGTAAAAGTCAATAGCGCGAGTTTATACAATACAATACATTACAATACAATATTTATTTGCTGAACTCATTAACAATAAATGGTTATTGCAAACATGGCACACAAAGAAAGCATGTGAAAAAGATAATGAACAGTTTTTCTGGCATGGAGTTTATATGCGATATTATTCTGAAGGAACGTAAGACACGTGTCTTACGGCATTTTACTGAAAGTAACACACGGTCTGGCTATCAATTTGCTCTGCATGCTGCCTTAATCCGGCAAAAAATTCGGTTTTTAGTGCTCTTTTTCTCATGGCAAGCTCGTTTCAGATAAGCTCGATTCGTGATAATTCTGGCCGTTGAGAGAAATGGCCTTAAAAACGTTACTCTCGAAGAAAATCCATAATAAGATGTGATTAATGGGCAATGACATAGAAAAGCGGTTACTCTTTGAAAAATGATTACCTAGAAAGTAAAAAAAAATATCCGATCATAACGCATTGTAATGCAGTTCAATATGACCATTACACGATAGAGCACCCCAATTCAATGTAACGCTACAGTCAAACTCAAAAACTTGGCTTGTGCGTGCACACGTTTTTTTTTTCTTTTTGTTTCGTAACAACCTTCATATGCCGCGTTACTTGGCCAGCTTTTATTTCGTACATTGCATTCGATCTGTTGATCGAGTGGAAAACATGTTAATCGTATTCCAGAGTCTATACTCAAGTCAGTATGAGTTTAAGGATAAATTTTACTTTTACTTAGTATTCGGCCGGTATAAAATACTATAATATCAGCAAATCGATCGGAGAAGAATTACTTGTCGCTGGAAGGTGATGTTTTAATTTTGTTGTTCAGAATATATAGCGTGCCCAGAGCTGATGGAAACTTGAACGGGTCGTCATTTGAACCAATTTTGTCGAGATTCATCTGAGAGACACTAGATTAGCCTGTTCTTGCCATTTCTAACGGATTCGTTTGTGTGCAAAGCAAAGCCTATGCACGCACCCAGACTTATCAGAATTTTTGCTATGCTGAATGTACATCGATTAGTTCTTTCAAACCCTTGTTCAGGCGATCACCCAATATTATCATAATATATTATATTGTGCATTGTTTAGTTATCTAGCTGCTCTAAGTATGTGCTTTGAGCACAAATGACATTGTTGCAAATATCGCGCACAGGCTACTATATCAATGTCCAAAGTCCTCAGAGGCTACTCTAAAAACTCACCATTTTAATCTATTTCTGTTGCCGTAGCAACCACTGTGAAATTAGAATTTTTAATTTTGAACGATGCTTGTAGATCTCCTCTAAGGTATATATCTACCAATTCTTTTCATCTTACACAAATTGATTAGGAGCAGAAGACGACAAGTAGGCATTCTAGACTCACAATATACTCCGTATCATTATTTCGAGAAAGAATTTCGTTTTTCCCCGCTAATATGAGCAAGGTCTGGAGACTAGGCAAATTCAGCCAAATTTTACCCCCAAAAAAACGTTAATTATTGTAGGATTTACGTTCAAAAGATGTACACTTACGGCCGTAGGCAGGGGCCGGCGTCCGTAAGTACGGACAGTCAAAGAAGACAAATATACTAATATACGTCTACTTTCGTCGTCGTAAAAATCGTCGAAAACTTATGACGTATAATGTCACACGACTGGTACTCAGGAATCAGAATAGCTACGCATAAGCCCTTCGTTTCAAGTTGAGCTTAAGAAATGAATCTCTAATGAATAAGCAAACAATTCGAAATATTTCGTCGACTAGAACAAGAGAAACATACTGTTTATCGCTTATCCGAGATAACTTCTCAAAACTTGACCAAATTTCATGTTAAATATGATGAGCGAATGTGACACAAGGTACATGTTGTACATTGTATTAAATTTCTCATGTAGAAAGCCATTTGAATTCAACACATACAAAGCAGTAGGCTAATTGACCTAAAAGTTGGTCAAGAGAAACTTTACAAAATTTCCTTTTTATTCTTATCTAAATCCGTTTGAATCTTTGTTGCAATAATTGTCATTAGGTTTTATAAGAAAACGAGTGGATATAAAATTAACCATCTTTACTGTTTTAAAAGGCTTATCACTATACGTATATCATAATGCATCTGACAATTCGAGACTCTTAAAAAGAAATTGCTAGATTTTGTTGTACCAGCTTTAGTTTGTTTTGACTGAATGGTGTTTTACGCTGCTTTCAACAAACATTCAGTTATATCGTGGCGGTTGGAGCACCTAACAACAGATTCCTGGTATTTCACGCACCAATACAACCATAAGGGCCTATAACCTTCCCTAGCCTCCAGCTGCTATTTCTCATTGGTCTACAATAGTCAACACATTGTTGGAAGACAAATTGTCGGACAGGATTAGTGCCGCCGACGGGGATCGAAGCCCTCGATAATGGAAGGCCGAAGCGCTACCAATTGCGCTTTGCCGGCGGCTGTTTTACCAGCTTAAAGGAGTTCGAAACTATGCCAGAGCACATTTATCTTCTTTTTTAAAGTCTATCGAACCCATTTATAGCAGCATATGAGCAGGGCGAACTCTCCGCCTACCCTATGATGTCTTTTTTTATAGAAGAAATTGAGAAAGACTAACAAACAAATATGCGGTTGAACAGACGGTGACCGAGACAATTCTATACTTGAGCACTTTCTGTTCAAGAGAGCTAAAAGTTAATATGGCCCCCAGAAAGTTTAGAGGCTGTTGACATAGGATGGTGGATATCCAAAACACGACCCTCAAGGGTCAGTTCAACCCTGGTCATTCTGATACCCGAATATTACTGCATTGACAGGTAGTATAGATAAAGATCAGACTGCACATATATGCAGTATGATCTTAGTATATATCGCCTGATTTTCTTTTTTCAAAACAGAAAGCTTTAAGAATTACATTATGAAAACAAGAGGCCCAAGAGGGCCTGTATCGCTCCACTGGCTTAAACATCTCTAGAATTTCATTAAATAAAGCTTTCTTTTAATGAATACAATACTTGAAATCTCTTAAGACCTATTTTATAATAGTTAACTGGGTATGGCTCACATTTCACCACTATACTCAATCTCCATGAACCTGCATCCCTTTACCTATCTTATTAAACCATTAGGTTCAGTAGGAGATGTCTTTCAAAGATACCATGCTCAAAATAAGCCCTACCCTACCACACCCAAATCTATGGGATAATCAAAATTTCACGAACAATTTTGAAAAAGGGTCACCCAAGGAACTTCTGGTAAAGTTTCATTGAAATCAGCCCAGTGGTTAAGGAGGAGATGTCTTTCTAAGATTTCGGGCTCAAAATAAGCCCTGCCCTGCCACACCCATATTTTTGGGTGTATCAAAATTTCTTGAACAATTAAAGTAAAGGGTCACCAAAGGAACATCCATGCCAAGTTTCATCGAATTTGGCCCAGTGCTTTGGGAGGAGAAGATTTTTAAAGATTTCAAAGTGAAAAAATGCCAAGCCCTTATTTGGGGGTCAATCAAAATTTCTTTGACAATTTTAAAAGAGGGTCACCCAAGGAACATTTGAACCAAGTTTCATGAAAATCAACCTACTACTTTGGGAGAACAAGATGTTAAAAGAAAAAGTTTAAGCACGTACGGACGGACAGACAGACGCACGCACAACGGACTCACCACCATGACAATAGCTTGCTGGCCTTCAGCCAGTGGAGCTAATAAATACTGACACACAATTTGTGCTTTCAGCACTTTGATTTTAAAGTAATTTAGCAAAGGTTTTTTTTCATCATTACAAGGGTTGAGTACAAAGTACATATGTGAACCAAGGAATTTACTTGCAAAAGCAAGGGCATACAGAGTAACTAACATTGGACTAATTGGGCTCAACACCATAACAATAGCATCCTTAGTCTAGCCAAGGAGCTAATAACGATCTGTAGTGTCAAAATCTCCTTATTAAATCCTTCCATGTGTTATGATTATCAACAAGAGGAACATATTGGTCCTATATTGCTCACCTTCGTGTCCTTGACTCCTGCCTCATCAAAATGAATTGCCTTAAAGGATAATCAAATCACAAGTAAGGCCCCATAATTCAGCAAAATCATTAATGTTTACTTCTACACTATAAATTATAAACTCTTTTTTCAATATTTTAGCAAGTGCCTTCTTTGAAAAATAAAACATGTATACAGAAATGTTCTAATTTCAATTTACATTCTTACAGTGCAACCATATTGATAAATACTTTTAATATTTTGCAACACTATATATATATATATATATATACATCTGTCCAATGATTACAAGGAAGAAGCAATTACAGCTCCTTTTTCATTGAGACCTAGTTTTTAATTGACCTTTCCGATTGATTGCCATGGTGAAATCAAACACAAAATTTTTATCGGGTCATGTAGGGTCAAAATCTTGGTTTACAGATAAAAAAAAGGAAAAGTGTGGCTATATAGTCTTTAAGGCTCCTTTTCCCTTGACATACTTTGGAAAGTATCCAAAATCAATAAGGCCCTTTCTTATGACCAGACAAACATCCTAAGCAAGCTTAAGAGAGATGGCTATTGGTCTATAAAGTACATTTTCCCTTGACCTAAGTTGGATTGCAATTGAAATGTGTATGGATCTGTTTAAGGCCTAGACAAACATCCTGAGCAAGTTTGAGAAAGATTGAGCAAAAATTGTGACCTCTAGAGCAAAAATACGATTTCGACCTTTGACCTCATTTAACCCTATTTAGACCCTTTTTTTAACATAGAGTCAATTTTCTTTTGAGTATTTTGATATTGCTTGACCCAAGGATCATGTCTATGCTGTTTAGTTAAATTCTGACAAATAATTTAAAAGAAGAAGATTATCTAAAGATTTGACCTTTGGAACCTTTGTTGGACCCTAGTTTTAACCCCATTTTGACCAAAATATAAAATCTTTGAAATATTTTGAAAAAGCATGACTCAAGAATCACATCTATGAAATTTGCTCCTATTCTGAAAAGTAGTTTCAGTGGAGACGACTTTTCTTAAGATTTGACCATTTGACCCTATTTTGACACAAATTCAAAATCTTTGAAGTATTTTGAACAGGTATCACCAAAAGATCATATTTGTGCAATTTGGTCAGATCAATAGTTTCAAAGAAGAAGAAATGTTGTAATTTTTAACAGACAGACAGATGGTCAGATGGACAGACGGATAACAGGCAACAGGCGGATCATATTAGCTCACCTTGAGCACTCCATACTCAGCTGAGTTAAAAAGATGATGAATCTTAATAAAATATAGAGAGAAAGGAGATTTTTATTAAAAAAGTAATTTCTTTTTTCTCTCATATTCTGGTTGTTACCTTATATCTGACTTGTTTTGAAACTATATCGATATATGCACATTGTTAATATAATAAACAAAACCTAGTAATTTTCTTTTCCCACATTATCATTGAATTTGTTGTGTTTTTTGTCAAAATTGGACACTGTATGGCAATGGCTTGAAACTTAAATCATAAGGTGTCAATGGACAGAGGCCTCTGGACTCTATAAACCAGAAGTGGGGTTTGAATTATTTTATGGCTTTTTTGTGTGTTGTATAACAAGACTGGTTTTCATATGCTTCTGCTTATGGAAATAATGTAAAAAACTAATGTTAAAAATTTCATAACTGAACAACTTTTCAACATTTGATATCAATTGAATGACTGGTTCATTGAATTTAACAATAAAAATATGTTATAAGTGTCATTCAATTAGGAGGGGTCACTATTAAATAACGAAAAACTTTCTTATTTGCACGGAAAGGTATTCTGAATTTTTTACCATATGAAGAAAAATATGGTTCTTAAACAGATAGGCAAATAGGAAAAATTCATTTGGTAATTTATCAAAAAAAAAAAAGGTTTTTGTTGCATTTTCTCCCCTAAAATTAAGAAAATTATTGCATTTTTGACTTTTGAAGGCACATTATGCAAATGTAATTTTTAAAGAGAAATTTCCTTGGAAACAGCCATTGTTTACATAAGGTTTATCAACATGTTTGTGTTTTATAGCTATCTGCTGGTAGCGAGTGTATACTAGACCTAAAAAGAATATAACCATTTTACTGAAAAAATGGCCATTACCACTCAAAGGCAGATAACTCTAGCATGAAAACAAGCTTGGAAAGGTACCTTCAAAATTTGTTATAATGACTATACAGTGTTAATCTACAACATATGTGAACAAGAAAAAAATCATTGGACAGAAAAAATTATGCCATGTGTCCATTGCTACCCTTAAGACAAAATTGATCATTTTTTTATTATAAATTGTTGTTTTTTCCAGCCAAAAATTTGCTTTATTTTGTTTTGTTTTGATATACATGTAGTTTAATAACAAAAAGAAATTACTCAGGAAATTAAAAACAAAATTGTTACACTGCTAAATTCCAGTTTATTTTTTGCAGTAAACTAAAAACAAGAGCCTTGGAAGATTGACTATTCTCCCTCAATAAGGTTTTGTCACAAAATTGTATGCCATAATTGGACAAAAGTTCTTATTGAATGGTAATATAGTTTGAGAGTTCTGCTCACAAGAAATCTTTAGTCTGAAAAACATGTAGGGAATCTAAAATGTTTGAATCTATAAGTAATGAATACAAGAAAATAATAAGGGTTTTCAATACAAAGCTTGAAATTGATTGCTACTACTCCTGCCAAGATATATGTGTACTCAGAACACTATTTTTGAAGAAATTAAAGACCCAATTATAGGGTAAATGGTTAAATATTAAATATGTGTATTCTTGCTATCAAATAATTATACATGAAAATGCCTGAAAATAAAACATGAAAACTCTAACTTGTGCTATCCTAAAAAACAATAGACTGATCAATTTTACAGCTTGAGATAGTACAAAATGTTAAGATATAAGTACTTGGCATAAGTAACAAACAGACAGGTGCAAAGCAACTTTCTCCATCCTTTTCAATATGGGGCATAATAAGATTTGGTCCATACACACCAGAGTATTTTAGCCATAGACCTATACATGTAGAGCAAACATATCAAGTCTAAAGAAATTGTGAATATCACATAACAAGGTAAAACCTTTCAGAATGTCTTGATGTCACATAAATATCACAATCAGGAATCCCCCAATCCCACTGCCTAAAATAAAAACTGCCTGATTTTCCTTTGGTAGCCAGAACAGTTCAAAAGCATTATTAATATATAGTTTTTCATAATAAATATTTCCTCGAAATAGGTGCATTCAATGCTTTCAGCACTTTGACTTTAAAGCAGTATTATTCAGTATAACTAGGGTTAAATGTGCATTTTACAGTTCAATCTATTGTTGATGATCACATCTCAATTTCTGAAGCACTCATAATCTCTGAAGGACAGTGACAGGTTGAAACATATGTTGTCTGTACGACCAAAAACCTGAAAGTAGACAGATTTATCAGTATTTATTTCAAATTAATTATTTTTCTGTAGTCCAAATATGGTCCTTTTGCAAAGACAAAAAGTATGATTTTTTGCCCATTTGAATTTTCAGAATTTTTAAATTCAATATTAAAATTCCTGTATTAGCTTTCACATGAAATGATTATTCAGAATAAGTTAAAAACAAGAGTAAAAGAAAAATTTGTAATGCTGTAATTCACTTAGAAGTGATCTTTTTGGTATTTAGACTATCAAAATACTATTTCCATGATCGATTTACCTTTTTTGATATCATATGATGCCCAAGTACAAAAATGTGTGGATAAGTTTTTCAAATTTATAAAGATGACTAGGCTGTCAGACAGCAGGCTAACACCTTCTACAAGTGCTTGTCCATTTTGAAAGGCTGTTTTTCATGAAAGGACCATAACTCTGTCAAAAGTCAGTGGATTGTAACCAAAATATCACTTGCACATCTCTGCTTGATACTGACCGGACTGACCGAAAAGTTCAATATATCTCCCAAACATAGTTTTGGAATGTATAAAAAGTAGAATTTCTAAAGATGAGAATCAAATATAGTTTGACCCTAGATAAGTATTTTTCTGACAGGTAAAGACCAGTCAATATTTACTATTTGAAAATACCAGGGGCGACATTTACACAGAAAGTAAAGTTGTCATTTTATTACTGGAGCTTTGGAAGTCACATTCAATTTAACCTTTTTTACTATTTCTTAATTTTGAATACTATCAGTAACAAAATTCACCTCTTATCCAGCATTTGATTGTTGATCCATTGTCTCTTTTAAACAGATTTTTCCATTTTGACTAATCTGAAATAGATACATATAATATTATTATATTTTGCTTTTACTATCTACATAACTTCCAAAATGATAATGAGAAACAGCATGATATAAAACAGTATGCAACTTATCCAATGTAAAAGAGTCTATAGACAAAAATTCAAATGTATGGCTAGGATTGCAGATCAAGTGTCATTCAATGTCTCAGGAATGTGTTAGAGAAAAATAAGGTGTGTTCATTTATTAAAAGCAAGAGAAAGCTTTAAAAAAAAAGTTTCAAGACACATTTTTCCTTCATTATTACAAGTTTCCCTAAAATTTGGTTGATTCTAAAATAACTATGAAATATTTTGATTTTGTGTAATGGCCAATGCCAAGATACAAAATTTCCATGGCTTACACTTTGTGATCTGAGAAAAGGTTTTCAACGGAATTTTTCTTTGTCCAGCTTTAAAGACTTACAACCAACAAAATAGGTCTGAGTTTGGTCCCACAACATTGCAACAATGATGTGAATAATAAATGATTAATTTTGGTACATTACAGCAAAGCTAGCATTACAAAAAGCTGCTCAAGATTGCAAAGGTTGGCATGAGACTTTTTTGTTGGTCTGTTGCTATGCCAATCATACTTTGACATGAAGGGCTCATTTTTGAAATATTGGTCTCCAGCCACATATAGATTTTAAGTTTTACTTTCTCCCATTCAACAAGAGTAATGTGATATTCCTAAAATTCTCACTGTATTACAAAATTATTTCTAAAGGCATAGAAATAGACCCTTTTAAAGGACTTTCTTGTTCGGACTTACTTTGATCTCATGGTTGTAATTTCATTCACTTTGGCAGAAACTGAAATCAATGCTACCAGTTAAAAGTAAAATATGCATGTCTAACATTTTTAGAGGGAACACATTTTAAAGATTTCAATTTCAATCTCTAAAGGAAAGAATCCAAAACAGCATAAAAAATATTTCATAAAGCAATTAACTAATTTTTTGCTGAGGGCAACATGGTGATTTTATTGTCAAAATTTCAAGATGTTACCCTTATTGTTTGGAAAAAGGATTATAGATGCTTCTGTCTATATATGTACAATCCAAGAACCTCCATACAAAGGCCTAAATTTTAAGTTGGCACTCAAATTTAATTCTTTTATAGGAAAGGGTCTTAGAAATATGCATCATGCTGATAACCAAAGTTTTTGAGGTTTGGGAGTAGAAATTCTTGAACAGTTTATTCTTTTTTTTTTTTCTATGAAGAAAACTTTAAAGTAAATACATGTACATGATGTATACTTATGCTCAGAAGCTTTTAGACATATAGTTTTCAGAGTTTTTTAGTATTGCATGTCTATGCATTCATTACCAAAATGGTTCAAAATAATTTATATAATATCAATCATAGTCCTAAAGTAAGAACTCCATATAAATTTTAGTAAAAAACAAGAAGCTCTTTAAAACATGGAGCCTGCATACTGCCATACTTTACATAGGATCACCATTGTCCTTTTGTTTAAGATAGTTACTTGAAACGTAGCATGTGTTCACCATCACAAGAGCAAATATTATGCAATTTTTCAAATTAACTCTTTTCACAATCAAGTTGCTGCAGCTAAATGTGGCAAATGCTTGCATTGCCATGTAAGATGGAATATTGACAGTTTGCAATTGTAAAATTGTAAGTAATTAAGCTATATTTTTATACACTTTGATATTTTAATTTTTTGGTATTTGTGAGTAGACTCACCTTTCACTGTTGATCTTTGACTTTTGACACACTATTTCAAACACACAGTCAGAATATATCTATTAACCTGCAAAGAGATTTATGATAACAAGGAATAACAAGAAATAAAATTTATTTTTTGAAGATGGATTTCAAGATCAAAACTAGACTAAAACTTAACTTTAGAAGTGAATAGAAGGAAACATCAATCCCTTGAGATAATTTTTATCTTGCTGATTTCCTTTAGAAATGAATTGACTAATTATTTAAGTGGTCAACAAACTTTTCTGTAATGTTATTTTAAATGAGCTTCCCAAGATTTCTCCATTTCTAGCCTAACCAATTTATAACAAGAGCCATTATGCTCCCTGACAAGTGCTTGATACAGAAAGTAAAGTTAAAGTTAAATGTTCAAGTTAAAAATGAGTGACCTTGGCCATGACTGATGACCATGGCTTTATGTATCAAAATAAAATGGTTGAAAGTAATTATTTAACAACGACAACAAAAAACAACAATGAAACAGAACAAAAGATCCATCTATAGATAAATCTGCTTTGAAAGGGATAAGTAGTATAGACTAAGATCAGGTGGTAGTTTATCACATTAAGACTAAGCTTTGTTTGTATCTATTACCAAAAGAGCAATATAGAGTTAAATGAGACAAGAGTGAACAGCCCAAATTAAATTGTGCTGGAATAAACTTACATGAGCTCTAAGATTTTAGGCTCAACCTCAAGTAATTACGGCCTTGAATTTGAACTTTTTTCAACCCAAAACATTTTTTCCTGATAAAAAAGGATACTCATCTATTTTGAAACTATTCATATAAATTGTAGGAGAGATGTTCTCAACAGGTATATTTTTGACAAATGACCTTGACCAGTGACCCACAAGTTGCAAAAAATCATTTGGTGGATCAAGGGTTTCTGTGCAGAGGGTTCAAACTTACTAATTGTAGATTTTTTTAGTATCAATTGCCAATTCCAATTGAATATCTGTGACAAAAATGAAAAGATAAGGCTACAACAGGCGAGTCTTCAAACGATCCTAACCCTCTCTACATCTGTCACTAAAGAAATCTGTGATAGTGCACATCTTTAAAATAAAGGAGCACATTTGTGCCAAATTCATCCATCCTTATAGGAGAAATGCACCAGAAAGGCTTATTTCACCTTTGACCTTCAAATGCAATGTTGATAGAATGTAAAGCTATTGCAATATTTCTTTTGCACTGCATATCTACAGGTACTAGTAAAATTTCTACAAAATTGTTGTAAATCAATTTATAAAATTAGGAGAAATGCACTTGATAGCTCATATTTCAACCTTAAACAATTAACTTAAACTTCAAGCATTCATATTTACTCTTTTTCAATGCACCTTTGTGATGGTGTAGAATTATTTGTGCAAATCATTTTGAAATCTCTTCATTAATGTGTAAGAAATGCTGTAGACAAACTCATACTTTCTCTAGAAAGAGGGATTGATAACACCAAAATAACATCCCTTACCTTCGGGTAGGGGATTAAAGTTTTAAGTAAACAGAGAGATGTTGTGCCCATAATTTAAAAGTGCTCACTTGTATTGGTTTAAACCTATTCATTTTATGTCGATAGGGAAACAAGTTCTTTAAACTTACATTAATTCCTCTCGATTCTGCTTCCTGGAAAATTCACCAGTACTTGTGCCAAATGTGTAGGCCAATGAAAGAACCAAGATCAATAGCTGTTCCAGGAATGGAACTCAGGACCTTTGGGTCAAGTCAAGAGGCCTCTACCTCTACCTCTAGACCACGGACGTCACATGTTCTATTAAACTGTCAACACTGCATTGTTTACCAAATAGGTTGTCAAGAATCAATGTCCACAGATTTCTTAGATATATGATGTCCTCTTGATTTCTATACCCTGGTAGAAAGGTTACTATTGTGACTCATTAACACTGTTAAATGATCCCTATCTTTTTATGCTCTAACTAATTAGGATGTTGTCCCCTACTTGTAATAACATAACCCTCACAGAAATAAAAAGTTTGCTGAAATTCATTTTTTTCTTCCTTATCTAAAAATTCCCCTTATTTTGCAGTGGATACAGGATGTCTTAACCCTTGTCATGCTTAACCCTGAATATTCCTGCTTTGGCAGGAGCTATAGACAAACATCAGGGTGCACATATTATGTGCAGTCTGATGTTAGTCTACACCACCTGTTTCTTATTTTTAAACCAGAACTGTCAATAGATTTAGTTTTTCAAATAAAAATTAAACTACAGTTGGTACTTTCAGTGCTTTTTGCCCTTTGATTTTGATGAAATTTTTAGCTTAAATTTGTTCAGCCTGATAAGGGTTAAGAGGGGGTTGGGAGTTTTTTTCCCTGGTATCAATTCTTTTTGATATCCTGCATGAAAATAAAACAATAAGGCTAAAAGAGTAGGGTATGGTTTGGACCCCTAAACCCCTTCTGGATTTGCAACTGCCTCTTGTTCAGGAAAATGTGGGTGATTTATGAGAAAAATTGGGTAAAAATCACATCTCTACCTCTATATGTCAGACACTGGCCATCTTTATCTTGTATAAAATCATGTTATCAACAGAACAAGGCTATTATGGTTATAAATGGTGGACCCAGGCAATCTGCACAGGGGTTCATCCTCACAAATTGAAATTTTGGGAGAGACAAGTCACATTCCTGTTAGACTAGTGTTGGGCTGCTTATCAGACCCCCCCCCCTCCCCCCTTTCGAAGAAAATCACACAGGATCGGCGCAGATAATATTTAAAGAAACTGTAAAAATGAATTATACTTAGTACTTATAAACTTAGTGAACGCAATCAGCATAATTCAGTGACATTCGATTTTATCCGGAATAGGTACTTACCGGGTTCTAGGCATCCGGTGACAGCCACTCAAATTTTTCTTCTACTCGCTGCTCGTTGAAATCTCTACCCTTCGATGTTGACAATCGTCATAATATTCATATATGACCCAGTATATTAATCATTCATGCGAATTTCGATACGAATTTCACATTTTTTCCGTTTCAGTCGAAGGACTTTTTTCGATAAATCTTTGCTGTGACGTCACTGTCATGTGACCGCTAGCTATGCTAGTCACCACTTTTTTCTGCTCGCCTGTTTGCGAAAGCGCTTTGGTGTAGCATACCGTTCAGTATCATCGAACATGAAAACGCTCGCTAACGCCGCAAACTGTTTGCTGATCCTGAACGCAGGGCTGGTTTTCCGTGTCATTTTCAAAAAGAAATAGGGCATTTCATTTGAGCGTTATTTTCTAAAAGACTTTCTATAATCTGCAATAAGTAACAGGGACAGATTTATACGTTATTACAGTATTATTACGACTAATTTAACAGTTATAACACCCGGAGATTAACTATTTTTTATCTCTACCTACCGAAGGTCAGAAGAGCTATAGCGATACCTGTTTTGAAAATTTTAATCAGAAAACCCTCTTTAACGCTCTAAAGGTTACACTTTTCATCCGATTGACTTCAAACTTGCTCAGAATGAATGAACTATCGTAAGGATGGTTGTCGCTCGTCTCTATTTCCAATATACCACGTCACTCGTTTTCTATCCTAATTTCCGTATGTCGGTGGGCGGGTGATTGAAGAAAGGGTCAGATATTGTGAAAGTGATCAATTTGTTTGTTTGAATGGAGTTTAACGCCGCTTTCAACAATCTTGCAGTTATATCGCGGCGGCCGGAGCACCTGACAATGGATTCCTGGTATTTCTTTCACCTGTACTACCATTACACCCTTTCCTAGCCTCCGACTGCTATCTCACATAGGTTTACGATTATCTACCCATTGGTGAGAGACAAACGTCGGAAAGGATATTTGCCGCCACCGGGGATCGAACCCACGACTTCCGGATTGGAAGTCTCATGCCTAACCAACTGCGCTATGGTGGCGGCTGAAAGTGATCAACGGGTTGCGTTACATACATGAAACGCTTATTAGCTAGGGTCAGAATAATACTGAGCCACAAAATAAACGTCGCGAGTTGACAATTCTATTTATACAGAATTCTTTTCGTGAAAAGGGTTATTTTTGAACTTTCAATAAACAGCCATTTTCCAATGATTTTAAACACCAATGATAAAAAAAGTTAAGTAACGTTTGTCCATGTCTAAGCCATAGGACCCTCACATGTGGCGAACCCAACGTTACTGGAAAGTAGTGGTTGTTGATGTGGTCTCTGAATAGCTGCGTGTGCTTTGTCAGAGACTAATTCCAAAGATATTGTCGAACAACCAAATCCTCTTGGAAATTCGCGTTTCTCATTACTTTGCTGCCTTTAGGAGCTGTTTGTGTCGTTTCAAGCTTCTTAGGCTATTGATGAATACCTGATATATGTCACAAAAAGAATGGCTGATTCCAAGATTTTCTCAAATGCTTTTTTACCCAAATATTTGGGAAGTAATCTCTGAGGCTTTCTTGTGAAAATTAAAACCAAAAGCCAAATACATTTTGCAGTTTTAACACATTTGGCTTCTCACGAAAATAAGGAACAATTGATACAGTATGCAACATCGTGAAATTGATGAGGTGAATGATTTTCGAATGATTTGGGAACGAAATTGAATGAGTGCTATGAGTAAGTTTTGAGTGCAAATAAAGGAAGGTAAACAAATATCGCTTATTTTGTTCAGGGCGAACAAAATTAGCGATTTTTATTACCTCATTTTAATAAAATATGTATACAAGTACTATTATAAATGACTTCCTACTTCTGCAAGAACCAATCAGACGCTAAGCCATATAAATATTTGCAATTATGTCTTTGAACTCGCGATTTTTCTAGCCATCTTTTATATTGAATGTAGTTGTTGATTTTATCTTTTTATGTGATTTTGGAGCATTTTTGAATTGTTTGAATGAGTGTTCGGACTGAATAAATTTCACTCAAAACTCGCTCAACACACTCAACTAATGTAATTCCGAAAAGTTCTGAAAATAGATTCAACTTGTCAAAAACACGATGTTGTCAACTGTGCAAAGAATTTGGATAATAAATAAAATTTTGCGTCCAAAGCGCTATGGTCATTCCTGTTTCTGTTCACAAAAAAAGTCTCAAAGCAATGATGTTTTTTTGGCAGAAACTATCATCCCTATAGAGTTAAAATAGTGAACAATGATAAGAAAAAATAATGTTACAGTGCCTTAGTTTGAAAATGAAGTAACATCTATTATAAACGGTTCACTGAAAAAAACTGAAAAAAAAAATCTGCACACATTATGAATATATAATTAGACCCAATATTACCTAACATATATGTGGTTTTTTTTTAAAAGAAAGAAGGAAATACAATTCAAGGGGTCAGCGCAACACTATTGTAAGTGCCTAAAAATATATAGTGTTGGTTTGTCCCCTGGAAATCTAATTATAAAACATTCATATGGCGCAGAATCTATAGCATATGTTCTTCTGCGCTTTACATGTAAAATGTTAAAGGAGATTTCGTCTTGTATGATATTTATTAACAACGTTTGTTAAATATAAATGTTTTGGTTTGTTTTCTAAATAGTGCTTTTCTTTGTATGCATTTCAATACTGTTGCCAATGAATTCCATAACCTTGGACCTGAACTTCATAAAGCCCTGACAGCCAGTGGATTGTGGGTCTATTGTCCATGAAAGAACCGTCATCCAAAGATATGAGATGAGTATAGTAACCTTGAACTTGACTAAACTGAACGTCCGAATTCAATGTTTCACCTTGAGTATCATAACAATGATATCATATCAAATTCCTGAGAATTGGTAGCCAATGCAAGGATTTTAACACACCTTTAATTGGTGGTAAGAATTGTGTATTTATAAGGACCCTTACTGCGTTATTTGGGGCCATTTAGAGTTTGTCAATTAGCTAGTTGGGCATCTTTGTAAAAAGGTCATTACATATACAGTAAGTAACATCGTGAAATTGACACTCATCTCAATCAAAACCATTCTTAATCGCTTACTCAGCGATTTATTCATTCCAAACACTCACTCAAAACATGAAAATGATCAACAACTGTATCAAAGAAAAAAAAATAGCTTGAAAAAAAATCGCCATTTTACTGATATGATTGAAATTATAGGCGTCTCATTGATTCTTGAAGAAATAAGAGGTATTCATGGAACTAGTATGCATATTTTATTACAGATATGTAATAAATATCGCTAATTTTGTGCATCCTGAACGAAATTAGCTAAATGAACTTAATATTGTTAATGGTCGCTTGGAAAAGGGAGATTATACATATCATGGGATATATAGGGGTAACTCTGTAAATAGTACTGTTGACTATTTAATAACAAATTAATTTGAATTTTGACAGGTTGAGTAATTTTAATGTTAATTCATTGACAGAATTAAGCGATCACAGCTCAATTTCATTTTCTCTGTCAAATGAATATTCCTATTTACATTGTCTTGATAAAGTAACGTATTTTGATAAAATAGTTTGGAAAAGTGAAATAAAAGAAGACTTGTCTTCTGTTTTAGAAGACAAGACTCATTTGTTTCATAATTTAATAGATCGCCTAGTAACAAATGAAATAGATATAAATGACTGTATTTCTCAGTTTTCAAATCTAATAATGACATATTTTTTTCATTATGTGGGAAAACGGTAAAAAGTGGTATACATAAAAGTCGAAAATCAAAATCTCCATGGTTTGATAACGATTGCAAAACGGCAAAAAAAAATCATTTTTCAATGCTAAGCGAAAATTTCTTTCAGATAAAACCCATTCAAATAGAAATGAGTTTATGAAAGCTAGGTCAGACTTTAATAGAGTGAAACGGAAAGCTAAAAATAAATATTATCATAAAGAAAAAAATAATCTTTCAAACTTGGCTAAGAGCAGTCCTAGACAATTTTGGGACAGAATTCGCCAATCTAAGCAGTCTTCTGAAAATGATACAAACTTATCAGCAGAAGATTTTGCTCAGTATTTTGCAAATATTTCCAATAACCAAGAACCTAATTTATCAAATTCTTTTTTAAATGGTGATACAGACAATTTGTCAATTATCGAATCATTAGATATGAACATTAGCACCGAAGAGATTCAAAAGGCAATTAGCTCAATGAATAGACATAAAAGTTCCGATATTGAAGGCAACGTTGCAGATTTTTTTATCGATTGTAAGGATTTTATAGCCCCTTTTCTCACATCGATTTTTAATCACATTTATAATTCGGGTAATTATCCTGTTTCATGGACAAAGGGTGCAATAGTACCTCTTTTTAAAAAGGGTGATAAGAATAACCCTGAATGTTACAGGGGCATTACACTTATCAACATTTCAGCAAAAATCTTCTCGCTCGTTTTAAGACAGATTGAATTCATGGTGCGAAAACAACCGTGTTTTTTATGAAAATCAATTCGGATTTCGAAGCAAACATTCAACATCCGATGCCATCTTTATTCTTCACACTATTATTCAAAATATCTTATCAAAGAACAATAAACTATGGTGTATTTTTATTGATTATAAGAGAGCATTCGATACTGTGGACAGAGATGCTCTGTTTTATAAACTAATAGAACTAAGCCTAAGTTGCAGATTTATCACTATTATAAAAGCAATGTACAAAAGTGTTCAATCTTGTGTAAAGTTATCAAATAATTCATCTCTTTCGGATTTTTTCAACGTGAGTATCGGTTGAAAGCAAGTTGAACCTCTCTCGCCCATCTTGTTTCTTCTCTTCATTAATGATATAACTGAAAATTTAGACTTAAACTCAATGAGTGACTCAGACTTGGAATTATTGTCAAAATATTTAATCTTATTTGCGGATGATATAGTTCTGTTTACCACCAGCCAAGAAAGCCTCCAAGCCCAAATAGATAGTCTATATCAGTATTCGTGTAAATGGGGTCTTGAAATAAATATTGAGAAAACCAAAGTTTGTGTTTTTGAAAAAAGAAAGTCTCTGAAAGATCGCAATATTTTAATCAATGGTAAAATTGTTGAATTTGTCAATCATTTTTCATATTTAGGACTCGTTTTCAACTATACAGGATCGTTTAATCTAGCGGTGAAAACGTTGAATGATCAAGCTTCAAGAGCATACAATAGTCTTCTGAAGATTTTTGATACTAATTCGTTTGATATTAAAACAAAGATTACATTATTTGATTCGATGGTACAACCAATTTTGCTTTACGGAGCGGAAGTGTGGGGTATATATAACTTCACAACTGTAGACAATTTACATTTGAGATTTAAGATATCTGTTGGGAGTTAAAAAGCAGACTCCATTTTGTGCTATATTTGGAGAATTCGGAAGATTGCCCTTTTCAGTAAAGAGCAAACAAAGAGCACTCAATTTTTGGTGTAAATCTATGTCAGGTAACCATCCAAATCTATACGATGCATATCTTAATCAATGTAACCTTAATTCTAATGTGAGTTGGGCCAAAAGGGTTAATTCTATAATCGACCATCTTGGCTTAACTAATATCAGAATGAACTTCAACCCTAGTGTCAATAATTCTGAAATTTTGAAGAAGAGATTCAGTGATCAGTATATACAGAGCTGTCTTTCTTCGATCAACAACTCTAGTAAACTTACTTATTATTGTAAATTCAAAAAGGAATTTTTTACGAAAAGTATCTTGATAATATCACAAATAACAAATGGTTAAAACTATATGCATGCTTTAGGTTGAGCTCTCACAGTTTAGAGATAGAAACTGGAAGATTTACTGGTATAGATAGAGCAAATAGACACTGCAAAGTTTGTTCTTCAAATGTTATCGAATCGGAATTTCATTTCTTGCTTTGTTGTAATAAATATGAAAATGCAAGACGAAAATATTTTAGAAATATTTCCTGGCCAAATATAAATACTTTTTTCTAAATTAATGTCCTCATCAAAAAAGTCTATACTGACTGCCATCTGCAAATATCTTTCTGAAAGTTACACTTTACGTGATGAGCCTTGAAAGATAAGGCTGTTCCATAAACTTAATTAATTAACTAATTAGTGATGTTTTTTCTCGGATGAATTATCATCTGAAATATGCATGTATAATGTTTGTATGTATTTGACTATTTGTCTTTGCCATATTCTGTTTGTTTTGTAAATGGCCATAGACATATATATGTCGAATTTTGCCATTAAAGAATTGAATTTGAATTTATATTGGATTACCTCCCTTATTTTTCACACAAAACTCACCCATCCCATTCATTCAATTTCGCACCCAAATCATTCCAAATTTATTTTCCTCGTCATGATAATTGTATTGTTTGTATTAGTAATTTTGCTATGTGTGCAGGTAGCACATTTTTGATGCAAATCAAAATGATTTTTATTGTATTGTATTTGTATTGTATTGTATTGTATTGTAACATACAATTTAACGAAGTTGATATCTGTATCAAGATGTGTATTTATGAATCCATGTACTTTAGACGTGTGTTAATTTCCCTTTGTTAAATAGCGAAGAATAGACATCAGATAACTTGATGGAATGTTGGTAATTTGACTCTTTATGGTAATGTGTTAATTACACCAAAATCCCTGATATTTTAGGTACGTTTAACCTCGGTACAGCTAATAACATCGTGAAATTGACAAAACGAATGATTTTGGAATGATTTTGGAATGAAATTGAATGAGTATGTGGAGCGAGTTCTGCGTGAATTTAAAGGGAGGTAATTTAATATCGATAATTTTGTTCAAGGTGAACAAAATTAGTGATATTTAATACCTCCCTTTAATGAAATAAACGTACTTTAACTTGCGCAAGTTGTGATTTAGAACCATACATGTAATTTCAATTTTGAATGATTCATTTCAATTTGTTCAGTAAACAACGTCGTGATTTAAGAATGAAATTGAATGAGTATGGTGAGTGAGTGTTGAGTGATATAAAGAGGAGATAATCCAATAAAGCCAATTTTGTTCAGGATGATTGTTTATTAGTCAAAATGGGGTTTTCAACAATCTTTCAACTCTATCGCAGCGGCTAGAGCACCTTACAATGGATTCCTGGTATTTCTCTCAAAGGTACCACCATAGTATCCTTTCCTAGCCCCCAGTCGTTAACCCATAAAGGTCTACGATTTATGGACCAATTGGTGAGAAAAATTGTCGGAGGGACTAAGTGCAATCTTCGGGAATCGAACCAAGGACCTCTAGAATGACAATCCGACGCGCTACAAACAGCGCTATGACGGCGGCAAAGTATGATATCACTGCGACGTACACCTTTCGAATACGGATACGTCGGTTCTTGATGATCAAAATTAGTGATATTTATTACCTCCCTTTAATTAAACATGCATTAAACATGCATACTAGTTATATAAATAACTTTAAATTTCCCCAAGAACCAGCAGGCGCTTATAACTTCAATCTTAAGTGAAATCGCAATTTTTCTACAGCAATATTTATACTGATCGCAAAAAGTTTAATCGCACGTTTAATAACTTTACAAAGGGGTCAACCAATTTAGATAAATGGAAGTTTCAAGTTTGAAGTGTATTTGTCATCGAATTGGCATTAAAGGGTTGGATGAGACGATAAACCGAGGTCTCGTGAGACGGTGCTTTACACCGAGCATGTTTAAGAACCATGGCGGATCTCAGCAGTAGTTTTGTCATGTATCCTTGCACTATCCTCCGTAACAACTAACCGTCTTCTGGGGGCGTCGCTCATATGGGCATGTGCTACGGTAGCGACGATAAATAATCGGAAATATACACAATTGGCATTTCTTTAAACAATTGTTTAATCATTTTCTCCCACGCATACTTCTGAAGTGACGTTAATGTGAATTGCACGTGCGGTTTGTTGCAAGTAAGCATTGACATGACATGACTCACTTTCCTTTTAGAGATTTCGTTAAGCGACGATACAATTTCACTCTAACGTCATGCCGTTACGCTGAGAAATGGATTTTTCATCATCCCTATTTATTGCATTCAGTAAAAACAATATTTGCACCAGTCAATTATTAATTTTGATGAATGAAAACTGACTGAAAAGAACATACCAGCCAACATGTTAAATAAACGTCCCGTGAACTTCATCAGAACGTTAATGATGGCTGAGCCAGAAATGGACGACGGCTCAATTTCTTGGGATAAGAAAAAGCAGACAAATTCTTTTTCTTTCCTGGTAAACAATGTTTTACGAAATTGTCACAAGGTAAACAACTGTTGCATTATTGTGGGTAGGGTGTTAAAATGATGGTGTAGGGCCATCAAATATCCCATTCTCTAGCCAACTTGTTCCTAATTGCGACCCAAAAATTATGTTGATGACAAAACATTTCTTATGAATGAATGAATGAATGAATGAATGAAACGCTAATTGAGCGATATAGAAAGACTAACTGACTTGTTTAAACATTTTTAGTTAAATATTAAAAATCACAGGTCCAGCACACGAGCAATATTGTACGTGACCATCAACAGACTATGTGGAAAAGAAAGAAAGAAAGAAAGAAAGAAAGAAAGAAAGAAAGAAAGAAAGAAAGCAAGAAAGAAAGAAAGAAAGTAAGAAAGAAAGGAAGGAAGGGAAAGAAAGAAAGACAAATGCTGGACCAGTACACGAGCATTTGGCACGCCATATCGGTACATGACCTTCAACATGCTCTGTGGAAAGAAAGAAAGAACGAAAGAAAGAACGAAACTTTCTGAGCCGATCCGACCCCACCCGATCCTCGCCGGATCTTTTCTTTCTTTTCTTTCTTTTTCTTTCTTTCTTCTTTCTTACCTTGTTTGGTTTTTTTCTTTCTTTCTCTCATTTTTTCTGTCTTTCTTATATAGATTGTCTCTTTAAATATATTTTGACAAACCGATGATATTTTACCACTTTTGAGAATTTAACAAGATGGGTTTATTATATTATTACTTTTCGAATGTGTGTACGCAATGCTTGTTGGGCTTTTATTGAGTTATTATTGATGCTTTTACGATCAAACTCGTATATTCGCGGCTCAGATGAGAGTTAACTTGTAAAGTTTACATAAAAAAAGTGCTTCAAATATATGTAAACATTTAGTGAAAATTCTAACTGCAACTAAATATGAGGATTTAGTTTTACGACAAAGTATTGCCCAAGGTGGATACTTTGGATAACTAACTGCGACTGTAAATGAGGATTGATTTTTACGACAAAGTATTGCCCAAGGTGGATGAATTGAATAAGTTTTGTTCATAACTTCCGTTAAGTAACTATTCTATCTCGTTTTCGCGAGTGTGTGTACGCGAGAACATGAAAAAAAGTCATTTAATATGGTTCTTCGTACAATTTACAATTAATTTAGGAAAATCGTGAATTGAGAAGGTAAAGGAGTTTGTAAATACAGTTAATTGCATCGTGAAATTGACATTTAACTCAATCACAACCATTCTAAATCGCTCACTCAGAGCACCATTCATTCATTTCAGACACTCACTCAAACCATTAAAAAACGCTCCATACTCACTGAAAAACATTTAACAACGACGACGTTCAAAATAAAAATAGCCAGGAAAAAATCGGGATATTCACTTATTAAATTAAAATTGTAAGCGTCTGACAGGTTCTTGAAAATAGGGAGCTATCTATTGAACGTGTATGCGCATTTTATTAAAGGGGGGTAATCAATATTGCTAATTTTGTTCATCCTGATCACAATTTGCAATACTGGATTACCTTCCATTAAATTCACTCAAAAGTCGCTCCACACTTTCATTCAATTTCATTCCTAACTCATTCCATAATAATTCCCCTTTTCAATTTCACGATGTTGTTAGCTGTATATGCATTTGAGATTTAAATTAACTGTTTCCTTATGATAAACATTATTCTTTAATATCTTTTTCTTAGTTTTAAAACGAAACAATAAATGGGTTAAATGCAGCAAAGTTCACGAACATTTATTCAGGGCTGTCCTACAGTTCTGTTGACATCGTATGAACGCTTACAACAGTCTAGTGGTGGCCATTTTATAATAGAGCCGCGGCAATAGCGTAGTTGGTAGCGCGCCGGACTTCTAATCCAAAGGTCTATATTCGCACGGGTTCGATCCCCGGCCGCGGCACTTATCCTTTCCGACATTTGTCTTCCACCAATGGGTAAATAATCGTAAACCTATGTGGAATAGCAACTGGAGGCTAGGAAAGGGATGTGGTGGTAGTACTGGTGCGAGAAATACCGGGAATCCATCGTTAGGTGTCGCGATATAACTGAGAGATTGTTGAAAGCGACGTAAAACCCCAATTCAAATCAAATCAAACCATTTTATAATAGAATAATACTTTTAAGGGGTAAATCAACATTTATTGATTTAAATTCCGCTGTGTTAAGCAACGATATAGGAGATATTGAATACAGTTAGTTACATCGTGAAATTGTCATTCTCCCCCATCAAAACCATTCTAAATCGCTCACTCAGCGCTCCATTCTTTCATTCCAAACGCTCACTCAAACCATTCAAAAACGCTCAAGGCCATTGAAAATTAAAAAATCAACAACGTCATTCAAAATAAATTTGGATAGAGAAAAATCGCGATTTAAAATGATATAAATTCAAATTGTAACCGCCTAATAGGTTCTCGGAGAAATAGGAAGCTATGTATAAACTTGTAATGATATTTCATTAAAGGGAGGTAATCAATATAGCTAATTGTGTCCATCCTGAAGAAAATTTGCAATATAGGATTACCTCCCATCAAACTCACTCAAAACTCGCCCAATCTCTCATTCAATTTCATTACTAAATCATTCCAAAATCATTCACCTTGTCAATTCCTCGATGTTGTTTACTGTAAGTAGTCATGAACTAGCAATTTCAATGAACGAGTCTTATCAGAACTGATGTAAAAATGGCTTAATTGAGTGAAAAAAACTTTTCGTCGAGTTTTTAGAAAAAAAGTTTAATTAAATGTATTTAGTATTTTATTAATACAAATTTAATATTGGAGTTACCATGGCGAGCATTTGTACGATAAACCCGAAAATAAAAATATTCATGTTGAAAAGTTAGTCTTCCGCGATATAAACATCGTTTGTTAAATGACGTCGTCACATGCGTTATGACGTCATTTTAACGGTTAGAATAGAATCGTTATGGGCACTGAGCTCATGTGCGTGTTTATCGCAATCTCTTATATCACCAAGAGGCCCATGAGGGCGTGAGTGAGACGCCCTATTGACCTTTGATTTTCGTCTGCTTAATCTGGTGCCGGTATTTCAGGAACTTTATTTACTTTAAGAAGAATATTTAATGTGTAAATATCCAAGAGACGGTTTTATATTATAAATCCGCTTGACTTATTATAACCGGTTTTAACTCTTAATGACATATGGACTCAAGAATTCATACATATTTCAATAACTTACCAATGAATATGTTTCTCAATTGAATACACACGAGTAAATTTGCGTTATTCTGCCATTTTTAAAACGGATATTTCAAAAGGAATTTTTGTTTCCTTCAAAGGAAATACTTACCCGCGGGAATCGAAATCTATCATTTCTTTTCAAAACATCCATTATGTCAAAAAATGGCAACTGCACAACCACGGTGCATGTATACATCTATTATACAGATATAACTGCAGTAATTATGTAAGTGTTTACAAATTCTTGAATCCAATTGTGTATGATTTATTACTCCATTTCCTATTTACTGATATATTTTTTTCAGTATGACTTGAAGATTCAACAGAGAAATGACCTCTAAACATGCTTTATTCCTGTTCTGGTTATCCGTTCTACTGAAATATACAGCATCAGGTAAAGAAGAGTTCTTTTATAGCTCAGCTGCTTTCGGTGAAACAGCCCTACGTTAATTATGAAAACGTTCGCGAAACGTTGAAGAAATGATACCCCGCTTTGCAGGTGTACAAACGTGCAAAACGGGGTATCATTGCAAAACATCCGCAAACGTTTTGGTATTTTGAACGCAAAGTAGATGTATTTCTATAGCATTGTTGTCATCGAAGTTATCGTGGAGAATAACCGTGACATTTTATGACAGGGTTAACCCTTTCATGTTTTACAAAATTTTGGACCTGTCCAAATTCAAAGGTTTTGCAGTCGAAAATTGCAAGTGGATTTACTTTGAAAAATAACCATTCAGTAGGGTAGAAAATAGTGTGGAAAAAGAAAAAAATTGCTTGTCAGAAGCAATTGCTTCTTTTTTCACAATGTTTTCTCAATCATAAAATCACAGACACGTAGAAAGCAGGGAATAAACAGCAAAGGGTTAAGAATAAGCACTCGTCCACTGAATATTATCAGAAATTGTTTGCTCATTCTTCGATCCTTTAAGCCATTCCAAACATCCCATAATTTCATTGGTCGGCGAAAATTTGAAATTTCTCATTTGTTCGCCAAAAATATATATTTCTTTCTAATAAAAATAACGTATATATAATTAGGATGTGTCATGAAAATATCTTCGACTTCACAGGCCTTTGATTTAATTACAATTTATTTAATGAAGCATGTGAAAATACATATAATTAGTGTTTTAAAACCAAAGGCACTTCGCTTTTCGACTCATCAGTAGTATCTATAAATATATCTTGTAAAATGAAGGTAAGGAAATATTTATAACTTCGTTCAAATTGAACGTATCAATTCAAATTCATAAAATCTGTACCATTTTTGAGCTCAACTGGACGGAGACCTGCGGGCTATTGTGATGGCCGTTTGTTCGTTCGAAAACTTTTATAATCTTCTTCTCTATAACAACTGATCAGAATTCAACCATATTTCAAAGGAAGGGTGCTAAGGCCATGCTCTTTCAAATTCCTTCTTTTAATTCTGATCAGACTGCTAACTTCGGCACTACGTACTGTCAAGTCACCCAAAGGGGCCCTTACATTGGAATATAAATAATAGTCTTCTCTGAAATTACTAGTCAGAATTCAACCAAATTTCACAGGAATGATGCTTAAGACATGCTCTTTTAGATGATTCCTTCTATACTTTTGCTGTTTAATCCCTGCTTTTTACCTGCCTGTGATTTTATGGTTGAGAAAACATTGTGAAAAAAGAAGAAATTGCTTCTGACGAGCAATTTCTTCTTTTTCCACATCATTTTCTACCCTACTAAATGGTTATTTTTCAAATTAAATCCAGTATAAATTTTCGTCTGCAAACCCTTTGAATTTGGACTGGTCCTAAATTTTTTAAAACAGGAAAGGGTTAATCCTGATCAGACTGATAGCTTGGGTACTGAAGGCTGTCGAGTCACCAATATTGGGCCCCTCATGGGTAAATATAAAAAAAATCTTCTTCTCTGAAAAAAACCTGTGCAAAGGTGCACACGTCTGGGTTTCCATGAATCTTTGCCATTAAATACTACTCTTCATATATACCTCATTACACATTTTCTTTAAGTAAGTAACTTTTTTATTAAAGTGACATGTGTTACAGACATTCAAAACAGTTTACAAATAATGAATAAATAACACCCGGCCCCATGGGCCTATAAGTCACTGGTGAAAAAAACAAAAAAAAAAAAAGACAAAAAAAATACCAACGAGGTGGCATATTGTCACAAGATACGCCCGTTACACTGATGGATCTCCAAGTATGAAACCCAACAAAGAGAAATAGATCTAATTCAAAGGTAACGCTAGGTAGAGTTTCGGGTCTTGCACACTACACTCTGTAATCATGAGAGGAACATAACTGCCAAGCTTTAAATCAACCCGCATAAGGTGACAGAGTTATGCTCCCGACAAAGAAGTGGACGCCGCCAAACCTGACGCCAGACACCCGGACGCCTGACGCCACGGGTGATTTATTTTTGAGTGAGCACATTTGGAACATCCCTTTTTGTTTGAGTTATATCGCTTTTTCCATCCTTATCCAGCACCCATAGCCATGTTTTACAGTTAGTTACGTCGTGAAATTGACATTCATATCAATCAAAACCTTTTTAAATCGCCCATTCAACGTTCCATTCATTCATTCCGAACACTAACTCAAATCGATGAAAAACGCTCCAAAATCATTGAAAAAGAAACAATCAACAACTACATTGAAAATTAATATAAATAGAAAAAAGTGATTTCATTGACATAATGGAAATTGCAAGCATCTGGTTGGTTCTTGAAGACATGGGAAGCTATTTATAGAGCTTGTTTGTATATTTTATTAAAGGGAGGTAATGAATTTCGCTAATTTTGTTCATCCTGAACAAAAATTGTCGATATTGGATTACCTCGAATAAAATTGACACACTCACTTAAATTCATTAAAAAATAATTCCAAAACCATTCACCTTGTCAATTTCACGATGTTGTTAACTACTGTACCTGCTAATGATGCCAATTGGTCAGGGTTTTGAGGGATGCAAGAACTGCGAGTCCGGGACTCACAAATAAGTAGCCATGGCTCCCGAGATCATCTTATTGGAACCAGAATTAATTTTTTTTAAACTATTGAGCAAAATAGCTTCGGATTTTCCAATGTTTTGTCCACTCTGAATAAGCTAAAAATATCTCATTTTTGGTGAATGAACGTTACGTTCTACAGTGTTACTACGTAAGGAACATCCTGTTGTTTCTTAATACATTCGAAATAAAGTAGTGCTCTTTTAGATTCAATTTATACTTTCTAAAGACTACTCCTCTGAAAATCACTTTTAACTTCGTTTATGGCGTGATACTAGAATTCTTGAGTGTGTGAAGATATTGCAGAAATCCCTTTTGAAAAATATAAAATGATGTTTAATTTCTTAATCACGCGAAAGTAAGATCCGCGTAAGCTTATCGAGAGTTTAGTGCAAAAACAAAGTGTGTGTCTAAACACTGTATAGACACATACTATGTTTTCGTTCTAAGCCCTTGCTATTGCAACTTGTAGTAATTTGCCGGAAACATGTTTCTAGGTCGTAACCTACTTACTGAACGGGTTTTAGCTAACTTTTCAACATACGACAGTCAGTATCGAGGCGGGTTTAAAGAATTATTCGACACGTATTTTAAATGCACAGCCTTTCTTCTGCACTCTGTTTGATGAGGGATGGACGCCTCTTTAAACAATTTCAAAAACTGCTATTTGATCTGATAAAATATGGGTTCCGCATGTTGAAATTGAATTAACTTTCGGACTACTTTTTCGATTTTAGAAAAAAAATGATGTTACGACATTAAAGAAACACAACGCTGCCACTCGGAGCATATAATAATTGAAAAAAACTCAAATATTCAGCAAATATTCCGTTCGTATTTTGGACCGAAATGTAAATTAAAAACAACAACAACAAAACCCAAACAAAATTACAACATGTTTCATTTTAAGTGGTCTTCCTATTTCGTTGTAATATTTGAGAACAATTTCGACATGCAAAACAAATTTGAATTTACAGTGAGAATTGCCGAAATTTTATTCGAGACACTTTCCCTTGATTATTTTTACATACATAATTACTCTTTTCTCAACGATTTCAATATATCACTCTAGAATATCATCAGACTCGTTCACCATCAGTACTTTCAGCGCTTTGGTTTTTTTTTCATTTAAACCTAGTTGATACCTTGAATAAAATATTCAACGTTTATAATAGAAATGAAATACCTTAAAGCGATGCAATATAATTTATCTTTAAGTTAGATAGTTACGATATAGGCAATATCATTTTCCTTTTATGTATCCCGGAGTAACCAGTTTTCGTCGGTGTAAGAATAATTTCGCGCTGAACCGGAAATAGCTTACACTTTTTGATAAGTGAACAATTCTGTAAAATCTTCAACATTCTCTGATTAAATCTGCACAAAAAACTAAATGCCAACAGGTTTTCTTATTTCAATCAAGAACAAAAATGGAGGTCACTAACCTGGGACATCCCTTTGATGACGTCACCAGTTTTCGTTGTTCTCCAAAGAGAGTTTCATAAGTATGGTGGACAGTGTGAGCCATCAGCAAACTTACTCAAAATGAAACTTGTAAATTTTTCAAACAAAATAAGAAATGAGAAATTGAAAAATCAAAAAAATAAACATAACTGAGTTCCTATAATAAATTTTAGAATTCTATGTTCCAAGAAATACAACTGAATTTATGTAAAAGGGCTAAAAAAATCAATACAACCCCTTATCTGAAAGTGTACAAATGACATAAAACAATTTGATTAACAAATAGCCAAACAAACTTTGCAAACATCTAAAATTAACATCAAATTACAAAAGAAAGCAGGTCATGTTTAAAATTCGGCTCTTTTCAAGGTGCACCCTGGGCAAAGAAATTCATCACCACGTCTGATCACTTTAACTGGAGTGCAGTACCTAAGATGAACCCAGGAATCGCAGGCATCACACTGGCCCCATTTTGTGAAAACAATTGAAGTGCATTCCTTGAGCTCCTTAGGTGTAAACTGATGGCAGACACTACATTTTTCCTCTTCAGGAATGTCAGAGTCAGTGTCACTCTCTGAAAAGAAGCTTTGAGATATCTCTTTGGGCTTTGTAGCTCTCTTCTGACTGGATGTAGAAGTTGTGCTCTTTTTCTTGGAGATTTGTTTCCTTGATTGTTTTGGACTTGGACTGGCTTTTGATGTTCCAGGTGTTGGTTCCTTCCTTTTCTTAGTTTTCTGAGAGTTAATGTGATTTTTAATAGCATCAACAACAGTGTCATCTGTAATTGCTTTTCCAGCCACAACTTTACTGAGGGTATTTCTGACTTTGGCAACTTTAACGTTTTTTAGGATTTCTCCACCTCTGCACTCTAAAAATCTCTCTGCTGTGACATCTGAAGAATTACAGGTATTGTGAGACTGGTCATGGTCTGAAGGCTTGTAAGGTAGTGGGTCAACTTGATTGGTAACAGGACGGGAAAATGACATAGATGGAGCAACAAGTGAGTCTGGAATTACAGATGAGTTGAATGGATAAATTCCACATTTCTTGAAGGCTGCTTGGATATTTGATGGGGTAAGTGTAGCTGTGTAAACCTTACAGGCTATCCGACACACATCATACTTTGTAATCACATTGCCTCCAGACTCTCTCAGGTAAGTGTGACATGCAGCATTGTAGCTCAGCTCAAAAGGCCCATAGCAGCTTACATCTAATGGCTGTAATAAATGGCTGCAATGTGGTGGTAAAACAAAAAGAATAATATGGTTTGCCTTGGCCCATTCAATAAGACTGATAGATATATGGCTCCTGTGCCCATCATAGAGGACAAGAGAAGGTGAGTTGGCATCACGTTGTGGCATGTATTTGATCAGGTGCTCACGGACATATTCACTGAAAATTTCTGTGTTAGACCATCCAGAATCACTCATAGTGCCAGCAGCTCCTGTGGAAGATCCCTGCATTAGACTTTCAGAAAATCTTTTTCCAGGAAAAACAAAGAAAAGGGGTACTTGATGGCCTACTGCATTTCCCGCACCAATGATAGTTACAGTTTGAGTCCTCCCTGAAGTCACAGCTTGTAATTTGTATGTTGTTCCTGAAATAATTTTTGGAGGCTTGTGTTCTGTTGATAGTCCCTTTTCATCAACATTGAAAATTGCATTAGGGCGCTCTTGAAAGTTGTACGTCAGTAGAATTTTTTCAAGTTCTTCAAAGTACTTATCAATTACCGGTCTAGTGGCACTTCTTGCTCTAGCTGCTTCTAGGCTCCTAGGTTTTCTAACTCGTAATTCAGGCCACCGCCCAAGGAAATTATACAGCCAGCGTAAACTGAGTGGGTCTCCTTTGCCCTTTAATCCTAAGTTGATGGCATAATCTGTTGCCAAGTTGATGGTTTCCTGTCTTGTATATCCAAAACCAAGTTCAGCCATGGTATTGATATGTTTGGCAAGCAGAGACTCTTGTTCCAGTGAAAACATTGGAGTGGGACCAGATTTGATGACATCAAGACCAACACGACCTCTTATCCTATCTTTAAGAGTTGAACAAGGGACACCATACTTAGCAGCAGCTCTCTGCGCAGGCAAATTCTCCTCTATGACAGCATTATAGGCATCAGCCAGGGCGTCTTGGTCATAGTTGGCTCTGTATTTACCCCTAACTACTTCATGGACCTGAAAAATAATAAACAGAAAAAAAAAAGAAAGTAATACTATAGAAATATATATCAACACTTGAAATCTATATGTAAAGACACATTAGGGATTCCATATATATTATACATTTATTTGGCTTCAAAATTTATGAAATAAATAATTAATTTTGTGACAACTATTAAGATTGCTGTTATTATTGATAACATGGTACCTCAGTGCTTCCATAGTTTAAGCTATCAAAATGAGGGGGCGTGGTCTAATTTGCATAAGCGTCTGGACGATCATGATCAAAGGATGCAGCCGAAATTGTTTACAGTGGATATCGGATTTGATTTAAGGCAAAAACAAAGTGAAAAGACAAGAATAAAAAAGTATTAGGTAAAATTGACATTTTTGGGGGCTTCAACTTTGACGAGGATAAAGCTTACCTTTCGTATTTCCATTTTCAATGAGAATGGTTGAGAATCGTTAAGATGATAAATTCTGTCAAACTATCTTTGTTTACATTCGCTACGAACGCGCACGCACATTTGATTTCCGGAATTCCCTCGTGCGACGAAAACACGAGAGCGACGAAAAGTGGTTACGCCGGGATACTCATATAAATTTTCACAATATAAACAGTCAGATAATATGCCAGCAATGTAACGCGCTATTTATTTCGTGTCTATATATATATACAGTTAAGAACATCGTGAAATTAACAAGATAAGTGATTTTGGAATAATTTTGGAATTGTGAGTGAAATGCAGGGAGGTAATCCAATGTCGTTAAACATTATTCAAGATGAACAAAATCAACGATATTTTTTCCTCACTTTTATGTAATATGCGTAAAAGTTCTTTGAATAGCTTTCTATGTTTTTTTTTTTTGTTTTTTTCTGAACATATCATATGCTTACAAAGTTCAATTATTTAAGTGAAATCGTGGATTTTATCTACCGATTTTTGGTTTGAATGTTGTTGTTGATCTTATCATTTTAGTGATTTCGGAGAGGGTTTGAATGGTTTGAGTGAGTGTATGGAATTGATAAATGGTGCACTGAGTGAGCGATTAAGCATGGTTTTGATGGGAATGAGTGTCAATTTCACGATGCTATTAACTATGAATTATACTTCTTGCTAAAATTTGCTATTATCCTGTAACATCAAAATACTATTCAATGTTCTTTTACCGAATACATGTTGACGGTAATGTCCGATTAAAAGTTACCTGTTGGTGTACCAGAAAAAATACATTTGTGTGTTTAAAATAGTGAATTTTTTCGCGATTTAAAGTCGCACGTTATACAATGTTTTTTTTTTTCTTTTCAAAAATTTAGTCAATATCGCTACATTTATCTTTCATTTAGAACTGTCTATCTACCTACCTTCTTAACGCATAGTGAAGCCTCTGTTCACACTGTGCGGATGCACAGGCTGGTCAGTCTTTGCTTAAAGCCCCTGTCAGTGTTCATTAACATTTCGGAAACGCTAGACAATGATCTTAAACGACTATGTACACAAAAACTAGACTTTTTTTCTTATAGATATTTTGAATTTGTCATTCCGATACTCGGTAATGCAAGTGGTTATGACGCGATGATCTAAATATAGGCCTAACTTGATGAATATTTATGACCTACAACATGTCAAACTCCAATTTGAATAGCCTTCGCCTTGGCGTATTTCACGTGACCAAAATTTCATTTACATATATTTCTTATTCGGCAGATAATGCGTTTCCCGAATAAGCCATCGTTTGTCGATTGATTTGTGTTTTTATGTTACTCACCTTTCATAAGACTAAATCAAGAATAGTTATTCAAATGATGTTCACGAAATAGCATTTTTCTTTACTCTGAGTGCAGACGGGGGCTTTAACGCATATTTGACCGCCGTCATAGCGCAGTTGGTAGCGCGTCGGACTGTCAATCAAGAGGTCCCGGGTTCGATCCCCGACGGCGGCACTCATTCTTTCCAACTATTTGTCTCTCACCAATGGGTTGATAATCGTAGACCAATGTGAGATAGTAATTAGAGGCTAGGAAAGAATGTGGTGGTTGTACTGGTGAGAGAAATACCAGGAAACCATTGTTAGGTGCTCCAGCCGCCGCGAAATAACTGAAATAATGTTGAAAGCGGCGTTAAACTCAATTCATTCAATCAATGAACGCATATTTAAAATTGTTGGAAATCTCACGAACAGGCTCAAATAGTCTATTTATATATGCAGATGACGTCACAGAGTATGGTATGACAGTAAAGCTACGCCATCTTTCAGAAACCGATCGCCCCCAAGACTACGAGGCCGAATGCAGTATTTTAGAAGTAGATACAACGTATATCATAGACTTCATTAGAAAACACGGCAATATGGAATCCGTTTTGCGTGAGTATGAACAACTTTTTTCAATTGCGATATAATTCACAATAATTACTTATCCTGTCGATTTTGATTTTCTTTCAAACAAATCGCCAATTTTTTTGACATTCCAACGAGTCTGTGTAAAGAATCTACCCACAATGATAAAGAACATAGTAGGCCAAGGGCGTAACTACCATTACGCACATTATGCAAGTGCGTATAAGAAATGGCCACTGCCATAGCGCAGTTGGTAGATCGTCAGACTGTCAATCTTGACGTCAAGGGTTCGATCCCCGACGGCGGCACTCATTCTTTCCGACTATTTGTCTCTCACCAATGTGTTGATGAATTGTAGACCTATGTTGGATAGCAGCTGCTGGGTAGGAAAGGATGTGATGGTAGTACTGGTGTGAGAAATACCAGGAATCAATCGTAAGGTACTCAAGACGCCGCGATATGACTGAAATAATGTTTAAAATTTGGTCATTTCGAGGCGTTTTTGAATGGTTTATGAGTGTTGTGAACAAATGCAGTGAGCGCTGTGACGTCGCGCACGCTAATGCTTAACATTTTGTAACGTCGATTTTACCGTTTAGACGTTATTACATCATATTTTTGCTGAAGCGCTTTTTGTTTATCGCATGTAGAATTTCCCACGCGTACTTATTTTTTTTTATAATTGCTAAATGAGTTATATTCCGAATAAGAACGAATAAACTTTTTTCTGCTGGAAGCATTTTTACTACAAATCTGCTTTAATCAGTTTTATCTATGATTGCTGAAAAAGCCAGCGCGCAATGTAAAAACGTAAGACGTTAAAAATGATACGTTTTTTGAAAATTATGTCCACACAGCCAAATCTAAATATTTTTGATATTCTTAAATGTATCTGTACGAAAATTTTCCTTGTGATTGTACGAAAAAATAATATTTCAAAAATGTAGGATGATTTATGATAATCATTTTGATGATGGAATGCGGCAGCGAAGCATTTTGAAAACCGGCTATAAAATTCGCGTATGTAAGAAATTGTGTCCACACATATTTTCTCTCTTTATTTAGTTGATTATGACGTATTATTAATTTTAACCACACTAACGAAAACTAGAAAAAATAATATTTTTATTTTTGAATTTCACGAAAATTCATTTATCAATTATAAAGATATTGAGTAAACTTTCCCATTTTTCACGCCGATTTTTCGTTACAGTTTGACGTTTTACAACTTTTAAAATGTAAAATAAATCTCTATCAATTGTTTGTTATTTTACTGACGGTCATTTTGGTTCACCTACTAACATGATTTGACTTCTCGCGCAAATCTTTAGATTCTCAACATTTTTCATTAACCATTTAATGCATTTAAGGGATTTTAAATAAATCTACCCACACATAATTTGTTACGTTTTACAGGCGTTATTTAAGAGTTTTTGTAACAAAGAAACTTTATTAAACGGGAATTTTATTTTTCTTAATTCACCTAACAAATATACTTTAAAATTATGCTTTCTTGTGGTTCATTTGGTATAAAGAACATAGAAATTGACCAACAGGTTTGGAAAATATGGCAGATGAAACTTAACGGGAGACGTTCAATTTCAAATGTTAAGCATTACCGTGTGCGACGTCTGAGTGATCAATTTAAAACAAATTAGATCGAGATGAATGTCAAGTTCGCAATGTTACAAACTGTTCTCGACTCATCACTGCGTAGTCGTTATTCATGTTCACTTTTGAAGAGACTCTACATTTCTTTTAGGTACGTCACTCTTCATTAAAATAGCACGACGGTGTAATATCGTTCAGTATATGCTCATAAATATATAGACATACAAAGCTAATAGATATCAAAACGTCGACATCTATTAATGGCGCGCGCAAACTGACTAAATGCTTCCAATAAATGCTTGTCCAGCGTTCAAGACGAACGGAGCCCCGGAAAGGACATGATACATTCTTTCAGTATAACGAATTATTGTTTCGATAATCGAATGAGTAGTTCGTTAAAACAAATTAACATTTCGTTATAACGGATTAATATTTCGTAATATCGAAATATAATTTCGTTCAAACAAACTGTTATTTCGGTTTAACGAATAATTTTTAGTATTATACTTTTAGTATTACAAAATAGTATCATTTTGAACACTCGGTTGTTATCCTTCGCAACATGTAGCCACGCCTTCTACTGCCAAATTGTTACATGTGCGAGAGACAACTTTTTGCTCTCGACATAGTTTTTAATCGTTAATTCAATGTCAATATTTGAATAATGGTAGAATCTACATTGCTCAAGTATCGCGACGATCTTTTTCATCTTGGGTCTTTTTCATTATTTCTCATCAACGAAGGAGGGGGGGGGGGGGGGGGCTTGTTCGAGATTTATCGTCGAATCATAAGTGCTGTGAAACAGATTTGAATAATTTTTCAGAAAAATTTGAAAACTTTAAGGCTTTCGTTTACATTTGAAATTTGTAATCTCGAAAATCTTTTCGTTTCAATGAATTAGTATTTTGTTTTAACGAATGTATATTTCGTTTTAAAGAATTAGGATTTCGTTTCAACGAATTAATGTTTCTTTTTTCGAAATAAAACTCGTCATAACGAAATACTTATTCAATATAACGAATTAGTATTTTGTTATAACGAAATCATATTTCGAGAAAAACGAATTAAAAATTTGTTTTCACGAAATATCATTTCGTTATAATAAACAGGTCCTTCGTATATAACGAAATAGTATTTCGTTTTAACGATTTTTTCGTTGTATCGAATAAGTAATTTGTTAAAACGAATAAGTTTTTCCTTTTCTAGAAATAGAATTTCGTTAGAACGAAATTAAAAATGTATAGATAATTTCACCTACAGGGCTCCGTGAAGACGCTATTACGTTTGCTTACTTTTCCAAAAAGTTCAAAGGGTGCACGTAAGTACACGCTCACAGCCGGAAACGTTTCGCGATATCTTTATGATGAACGCATTTCACTCTTTTTCTTCTAATTTCAGAGGGGAAAGTGTGTGAGCGTAGCTATCATGGTCGACACACCTTGCTGACGTGCAGGATCAACATTGAAAGTTCGAAACTACGCGATGGTTCTATTACAACATGTGAACTTAAAGACAAAATGGGAAACAGAATATCTGTATATGAAATCGGAGAAGTTTGAATAAATATACACATATCAAATTTTGTCGAATTTATTGACCTTGTAGTGGGCGTGATTGTTTGTTTGTATGGATCGTTTTATTGTGACCCGTCGAACGCAATGCATATAAGGTAATTCAGAGAAATAAATATGTACCCGGAAAAGAGATGTTTCTAGATTAAGAAAATCAGCAAAATGCGCCACGAATCGACCCTAGTCAGCCTGCGCGATTCGCGCAGTCTGACAAGGGTCGATACTTAACGTACTATCCAGGTTGTTCATTTTCACCTTGTGGCTCACAATTTAATTAAACGTTGGATAGTCTTTGTTATTTACCCGTTCTCTTTATCAAACTTATTACTTTGTTAGCAACCAAATAAAGTTTCCTCATTTCTACGATGCATGGTTTTGTTTTGGTTTTTTTTTTTTTTTTTTTTTGTATTTACATGTTCTGTTACGGTCTGAATAAAACAATAAATGTATGCATATAGTACTTAAGAAGCCAACGATTTTCTGTAATTGTTTGCTAGCAACTAAATAATATATGTTTCATATGTTGTGATACATATTTATGTATTCACATGTTTTGTTACGGTCTAAGCAAGACAATAAATCTCCACTAAAGTAGCCAACAAGTTGTTGCCGTCATTGAAGCACTAAAGATCACCATTACAATTTGTTTTATCATGAAATTGACATTAACCCCTTTCAAATCCGTTCTAAATCGCTCATTCAGCGCTTCAATCATTCTTTCCAAATACTCAAACCATTCAAAATCGCTCCAAAACAACTAAAAAGATCCGATATATTCATAAGTACATCTAACATAAATAGCTTGAAACGATATCAGTGTCTGAATCAAATGCGTAAGCTATTTATAGAATTTGTATGCATATTTTATTAAAAGGAGTTAATTAATATCGCTTTTTTGTTTATCTTGACGAAAAAAAAGCGATGTTGTAGTAACTACCATTTTACTCAAAACTCGTTCCTCACACTCAATCAAAATAAAACACAAATAATTCCAAATCATTGAATATTGTCAATTTCACGACGAATCTAAATATTCTCTAATTTGGACTCACATTGTGTTTTTGGATGTACCTGGTTCCCTTTTACCAATGTGCTTACGAAAACTTGAATCGTATCTCAAAATTAAAAATCGCACTTGTCATTAATTGTTGGGTGCTGCCTTTCAACATCTCATTGCAATCGTTTTTAGAAAAAATCCGATGAGCTTATGCAAGAAGGAATTTCAAATTTAGTTAATACTGTAGAATCAACTTTAGGTTTTTACTTACGCAAAATAAAAAAAAAATCGTAAGATATTTAGTAGAGCGGGTCCCTAGATACCCAACATATACTCGAGCTTTTTGAATTGAAACCAAGTTTACAAAAGAGGCATGGAGGACAATAGATTTACGAAGCACATATTGTCAAATGCAAAAATTGACTTATTGTAAATTATTGCATAAAATGTACGTTTATGAGTCGTTAAAGACATACGTTAACGGATAAAAACCCGGGCGTTAACGTGAGAAAACGTGGATTAATATAGGATAAATTCATGTTTTTGAGGGCGTTAACATTTGCAGAAACCTGAAAAATGGTTTAACACCCGAGCGCGTTAATGCATTTTGAAGGTTTCTGCTAATGTTAACGCCCGAAAAAACGTAAATTGATGCTATTATTGCACAAAAAGAAAGGGAAAAAATCATAGAAACGCTTCAAAACGATCCACAAAACTACGAAAACGCCGGCTTAAAATGCGTCATGCAGTATTATCGTCACTTTTGTTCATACAGCAATTGCTTGGTAAATTCATGACGTCACATTAACACGAGATCAACGTCCTTAGTTACGCTCTAAACTAACTTTAACCATAGATATGTTAGATGCATTTTACCTATCAATATGTAGATTCGTTAGAATCAAAGATTAGGCGTATTACTGACAAAATTCATTGATTAATATTTTTGAAGTCAACAAATGTTGCAGAAAAAGGTCAGTATAATTGGAATCGATAAGCTGTATAGGCCCCAGATCGAGGATATTTAAGTAAAAAAAGCCGGGCGTTAACGACGCGTTAATTTACTGTTTAATCCACATTTTCTCCCGTTAACGCCCGGGTTTCTTAACGTATACCCATTGCAGTTAAAAACATCGATTCGTCTCAATCAAAACCATTCTAAATCGCTCACTCAGCGCTCCAATCATTCATTTCAAACACTCACCCAAACCATTCAAAAACGATCAAACCCATTGAAAAATATAAAATCAAAAACGTCATTCAAAATAAATTTCGATAGAGAAAAATCGAGACCTCACTGACATAATTCAACTTGTTAGCGTCTCATAGGTTCTTGAAGAAATAGGAAGCTATGTATACAACTTGAATGCATTTTTATTAAAGGGTGGTAATCAATATCGCAAATTTTGTTCATCCTGAACAAAATTTCCGATAAAGGATTAGCTCTCATTAAATTCACTCAGAACCCGCCCCTCACACTCATTCATTTTCATTCCTCAATCATTCAAAAATCATTCGCCTTGTCAATTTCACGATTTTGTTAACTGTACATCCCTAAAACGCACATATTATGAAATAACAAGTAAATTCAAGTGCCGTTAACGTCCGGCTAATTTTTCACGTAAATATCCTCAATCTGGGCTTATACACTTTATCAGTTTCTATGTCTAACATTATTATTGACTATAAATAAAGACGTGATCTTATTCACGCGTAAAACTTTTGTGACGTCATAAATTTACCAAGAAACGTCGGTATAACATAGAGACGGCTCGAAGCAAAATGCAATTTTTCGACACATTATCGGTTTTGGGGGTAGTTTAAAAGCGTTCCTATAATTATTTTGCACATTCTGTTTGAATAAATACTAGAGTCTAATTTTTTATGCAACAATAGCGTTTTTTTCACGTTTATTTTTAAGGCGTTAACATTTGCAGAGATCCTCAAAAATGATTCAACACCCTCGTGCTTCGCACTCGGGCGTTAAACCATTTTTCGAGTCTTTGCAAATGTTAACGCCCTCAAAAACGTGAATTAATCCTATGATTAACTTTGACACTCTCAAGTATTTATTTCGATAGGCAATAGTAAAATCATTCTTTAATTTTTAGAGCATTTCACCAACACGTATTAAAAGTTTACATCATTAACACAATATTTTTTACCGTCTTCACGAGTCATGGGTATCGAACCGACAGCTTCTTCTCAAGAAAAGTAAAACGTTCGTAACCCTTGGTTCGACAAGATGAATTTTTACCCGAAATCAATTTAATTAATCGGAAGAAACCCGTAGCCTGCTGAATTAATTGCCCAGTTTAAGCCATTTCAACAAGTTCGGTTATCCCCCCCCCCCCCCGAAAAAAAATAAAAATAAAAAATAATGATTAACTTAGAAAACGCGAAGGCTAAGACCAGACGGTGCAGGCTGATTTAAGTATAACTGCCTGCCAAAGAATATGCTGTTTACAGCATTAGAAGACGTGAGGCGTAGAGGGTCGGCGTGGCTCGACTGACCATCAAGTTTGTCTTCGAGCCTATCTGATATTTCAGGAATTTTATTTATAATATGACCTATATCGCGGGAATGAAATAACCCCTTTGAATATTTTTGATATTACACGGGTGTTATTACACTAGTGGAATAACTAATCAAATGAGCTAGGAACGAATAGTAACGTTTTATATTTTCGTTATGAAAATGACGTCATATACTAGTAATGCATTCGGTGACGGCATTCCGCAAACGGGGTTAAATGTTTCGGGGAATAACTGGAATCGATAAATATCTGAAATTTCTTCGTTTTATTACCAAAAAACGATCATATAATAAAAAGAACTTTAAATTTGTGCTCATTAAATACCGAATTTATTAGACTCGTCATCTATAAACAGATAAAGACTCGTTAATTCGATAATCTCGTTTTTATCTACGTATAGATGACTCGTTTCGGTATTCAATGACCACTCATTCAATATCCTCTAAATTATTATCATCTTGAGGTTTCAACTGAAGACCATCCCTTTTTAGGACTTTATGGCGTTAATAGGAGTTCGCAAAGTGAAATTCTATAATGTCCCTTTTCCCTTGTTTGAAGGCGATGGTCCTAATGACCCTACGATCATTCTATGAAAGTATCAAGAATATCAATTGATATTTGAAGACTTTATCGAGTAAACACGAAATAATTGGACGAACGACGAACTTTTGGGAAACACACTATGGCTATGTTTTTTCTGGCCGTCGGTCAGTAGAGCTTTACAGTTAGTTACATCGTGAAATTGTTATTCTCCTCAATCAAAACCATTCTAAATCGTTCACTCAGCGCTCCATTCTTTCATTCCAAACTCTCACTCAAACCATTCAAAAACGCTCAAGGCCATTGAAAAATAAAGAATCAACAACGTCGTTCAAAATAAATTTGGATAGAGCAAAATCGCTATTTAAATGATATAAATCAAATTGTAACCGCCTAATAGGTTCTTGAAGAAATAGGAAGCTATGTGTAGAACATGTAATGATATTTTATTAAAGGGAGGTAATCAATATCGCTAATTTTGTTCATTCTGAACAAAATTTGCAATAAAGGATTACCTCCCATTAAACTCACATAAAACTCGCTCCACACTCTCATTCAATTTCATTCCTTAATCATTCCAAAATCATTCACCTTGTCAATTTCAAGATGTTGTTTACTGTAGGTGGTATATTGTCATCTCGTAGGCGGGGCTCTCTGTAGTATTGTTTCCAATCCAACCTTTTCAAACATTGAGGTTGAATTTTCTGACGCGGGGTATTTCAGCAAAAATATATTGTTGTAGCTTCCCCGTATATACGCTGCGTATTGTGCGTATCCACTTATTGAGATCACAAGAATAGTAGAGCGTGAGAGAAGCTGTTGCTCAAGTACGGCATAATACAGACCGTCACAATTGGCGCCATGGTCCACATGCAACTTGGTTACATTTGGTTCAATAGATGCCACATGTGGAAACCTTGCTTTCGTTTCTTTTTTAACAACTTCATTATCAGTGGCCATGTAAATTGCAAATGTATCTTTATCTGTATATTGTTCAAGAAATTTCATGAATACGGGAGCATCTCGCTCAACTTTTAGAAAATCTTCTCGATAATGGACCCCTACCATTTTCAGATTTCCATTATTTGTGATATCTTTAATGAACTGATCTCGGTCAACAACTATCCGAGGCACGGGTTTGAATAACGTATGCCATAATCCGCTTATTTGTTTTTCTAGCGGTAACGTAAATAACCACGGCATCTTTTGTCTTGCTGCTGGGTGTGTTCTCACTCTGTTTAGAATTAGAACGTTGATATTGTGTAGAGTAGCTACTTGTTGACTCCATATATCATCCGTTTTCAGGTAAGAGAAATCGGTAGCAATATTACCATGCCCATCTATATAGGAGGTGTAGAAATTACCTTTATTTCTTGCAGCTGCCACGTAAGGCATGCATTTAGACCAGTCATAGTGATTTGGTTCTAGGTATTTTTTCAGGTCACATGGTTTACGATGGTCAACTACAAGGGTCCGATTGGTCAGTATTGCCAAGAGAAAGGATGATATAATTCCCTTTTCTCGGTCGGCAAGGCCCCCACAATAAGCACCTGTACACTCGTAAACTAAAAGTTTTTTGTCACAATCCGGACTTGGGAATTTGAAGTCACCAAAAACTTCTAATATCTCCGACGTAAGTAGATAGCCACAGTTACGGCATGCGGAACTACCAGAGCTAGTAACATTAATTGTAGAAGTGATTCGTGTAGCATTTCTTACTGTATCGTTCTCCTTAAAGTTAATGAATTTCATATGTTTTGATATGACTTGTATTATGCTTGGTCTGAGTGTCATCTGTGAGTTTTGAAACATCGCAAAGATCAACAGCAGTAGAACGACTAGTATCTGAAAAAGAAAAATCTTATTCGAGTCTACGCGTAACAATTCCAACAATTTGACATGTGCGTGAAGGGCCAACATTAACCAACCCCGAAAGTCGGAAAGTATAATTAGAAGTTTCCCTGACTTTTTAAACACGCATTTGGACCTTATCTTTCAACGAAGCGTAAAGTTAAGATCCTGGTCAGACTGTGAAGATGCACAGGCTGGCCAGAGTCATTGCTTTGAGCACATTTGAAATTGTTGGAAATTTCACGCACCGGCTCATTTAGTAACATCATGAAAGTGACAATCACCTCGATCAAATTAATTCTAAATTGCTCACTTTCCGCTCAATTCATTCATGACAAACATTCACTCAAATCTCTCAAAAACGTTCCGAAATCGGTAAAGGTTATGCGCAATCGTTCAACAAGATCAACTTTGCATTGAAATCATTTCACGATAAATGTTAGCTGGTGTGATTTTGTAAAGCGTTATATTGGTACTTAGATATACAAAAAATGGAAAGCACGAACACTTTTTTAAAGGGCGATAATAAGGTATCGCAAAATTCGTCCAATTGTGACGAAATAAGCGGTGTTGTTTAATCTCCCTTAAATTTCATTCAAAACTCGTTCCACCCACTCAATTAAAATCATTCCGCATTCATCCAAAAATTATTCACATTGTCAATTCCACAATGGTGTTAACTGTACGTCGTTCAACTTGAATGAACACCCAAGTTGTAATGTTTCAATAACCCATCACAATGACTTCTTTATTAAGGATTACTTTAACACTTAACAAACGTCGAGAAAATGACATGTTGAATGGATTTTGAATGATTTTGAAATGATATTGAACCAGTTTCTGGAGCAAGCTTTTAATTAAATTAAAGGAAGACAAGACAAAACTACCATTTTCGTCCAAAAATCGACGCAATTACGATATTTCAATAACTCCTTTTAAAACATCGATGTACTTTCTGTGTGCCTTGACGTACAATGCAGACGCTTTAAAATCTACCAGACTTAATATAATTTGATAGATTTTTACTTACGGTTTACTTACGGTCTCCGGATCAATGGTAAGCTTTTAGCTTCTTGGGATCCTCCATTTTCTTGATTCTCACAATTTGTGTTTGCACAGTGCGCCTAGCAGCTGGGGTTAGGTTAAGAGGGTGATTTTTCCAGTGATTGTTTAAGTTACTTTTGAAGGCGTTTAGAGACGGTGACATGATTACATGATTACATGGTTTGGCAGATTGTTCCATGGTTCTACGATCAATTTTTTCTGATCTCTGTGCTAGATTGGCATTGAAGAGTTTTAAGTTGTTCCCTCTTGTTCTCTGGTAGTTGATTAATTTGAGTAGGTTTTCATTTGATGTTATATCAAGCTGGTTTAGGATTTTATACACCTGGATTACATCTGCTCTCTGACGCCTGTATTCTAGGGATGGTAGTCTAAGTTGAAGAAGCCTTTCTCTATAATTCAGGTTGCTGATGCTTGGTAAGATTTTAGTTGCTCTTCTCTGTACGTTTTCTATGGCTGTTTTATGTCTTTTTTTAGGTAAGGGGACCAGACAGGGCCTGAATATTCTAGATCAGGTCTTATTAATGATTTGTAAAGATGGAGGAACATGGTTTTGTCTAGATAGGTAAAGGTTCTTCTGATGATGCCCAGGTTTCTATTGGCTATGTTGATTTTTGATGTTATATGTGAATCGAAGTGAAGTTTTTTGTCAATTATGACCCCTAGGTCTTTTTCTTCGTCGACGTTTTCTATTTGTTCTCTAGACATGTCAGGCTTTTTCATAAAGTAGTCAGTGTTTGTCCCTTGTATTCCAAGATGTAGTCGCTTGCATTTCTTTTCATTAAAGGAGAGATCCCAAATGTATGACCAGTCACAGAAGTTGTCCGTTGTTCGTTGGAGATTCTCTTCATCTAGAGTTGAGTTAATGACACTTTAAGTTTTAGTATCATCTGCAAATGGCTTGACAGTAGTTTCAGCTATGTCGGGAAGGTCATTTATGAAGATCAAAAATAGAGTTGACCCCAAAACACTTCCTTGTGGAACACCGCTTGTCACATCAATATGTCTTGACTTGGCTTCATTTATGACAACTTGTTGAGTTCTGTTTTTAGTAGGTCTTTTATCCATTGGTTGGTGTTTCCTGTAATGCCATATGCTTCCAGTTTTTTTTTTTTTAATAATTTTGTATGTGATAGTGTGTCGAAAGCTTTTTTAAAGTCATAGAATATTATGTCTATTTTTTTCCTGAGTCTATTGCTGTCGTCCAATCCTCTAGTGATTCTAGTAGTTGTAATTGGCAGGATTTACCCTTTCTGAAGCCAAATTGGTTTGATGAGATCAAGTTGTTGCTAGTCAGGTGGTTTGTGATTTTATTCCAAACAATCTTTTGCATCAAGTTAGAACAAATCGGGCTAATGCTGACTGGTCGGTAGTTTTCGGGTTCTTGTTTATTTCCTGATTTGAATATCGGAGTGACTAGAGAATTTATCCAAGCTGTTAATACTTTGCCTGTTGCTAAGGATCTGTTGAATATCTTTGATAGGGGAGACACTAAGGACTCCATGCATTCTATGATCAGTTTTGGATGTATTTGGTCGGGTCCACTGCATTTGTTTGGGTTCAATTCTTTAATTGCATTTCTAATATCTTCTTCTGATATGTTGTAGCCCTCAAGTTCTTCGTTTGTTTTTAAACTTATAGATGGATTTAACTTGTTGTCTTCTTTGTATACACTTGAGAAATAGTCGTTAAGGAGGTTTGCTCTGTCCATATCGTTTGTAATTTGAATGCCATGTTTGTCATTTAGCGGGCCAATGTTTGTTTTTGTTTTTGTATTGTCTCGGACATACTTCAAAAATAGTTCGCTGTTTCCTTTTATGTTTGATGCAAGATCTTTCTCGAAGTTGTATTTCGCATGTCTCATGGCAGAAGTGGCCTGGTTTCTCCTTTTTTGTAGTTCTCAAAGTTTGCGTTGGTTTTACAATGCAGGTATTTCTGCCATGATTTTTTCTTTTCTTTGAGTTTATGTTTTGTGGTAAAATCAACATAGGGTAGTTTACTGTTGAGTTTTGGATTTTCTTTGTACACTGGTATGAAGGTTTCGATTAATGTTTTGAGTTTATCGACAAAGAATTCCCAATGCTCATCAATAGTGCCCTCGTTTGACAATCTACTCCAATCTGTGTTTTGAAGTTCTTGATCCATGCTGGTATAATCGCCTTTGAAGAAATTTCGTCTAATGTTATGTTTGCTTGTCACCCTTTCTGTGTAGCACATGAAGTTCAATTTTAATACTTCATGATCACTCTTTCCTAATCCTGGGTAATGTTCTAAATTTTCAGCCATGTTTTCTTCGTTAGTTAGGATTAGGTCCAAGATTGAAGATTCAGTATTGTTTCTGTAGCGTGTTGGTTTGGTAACATGTTGTGTTAGAAAATTGCCTCTAACTTTTTCCAGGAATACTGATGCTGGGTGATTTTCACTAACGTAAGTACAGTTTCTAACCCAGTCAATGTCTTCATAGTTAAAATCGCCTACTACGCATAAGTGTGAACAGCCACATGATGCAGATTGTTGTAGTAAATTTCCCAGTTCTATGATTGAGTCATTGTTTAATGTTGGGCTTCTGTATACACATCCAAATAATAACAAATAGTTATTTTTCAGTTGATTTTTTGTCCGCACCGATTCAATATTACTCTGTTTCAAAGTGATTTCACAACTATTTAGGTGTTCTTTCACATAAATTATTGTTCCTCTTCCATTTTCCTTTTTGTATGTGTAGTGATTATAACCATGAGTGTTGTAGAAGGAGTCTGATATTTCTAGACTTGTTGTCTTTCGATGTGTTTCGGAGATAGCTATAATGTCTGGATTTTCTTCAGTTATGGTCAATTTTAATTCATTCATTTTATTGGATAGTGAGTCTCCATTTGTGTAGAATACTGTTAGTTTGTTTTTGTGGCTGTTCACATTGTATTTATTTACATTGTTAAAAATAAAACCAACATCCTAGATACGCTCAACAGTTGGAGAAGTTGGCGCAGCAGTATTCATATGACTATCAATTGTTGTTGTATCCATATAAGTTCCAACAGTTTCATCCAGCATGTCGGTTTCTTCTTTTGTTTTTTGGATAGGTAATCTTGTCGATTCTGTATTTTGTGAAGCGGATTGGATATTTTCCTTTCTATTTTTGGTATTTTCGGTTATGTCTTCATTTTTTCTTGATATATTTGGAATGATGATTTTTTCATCACGTATTTTTGCTGTTGGGTTGATTTGTCTAGCACATTCAAGCTCATTTGGGGTCGATTTTCTTTCTTCTCTTTGTGAGGGTGTTAAGTCCGCAGTGATGATGAAAATTTTCAGCTTTGTTGATTGTTTACTTTTGATGTGTTTTGCGTTTACTAGAAGGCCTCTTCTTTTGTTTTTGTTATCCAAGATTAGTTTGTAGGGTCTTTGCTTGTTTGGCTCTATTGTCCCTATGCGGAAACCTTTTAACAATGTTATTTCAATACCTAGCATTTGACCTATTTCTTTGATTAAATTTTTATCAGCTTCCTTTCTTATTCGCGAATCATTACTGTCTTCTTCTGGCAGATTGAAGATCATGAGATTTGAACCCCGCAGTCGTCGGTCTTCAAGTTCTTTAACACGGGTGTCAATTTGTTTATTTAGCTCTGACTTCAAAGATTTCTCTATGTCTTCCTTCAGGGAATTTATTTTACTTTCTGTTTGCACTTCAATTTTGTCATACATCTTGATGTCCATTTTAGCCATGTTAAACTCCAATTTGGTAATTCTCTCATTGCTGTTGTTTTTCATCTCTGCCACAGAGCTTTCTAGTCGAAGAAGGGTTGGGAGTATGTAACGGCAAGTTGGACAGGTCCATGATAAATTGAGTCCTGGCGAACAAATCAAGGAGTACTGTTCATGCGATATTTTTGTACAGTTTAGGCAAAAACTTAAACCACAGTGTATGCAAGTTAGATGTTCGGTATCAGAATTTATTGTGGTCTCACATTGAGGGCAAACATCACAATCAAAGCCTGTCTTGATCTCTTTTTTGAGTTGGTTTTGTCCATACGAGGTGTGCTTGTTAGGTTACAACTTTGTTGTTTTCTTAGGAGTGAATTGTAACTAGATTCCGCCATGTTTGTGTTTTTTGTGTTGTTGTGACTTTTAATTATCTAGTATTTGTATGTTTTAATTTATCAAGATAGAATGTACAAGGAGGTTGGGCGTCCCTACCTTCCTTTCCTACCTCAATAAAAGAGCTAATAGTTTGTTTCAGCACTTTTGGGTTATAATGATTTCTTGAAAATCTTATTTATCAAGATAGAATGAAGGAACAAGGAATGAATGGCTAATCGTTTTGATCGATTTCGAATTGCTTTAAGAATTTCGTAGCGTTTGTTTGATTTATTGGACTGAATGTTTGAAATGAATAGATCGAGTGAGCGATTTAGAATGGTTTTAATCGAGATGAATGTCAATTTCACATTGTTGCTAACTGTGTTTGTGTGTTTATAGACGTATCAAGTGGTTTCTCATCCTTATGAGGATATTAAAAATTAATTGCTCTTGATCTATTGGCCAATTTCAACTTCTATTTATAATAAAAAATAATTATTACGTTTTAACTTTTCTATTTTTTTTCTATTCTTGGGTCATGGCATATGATTACGAATTTACTGTTTACCTTTCAAAGAATTCAAGATGAATCTGAAATAACCGAATTGGACGCCTTCGACGATTCCACGACATATACCTCAGCAATGATACAGCCATAAAAGGGCGTCGTTTCGCACGAGGGTTACACGACATCAAAAGCATCAACGTCCGCAATGAAGATAACACTGAATTCAAAAAATAATATACATCGAAATATTAAATCTCGACAAATAATAATTTGATAACGAAACGCAGTGATTTACTGCGATTTATTATCATACTATAAATTGCCCAAAATATCTTAAGAGACGATTGTTTTTCTTTGTAGACATTGACCAAATTACCACCAGAAGCCGAATCAACTAAAATATGACCCAAAATAACGACACCTACAGGCTGTACGTCCGAAACACGTTCAGGTCTATGGAAAAGCCCGAGCGATAAGCCGAATGGCAATACATCATTCGGAAAAACACTCGGACCTTTTCGTAAAATGGAAAGTTGCTCAGATGTTATTGTAGTAATTTTGGGTCATTTTCTAGGTTATTCGGCTTCTGGTGGTACTTCGGTTGTTAAATACGCGTGAGGAAACTCACAATTTGTTATTCTTTCCGATCGTCGGTTGGTTATTTTTGGGCACATTATAACCTGATGACAAAACGCAGAAGAACACTGCGTTTTGTTATAAAAGTGAATATGCAAAGTATCATTTTTGGGGGATGATTTTGTTTTGATCAAAGACATCTTGATGTATTTGACGTCACAGGAACCATCGTGCAAAACGACACGCATTCACGGCTACGCCCTCTTTATTCCCGAGGTCTTATCCGTAGAATCGCCTAGGGTTCTCGATCGGACATTTTTCGTAATGTTCGTAATTGTTCGGGCATAATCGGCGTTCTGCAGTTCAGGTTCAATATCATTCATATTTCTTACCATTATACATGACTTTATAGTTCTAGAAGCCACGTTCTGTATTTCTGGATTAGCCATTTTATAAATTCTGAAATAAACAACAGACAATTGGATAAGAATTAGATAAACGGTGTCTCAAATCTTCGTTAAATGTCGATGAAAATTTATATAAAAGTATTGTTTGTTTCAATTTGGATTTAACGCCACTTTTAATTATTTTTTTTTTCAGTCGTTTCGCATCAGCCAGATTAGCTAAGTCGGTAGAGCACCTCATTAAAAAAAAACCTATAATCTATATAAAAACAAAAACAAAAAAAAAATAAAAAGATAAACACACACACTCTAACTCGTGAATTTCACGATGTTGTCAACTGTACCAGGAATCTGTTGTAACTTGTTACGTACTTAGTCGCCGCGAGTGTGTTTTCCATTTGTTTATCGTCGCTATCGTAGCATATGTCCATGATGAGAGACGCTAGAAAAGACGGTAAGTTGTTGTAAAACGTTTGCGCATGCGTGAAGTATGGACGCGGTTTTTGAAAACAGGAAAGAATAAAATAAAAAATGGATATAAATCAAGATAAATAGAGACTATCGTTACGTTTACAGTTTAAAAATGTGTCTAAATGTTCTATTGCGAGGATTACGAGAGAAAAATGATAGTTTGGACATATTATGGGGAGAAAACGCAATTCGAGTAAATTCACTCCAGAGGCTAATGGCAAAGAAAAAAGGCGGGCTACATTGAGTACAAAAGAAAACCCCCAAATTAATAACAATTCATCAAATATGCCCAAACAATCAGGAAATATGAACAATATGAACAATCAGTCTCAAATTCAGTCACCGGTGAATGGTAGTTTTGTGAATTACGGCCAGAACTATGCGTCACCGCAGCTACCAATAGCACAGGTACGCAATTGACATACATATATCTGAACAAACTAGAGCTGTCGCATAGGAGACTTATACCCCTACCAGCGCTTTGTCCAAATACAAGTGCTGTTAGTGAAGGATGTGTTTGTAAAAATAATTTGTGACCTTGACCTTTGACCATTGTGACCCATAATCATTAGGGCATTTCCTTTGGTTTTAAACAACATTTGTATGAAGTTTCATGATTCTAGGTCTCTTGGTTCTTATGTTGGAGTCCGGAAACGAAAAGATCTACGAACGGACGGATGGACAGACAGACAATTTTAAGCACTGAAACCAATACCACAATAAACCTTAACTGTTATTTATTATAGAGGTAATTGATGGCCTTAGACGCTCATCTGGATGTAAATCCCCTTCAAATCTATTATAGTAAATATATCACTTAAAGGTGTCTCGAAATATATGCTATTTTACTCCTATATATTTCAATTCCGTAACATATAAAATGTTCTGATAACTCTAGGATTTCCTGAGGAAATTTCAATTGTATTCGTGTGTTCAACAGATAATTCGAAAACATTTCCTAAAGACCAACTGCCCCGTGTTTCCGAAAGGTATATCCCCAAAGTCAAGTCAAGATATTAACGCGCCAACAAATATCTCGTAGAACTTTTAAGGTTATTCAATGGTATTTGTAAATTTTTACCATAAAAAACACGAAATTGTTAAGTGAAATGCCAAATGACCATTTTTACAGTGTTTCCAGCACATCGTCTTCAATAGAAGGATTTATGGCCTCGCCTCTTGACCTCCGTCAAAACACAGCCAGATTTGAAAACGTCAATTATCTTCAAAATACAGGGTCAACAAACATAAAATCGTATGATGGCGACCTAAACGTCGTAACTACAAGTTGTAGTAACTTCGTTTAAGTCGCCCATCGTGAGAAAACATTTAAAAAAAAATGGAGGTAAATTTCGGAGTTCAACAGTCATATCGCTATAAATATAATAATTAGATTTGTGGACAGAATCGAGTGCATAGGAATTTCATAGGGTCCCTTTAGCAATTTTAAACAGATAAATTGAATACGCGCACGAACGTTTTGAACTGGAATTAATTCTATATGAAAATGTCGTTTAACCTTAGATACGTCTGGTCGATAAGCCCTTTGACCCTTAATCATTGCATGATTGTTTCTATTTTTGTGGGTGATATTGCGTGAACAAAATTCCGTTAACTGAAATTTCTTTTGGTTTTTAAACGGATCATAATCATTTTAAAATGCAACGTTGCATCTTTATGACCCCACAATCATAATTTGATAGTTTCTAGAGAACATGGCAATGTGTACGGACGATGGATACTATCCCAGTAGCTCATTCGGCCTTATGGTGAGTAGATAGTACTTTTTAAATCATTTCAAAGGGAAGCAAACTTTACGTTTACTTCATGTGATTAAGAAATCTTTAGTTATTTCCCCTTCTACATACTATATAGGAATATATATCTAGCTTTATAAAGCAAAGATGCACAGATTCGTTTCTCTATCGTAAAAATTCAGATAACTTGAAAAATGAAAATAAATTCAATAAATTCAATTACAGACACAATAATGATTGTGCGCTCCTAAGGCTTAACTTGCCCCAAATTAGCAATTTGTATTTGAAATTCAATTTCAGCAAAATAGATATTGAATATTCTTTTTGAGTTTTAGACCATTGACATAGTCATTTTTTTTATTTAAGGTTAATTCTTTATTAACCAGAATTTTGCATAAGCAATGTGCTTTTAAGAGTTCAAGCACATTGCAAATGCAAAATTATGGTTAATGAAGAGAATACTATTAGCCTTTTATAATATACTTAGTTCCAAAAGAAAGTGTGCACTTTTGAATTTCTGATATCTCTGAAATTACACAATCTATCGTCATGGAACGTAGTATGACTATCCCAAAGAGTATGTGCAAACGTTATTTGAAAGCAAAAATCGCGGGGTGAGCAAAAATTTTCTGCTAAATTGAGACATTTGATTTTGCATTGCTTGCATGTGCATCACGAGTTAGACGTATAATTGGTCTGAAAATGCATTTAGCTGAATCTTTGCCGCTCTACTAAGCACAAAATCACATCTTCAATACAATTGGGCATGATGCTACAACGTGGTTGACTATCAATAAACGCCGTTTAACAAAATCGAACATTGTCAGATTTAGAACGTCATTAAAATTGATTGAGCATTCGTGTTCCAATAGGAAAAGAGGTCATCATTTTGTAAGGCCTTTAATAATCAAATCGAGATATCATAGAACGCCATAGCACCATTCAACTACAAGTTACTGACCTAACAACGTAAAGATATTTAACGTTGGCTTACATGTAACGTCTGCATAAAAATTAAAACTTTTGTTTTGAAATTGCTAGGAATGACTTCTGAATCTCTATAATGCAATATCAACTCAAAGCTCTTACCAAAGAAAAAGTTGTAAGGAGGTCAAATCTCAACAATTCATGTTCTACCATTGCGTATGCAGCAAACGGTACTTAATCAAAATCTGATTTGATTTTTATTTTCAAAAGGTCTTGCCTAAACTATGGTATCAAATTTACCCCATAATTGTCCCCCAGCTTTGTAAAATCAAGAGAAATGCAAAAAGTGAAAGTGCACACTTTCTTATGGAACTCAGTATATAATATAATAATCATGACTCTGTCAATTGTTTTGAATTCAAAAAGAATATTTCAATATCTAATTGCTACCGATTTTTGTCTTAATTTTGATTACCCGCCCCTGCTGCTGCTTGACAATTGCTAAAATAAGAATTTCTAACAATTGCAGACGAGTTTGCATCCTGAATACAGGGCAGAGGAGAATAAGGTTAAAAGGTTTTCGGCGAGAATATCGCTAGTGGGAAACAAAACCGCATTCTTTACAATGTTTCCTTTGGACAAAAAGCATCGGCATTTGTAGTATGAATGTGTCAGCCCGATTAGCTCAGTTGGTAGAACACCGGACTTCAATACCATCGAAGTTCGACGGCGTGGGTTCAAACCCGGGCTGGCACACTAACACACTAATTGTCTTTCGGATGAGACGTAAAACTGAGGCCCCGTGAGACGGTGCCTTTACACCGAACACGTAAAAGAACCATGGCGGATCTCAGCAGTCATGTCTCCTTGCACTATCCCCCGTAACAACATACCGTCTTCTGGGGGCGTCGCTCATATGGGCCTGTGCTTCGGTAGTGACGATAAATAAACGGAAATACACACAGTATGAATGATTAATGACGCACTGTTTGTAAATTAAAGGCGGAATTTGGTGATTTCACGAATCACCGGACCGTAACCTCGAGATTCGTGAACCGAATCGTATTTATACGTTAAACATATTTTATCGCATCATTGAATAGTGATCGAGGTCATTTAATATATACCAATTCCATTTAAAAAGGCATAATTTTCATCATGCTATCTGTTGATTTTTCTCCCTTTTTAAGGCATTTTTTTAGTTTATAGTGATATGATAAAAGATATTTCAATAAAAACTTACTGTTAGAAAAATCATTTTCTCATATAGTCAACCTTGTGTTGTTAAACGAACGGACATCAGCCGTGCGTACAGAATCACAAAACGGTGCTAACAGTTAGCCAATTGTACCCCTCTTTCCACGCAAGCGAACGTGCAAAGCAGGGTATAATTGGAAAACTGCTTGCAGCGTTTTGTGATCCTGAACGCAGGGCAGAAATAAGCTTGTCTCATGAAGAAACGTCACTATAAAGTCATCTTTTAAACGAACTTAAACGCGACATTACTTTGGTGATGGAAGAAAAAGGCGTGTTTAAAAAGGAATGGAATATTGTTTCTATGAGAAAATGATTCTGTTACTCGATTTTATGCGAGACAATGTGATTTAAAGTCGTTTTAACCCTTTGCTGTTTAATCCCTGCTTTTTACGTGCCTGTGATTTTATGATGGAGAAAACATTGTGAAAAAAGAAGAAATCGCTTCTGAAAAGCAATTTCTTCTTTTTCTACACTGTTTTCTACCCTTCTGAATGGTTATTTTTCAAATTAAATCCACTTTAAATTTTCGTCTGCAAAACCTTTGAATTTGGACAGGTCAAAAATTTTGTAAAACAGGAAAGGGTTAAATAGACCTCGCTAAAGAACTGTACACTTCTACACTCAGTTAAGATCAGTTTGTCTCAATCAGCTCATTTACTAATGAAATATTTGACGGAGAAGCATTGCAAAATATTTGGATGACTACATGTGTCGTCCGGCGTGTTGGCCGAGTGATCAGCCTGCTTGACTCGTAAGATGATCGGTGTGGGTTAGAGCCCCAGAGGAGGCAGGAAGATATTTTCTTACTCTTGAGGGGGAGGGGCGGCAGGATACTTTACATACAGAGCCATTGTCCAACCAGCTTTAAAATCGATTAGAATCTGCAGTTTCTCCTCATCTGATTTAAACCTATTCATTTCACATCGATTTGAAAAACATGTTCTTATAGCTTATATTAATCCCTTTCGATTCTGCTTCCTAAGAAATTCACCAGTTCTCTCGCCGTTTGTATGGGCAAATGAGAGACCCAAGATTAATAGCCGCTTCCGAGAATCGAACTTTAGACTTCTCAGCAAAAAAGCCGACGATCAACCTCTCTACTACAGACACCACGGACGCTTCTCTCTCTAACGCGCATCCAGGTTGAGTCGGAACGAAGATTGAAATACACTTAGTTACATCGTGAAATTGACATTCATCTCAAACATAACCATTCTAAATCGCTCACTCAGCGCTCCTTCACTCATTCTTTCTTTATACTAACTCAAACTTCAAAAACGCTCAAAAATCGCTAAAACGGATAAGATAAACAACTGCATTCAAATAATTTATCTAGAAAAATCGCGATTTCACTGACACAATTGAATTTGTGAGCGTCTGATTGGTTTATGAAAAAATAGGACGCTATTTATAGAATTTGTATGAAACATTTATTAAAGGGAGAAATTAGAAATCGTTGTTTTTGCTCACCCTGAACACAATTAGCGGTATTGCAATACCTACCTTTAATTTCACTCAAAACTCGCTCAACGGACTCATTCAGTTTCATTCTAGGCCCATTACAAAATCATTCACCTTGTCTATTTTATGATGTTGCTAACTGTTTCTTAGAGTAAAAAAAATATTTTGGATTTTCTTAGAACTTTTCTGAGTAAATATAATTTTACATAGTATTACGCTACATACTATTAATAGAAATGCAAATTTATAAAGAAAGTGCGTTTTCGATATTTCAGACATTTCTTTTGACAGAAACTAACATATTGAAAGGAATTTCGCCAGATTGCACTTTGTTTCGCTTTTTAACAAACATGTTTTGCTTCACACCAACAATTTTTCGGAGACAGATCTTGTCATAAATCGCATAAGTATTTCTCATGATTATAGGATATTTAATAAGAAGTCATGGAATACCATTTCTATGAAAAAGAAAGTTACAAAATATAGATAAAATGATGCATTGAAAAGTTTTATCCTATTTTAGCTGACGAGTTTTACTAAATTCTGTATTTCATTATCCCAAATTTGATGTTCTATATATGATACTATTTGACCAGAATGTATGCGACAAGAAAAAAAGATCTTAAAGATCGTCATTATTTTTAGAGTAGAGTACAACACTGGTTATAAGATGACATCATTCAAAAATTAACTATGTCATCATTTACAAGGTACCAAAATAACTTTTTTCGGGGCTGCAATATAGCGTTTCTAAAAAACGTGAGCTCATTTTCATAGTTATTAGTGTTATAACACCCGTGCAATATCATAAATATCCAAACGAGGTTATATCGCTCCAGCTATGAAGATATATCATTAAAAAGTGTTGAATTTGTTTAATATTAGTGAACTCGTTTCGTCAATACAAGATAGTTCATTACTTTATTTGCTTGTCAATACTGCTTTTTATGAACATCAGTATACGTATATACCGGTTCGATTAAATTTGCCACATAAAGTAATTACAGATTTTGAGATGTGTATTCGGTTAAAAATCAGATATATTTTGGTGGATCAGTGCGAAACAGTCGTGACTGTTACAAATCTATAGGCAGTTAGATGTGTTTTGCCCTCACCAATAGATCTAAAAACGCCTATATTTTATGCAGTTCATTTATATAACAAGTCAGTAGGATATCCTAATGTCGTCCACTTTAGTTATTATAGGGCGCAACACGGTTTTGTTAACTCTGAAATATCAGATAAGCTCGAAGACTAATTGATGGTCAGTCGTGCGACTCCGACCCTCAACGCCTCTCGTTTTCTAATGCTGTAAACAGCATATTCTTTGGCAGTAAGTTATTCTTATATCAACCTGCTCAGTCTGGTCTTAGCCTTCGCGTTTTCTAGGTTATTCATTATTTTTGGGGGAAAAATAACCGGACTTGTTGAAATGGCTTAAAATGGGTAATTAATTGGGGGAAATGTTTTTAATTCAGTAGGTAACGGGTTTACTTCCGATTAATTTAATTGATATCGAGTAAAAAATCATCTTGTCGAACCAAGGGTTACGAACGCTTTACTTATCTTGAGAAGCTTTCGGTTCGATACCCATGACACGTGAAGATGAAAAAAATATGGCGTTAATGATATAAACTTTTAATACGTGTTTGTGAAATGCTCTAAAAATTAAAGATTTTGTTAACTGTAGGCATCTATTTGCAGAACCTATATGATTATTTTATAAAAGGACCTGTAATCTTGAACGAAATTGGCAATATTCTATTTCCTCCATTTAATTGATGGTAAAGATAAAAGTTGTGCAAAAAAAAGTCAAAGTAAGACCGAAACAAAAAAATTGAGGCCCCCTCACGCAGAAAAAAGAAACCAAATTAAAAATTATATACTTTTTTATCAATCCTTTGAATATTGTGTGCTTAGTTTTAAAAACGTATAAAGGCTTATCATATTCGCTAGAATTTAATACCGATAGTCGATATTAATATATTCGATATAAACAAAACAAAAACGTAAAGCCTTCTTTGTCATAAGGCATACTTTATTTAAGACTACTTTGCGTGCAAGCTTACACTAAAGCTGCGTTTGTGTTTTTTTTTGTGTGTTTTTGTATCAAGAAATAAAAACCAATGACCAGCCGAACAGAAATCACAATTTAATGGCAAATTATAACTAGATGTAAAAACTTTTTGGTATACATTCAAATTTCTTTTGACTTCATTAAAAATATTTGAAAATTATAATAATAAATTGTAATTATATTTCCATAATTATCAGACATTTTATTAACTTAAACCAAAAGTATCAAGAAGAAAAAAATGAAATATGACCCGTCACGCGAAAAGGACCATCTGGAAAGTGCGTAAAGTTTCGACCCTTTTCAGACTGCGCGGATTGCGCAGACTGACTAGGGTCGGAACTTTTCGCACTTTACTATTACTCTAAATCTACAATAATCAATCTACCTGCCCGTGATTGAATTTTTGAAATTCGACCTCTGGTTGGCCTGTTCTAGAACCAATCTCTTTTACAAATATTTATTTTACGAAGTTCCCAGACGGCCCCTTTTTGCGTGACGGATCACAAATCTATTGATGTCGAATATTACTTGATTAGATTTATCCAATTAATTTTCACTGCACATTGCCTCCCGCTATCTCGCCCGTGAATGAATCCGGGTTACATTCCCCACGCTTTACTACGAGTCAAATAAATGATGAAAATGACAAAATTTGAAACGCAAGCAATCCATAATAAAGCTAAGGGAAGCGACAGAGATAGAGATAGAGAAAGAGAAAGGTAGAGAGAGAGAGAAGAAGAGATAGATAGATAGATAGATAGATAGATAGATAGATAGATAGATAGATAGATAGATAGATAGATAGATAGATAGATAGATAGATAGATAGATAGATAGATAGATTGATAGATTGATAGATAGATAGATAGATAGATAGATAGATAGATAGATAGATAGATAGATAGATAGATAGATAGATAGATAGATAGATAGATAGATAGATAGATAGATAGATAGATAGATAGATAGATAGATAGATAGATAGATAGATAGATAGATAGATAGATAGATAGATAGACAGACAGACAGACAGACAGACAGACAGACAGACAGACAGACAGACAGACAGACAGACAGACAGACAGACAGACAGACAGACAGATAGATAGATAGATAGATAGATAGATAGATAGATAGATAGATAGATAGATAGATAGATAGATAGATAGATAGATAGATAGATAGATAGATAGATAGATAGATAGATAGATAGATAGATAGATAGATAGATAGATAGATAGATAGATAGATAGATAGATAGATAGATAGATAGATAGATAGATAGATAGATAGATAGATAGATAGATAGATAGATAGATAGATAGATAGATAGATAGATAGATAGATAGATAGATAGATAGATAGATAGATAGATAGATAGATAGATAGATAGATAGATAGATAGATAGATAGATAGATAGATAGATAGATAGATAGATAGATAGATAGATAGATAGATAGATAGATAGATAGATAGATAGATAGATAGATAGATAGATAGATAGAGAGACAGAGAGAGAGAGAGAGAGAGATGGAGAGAGAGAGAGAGAGAGAGAGAGAGAGAGAGAAATAGATAGACAGAGAGCGAGAGCAAGAGAGGGAAAGAGATGGAGCTATTGCTTGCATAACTACGTTTTGGACCCGAATTCATACCAACGGTTGTAGTACTACCTGGATAGTACTTTAGACTGTACTTTGTTCAAATATTAGCCAATTTTTTACAACAGGCATGCAGTTGCTTGTTCTCTACAAAATGACCCTTTTCCACAATGTTTTGGCTATACTGCTATAGCTATAAAAGTCTTATGTTGCTCAACTGCTTGTGCACATAAATAGCTTCATTTTGGTATATAAGATACCTGGACATATTGCTTTTTTCTCGGCTAATGAATTGCCCTTAAAATCTGGTCTCAAATACTTTACATGAACCTTAAACCCGAAAGGATACACGTGCTAAGCGACAGTGAACAATTTCATCGTAACTTCAGTTTGTACAAGCTGTTCAGGGTTTGGTTGCCAACCTTCGATTTAAAGAATGCGACTACCTCTCAAAATGAGTAATTATAAATAAAAGATGATTAAGCTTAACCGATACTAAGGTTCCGCCCTATCAGGGTATTAATCTTGGATAAGGTCCAGCGTCCAGCATAACGAAAACAAAAGCGAGCGTCCTGAGTTTTGAACACCCATAAGATACTTTTTACTGGGTATTGCAGGGTACCGCTTTAGGACCGCTCGCGCGTGATAGGTTATCTGTAAGCTATGCTATTTTTAAGATAATTGTGTCAAGGTGAATGATTTGAGGTTGAATATGTTCAAACAAGTTCAAAGTTCAAATCTTTATTGGCAAAATAGCTATATGCCTTTGGCCATGTACATAGATATGTCAGAAACGTAAAAAAGAAAAGAACAGGCGAACATTAAGCAACAAGTTGTAAATTAATTATGCGAAATAGATTGAAAATACACATTTACAAAAGAGGGAATTCATATGTTGACTGGAATGATAGAAATAGTGAATTTATCAGCTTTATAAACATATTTTTCTCTTTATTATTTAAAGGGTTTGATCTTAATTCAGTTGCAGCTCTAATATAATATATCAGGTTATAAAGGTTTTTTTTTTTTTTTTTTTGGTACTCATTATAGACTTGAATGTGGACCATGGTTTGTAAATATTATATTTTTTCCTTGTATGATCATATTTCGGACAGCAAAGTAAAAAATGATATTTGCTCTCAACAGCTGAATAATTGCATAATGTGCACAGTCGTTCGCTACGAAGGATTTGTTGGTGTCTCCCTTTTTCAATATTTAATTGATGGGAAGAAAATCTAAATCTTGCAAGCTTCTTTTGGAGGTTTTCATTGTTCGTTATTGTTAGATATGATTCTAAAGATAATTCCATTTTAAATTGTTTGTAATAGTGTAGTTACTTGTTTCTTGTATAGAAGTGCACCAGTTTTGAATGTATTGATCTCTTATTCTTTGAATTAATATTGATTTGTAATTCATTTCACTATTGAAGTTTTGTTGGAGATAGCTATATCCAAGACTGTCTAACAGATTTGTGATTTTTAGGATCAAAGTTAACTGTTGGACAAATTTAGCTGTTCTATTTATGTTCTATATCTTTTTTAAAGAATTTCCATGTGACATGATCTTTACCCAAAAAGAAATCGACCTTTCTTTAGCCAGGGTTGATATCGGGAAACGTCCTAGTTCGCCTTGCGAATTTACTCCTAGTAGTTTCTTGTATAATTTCATTCGTAGCCTAATTTTTATTCTGATCCGTACAGCAGAGAAGGTGTAACCATAGTTTCAAAGACGTTAAGTTTAGTTTTTATATCTAGTTGAATATTTTCAAAAAGCGGCAATAAACTGTGATGTGCTTTGTTCGCTTTTTCTATTAAATTCCTAACGGAATACCTTAAGGTAACTAAGGGCACATAGAGGATAATTTCAGGTCCAAATTTTAAATAGTCTGCAAATCTTGTCTGATGCGATAAAATTGAACTTTGAAATACCTGGTTTCGTTTGTCGGTCATAAAAAGGGATTTCACAACGTAGAAATGACGTCATCAAGGGGCCGACCCCCTTTTTAGGGACCAAATTCAGTAATTGTCCATTTTTCCGGAAATAATTAACCGATTTTTTTTTCCGAAAATACCAATTGCTTCGTAAAGAGACGCATGATGTTGTTTTTATTTGTTTTTAATGATATGAAGATATACAATAAGATGTAACGTATTAAATGGAAATGCCTTCTGCCTTGCTGTTTTCGAGTACAGTTACTGAAATTATTGACTTTTTTCTTTCGAAAATTTGTCCGGTGACCTAAGCTGAAATTTAGATATTTTGCCGACGTACCATTCCACTGAAGATTTTTAAAATAAAAACCATTTGTCTTCGGGTTATTTTTTGTAAGATCGATTGAGCGAAGATATCGCGTATCAAAGTAAATTTCAACGTCGCGTCAAATGCTCACAAAAGCTGTCTTTTTAAACGGATAAAAAATAATTAATCTTTTATTTTTATTAAAATCACTTTCAGATTTAATACTTCTGAAGCCTACATATGTTCAATAAACCTGAATTTCCGATATTTTAGAATACGTTATTGCATGAAGATTGGCGTCAGATTAGCAAAGTAACGATGGTTTTAGTGCGACGTCGAAATCGACGAAAATGTTGCGAGAACTTCACAAAATCGAATTTTATGAAAAATTTATCACGAGGACATATCAATTTTTATTTGATAAATTTGAAGCATATTCATTTCGCTACAAAATAAGAAAAAAACCAGCAGAAGTCACCGGACAAAATTTTGAGAAATGTCTATATATTTACAAATGGCATGTCAAATCTTAAAAATCGCGAAAAAGATAGCGTTTCAGACTTTTTTTTCTGTTTGAATGTGCTCGGAAATTAAAGGACTATCCCTGGCGGTCTTTCTAAATGAAACTTTTTTCATAGAAATCGATTAATTAATAAAATATTTGCAAGTCCTGATTTTAGCGGGTCGAAAAGGGGTGGCCCCTTCATGACGTCACGACGTCACTTGATCGAGCCTCAAACCCTTTAATTGCGTTTAGCTAATGATCACACTTCAAAGATCAATTTCCGCAATTATTGTTCTATTTTAAGAACATCGAAAATTCGGCAATGTTATCTGTTCACAGTTACCTTAACTTCCCCGTATGATGGAACTCTTTCTAATTGTTCGTTATTCAACGTCCAGCAAAACGTATTGTTAGATTTTCTATTTTCAAAAATACAAACTTTTGTCTTATTTACATTGACTTTCGATCCAAACAAGAAAGGGTAGAAATACGATCGTTGTCAGCGGATCACCTTGCTTCAAATCTTCAGTTATGTCGAGAAAATCAGAGAGTGTGATGTTAGTTAGACGTATACAAGATTAAATATGAGAAAATACAGTTTTTAGCATGTTTAGCATCTTACAGCAGACCCCCAAGGTAAATATGTCTCTTGACAGAGTCGAACGCTTTTTCGTAATCTATAAAAGCGCAATACAATTTTCTTTTCTGAGGTAAAACTTTTTGAATAGTTGTTTGCAATAAAAATATACAGTCTGTTGTACTACACTTATCTCGAAAATCAAACTGGGAAGAGTTTATCATCTTCTCCTTTTCACACCAATTATTCAATCTATTTCTGATCGCCAGTGAGAATAATGTACCAAGAATATTAATCAAGGCAATGTACCTATAATTGGACAGGTCTGATTTGTCGCCCTTTTTGTATATTGGGACGATAACGCCTTTTGACCAGATGGAAGGATAAGTGCACGTTTCGAAAATTTTGTTGAAAACTGTTGTAAGGTATGGCGCCTGAAGATGACGCCCGTCTATCAAAAAATCTGCGACCTGGTATATTCCGGACTTTTATTTCTACTGAGACAAAGATGTTTTAGTTATTTCCTACAGTATTTCGATAAACCGAAATATTATTTCGTTATAACGAAATATTAATTCGTTTTAACGAAATGCCTATTCGTTTTATCGAAATAGTATTTCGTTATTACGGGTTAAAAAATGTGTATATTATGTCACCTACGGTGCTCCGTAATTTCCTCTACCGTAAATTGTCTATCTAATACCTGTATATCAAGAGTTGTCCCCCTATGTGTATTTTGATTATTGTCAGCGGGAAGATCGTCTTCTGTGCTAGTTTTCTTTTAAAAGTCCACGATTTCATTTGGGCAATATCGCTATTTACTTTTTTACCTATTTTGCTGATCCCCAAAAGCCCCTCGGATTATTTTTTTGACATATCGGATAATTTAATCTTTTGGTTTATGTAATATTTATGTTTCACTTTACATCTATACGAAAGGTATAATTTTCGCCGCGAGAAAAGGTTTTCCATGTATACCGGCGATGGATTTTGCTTATAAAGCCTTTTGGCGTTAAGGAAAATAGATTGTAAAATCCGACAGGATGGCGCTCCCTTTTTGATCTTTTTTTATCCGAAGACAATAGTTTCCCGTGAATTGAAAATGAAATTTCATACACTAGATTTGAAAAAAATTTCATTCCCTCATCAATACTAAGTTCGTTGGTTTCCAGTCTAAAAATAATCTCATCGAAATTAGACAGGTGACGTAGAACAAGCTCATACATAAAATCTTTTTCAGTTGTTTTCCAACATATTTGTTCATGTTTATTCTTGCAAGTATAATTGTCATGTAAATTCTGGTTACAATACATTGAAAATTTAATTTTTGCATGATCAGAGAACTCAGTGACGTACAGATGAATAGTTCATTATTTTTGCAAATAGTAAGAAGCTTATTCCAGTAATTATTTACACGATTATCGCGTGACCGTCTCACATGCATGTCCCGAGCGCTATCACTCGATGACATATCTAAGAAATGTTCATGGAATGAGCAGGGTGAGTAAGTTATGATTGATATTAAAAGATGGCAGCACAATATCGCTTATTGCGTTCGTCGTGAACGCAATTAGCGATATAGATTATTTCCCTTTAAAAAAAACCATACACGGTCAATGAACAGATTTCTTTATCTTCACGAATCAATGAAACGTTTTAAAACTAAAGCAATTTAGTTATATAAACAAGAGGCCAAAGATGCCCAGTATTGCTCCACTGGCATTTAATGCCAAACGGATTTATGAAAATTCATAAATAAATTGTTTTTAAAGTATTCAGCTAAGAAATATTCTGTTTTCAAGTAGAAAGTCGTCTAAGGCCAAGGTTGTTTAATGCATTTTACAAAAAAGCTTAAGTCAACAAACAATCTTACACGAAATTCCCTTTTTCCATGACACAGTATAAAATTTCAAAAAGGTTTAATGTGTGCATAGTCAAATAATAAGTAAACAAAACAATAAAAGTTTCATGAAATCTGTCAATAAATGTTCAAGTTGTGGTTTCAAGAAATGCTGCATCACTAAGGCCCATTTTTCCATGACACTGTAACAACATCAACAAGAAAGAAGTCAGGGAGAGGCTTATCCAAAGAAGAGTCATGATATCAATCATTTGAATCCAAGCAGGTTTTTTTAATATTTTTTCATACGGTACCTATGTTGCCGACTCGACAGCAACCATGTTTTCCCTCAGTCATAATTTCAGGAAGAAATCTAAAAGAGCATTCTAAAGGTTCGTTCCTGTGAAATTTCGTGAAATTCCAACCAGTAGTTTCAGAGAGGAAGAACTTTTTTTTTACCGTATAGGGTCATTTTGGGGTCATACGACAGCCTGTAGCACCTAAGTTTTCAGTCCACCAAGAATTAAAGAAGGAATCTGAAAGGGCATGTCCAAGGCATCGGTTTTGTTTCTTGAATATTTTTGATATTACACGGGTGTTATTACACTAGCGGAATAATTATGCAAATGACTTCAGAGCAAATATTAACGCTATTTTGGAACCGCGAAAATGACGTCATAATCTGTGTTTTGTGACGTCATTTTTAAACGGCGTTATAAGTTTCGCGGAAAATTGAAACGTTGAATTTCAAGAATTTTGACGATTTTTCGCTAAAATTCAGGTCATAATATAAACAGAATATAAAATTCGTGCTCATAAAATACAGAATTTATTAAACTCGTCATCTAAAACAGATTAAAACTCGGCGCAGCCTCGTTTTTATCTGTTTATAGATGACTCGTTTGATAAGTTCAGTATTCAATGACCACTCATTCAATATCCTCTATATCTGCCCATTTTACCATAACTGGCCATTTTTAGATGACTCGACGGCCCATGGCACCAAAGTTATCAATCCCATCCGGACAAAAAGAAGGAATCTGAATGAGCATGTCCTAAGCACCATTCCTTTGTAATTTGGTTGAATTTTGCTTTGTAGTTTCATAAAAGATTATCTATATATATTTCACCATAAGGGGCCCTTTTTCGGTGACTCTAGAATTCCGTAGTGCCCAAGATATCAGCCTGAGCTGGTCAAAAGAAGGAATCTGAATGAGCATGTCCTAAGCATCATTTCTGTGTAGTTTTAGAGAAGAAGATTTTTTTTATCATTCACGAAAAGGGGGCCAGTTTTGGTGACTCTACAGTCCCGTAGTGCCCAGGTTATCAGCCTGAAAAAGACCAGGAGCAGGAATCTAAAGAAGTATGTCCCAAGCATCATTCCATTGTAAATGGGTGAACTCTGACCAGGAGTTTCAGAGAAGAAGATTATTTTATTATTTACCATATGGGGCCCTGTCATGGTGACTCTAAAGTCCGTAGTGCCCAAGTTATAAGCCCGAACAGAAGTTAAGGAGGAGTATTTAAGACCATTCTTGGGAAGTTTGGTTGAAATCAGACCAGGAGATTTAGAGAAGAAGGACACTTCTTTGGTGATTCGACAGCTCGGAGAGCCCAAGTTATCAGTCTGATCAGAATTAAAGAAGTAATCTGAAAGAGCGCATCCTAAGCATCATTCCTGGTTGATTTCAGACCTGTAGTTTCAATGAGGAAGATTATCAAAAATAGTTACGCATGGACGGAAGGATGCACGGACGCACAACGGACAAAAGGTCATGACAATAGCCTACTGGACTTCGAGAAAGGGAGAGAGAGATAATGAGAGAAAGAGAGAGAGAGATAATGCGAGAAAGAGAGAGAAAGAGAGAGGGAGAGAGAGAGAAAGAGAGAGAGAGAGAGAAAGAGAGAATGAGATAGAGAGAGAGAGTGTGAGAGAGAGAGAGAGAGAGAATGAGATAGAAAGAATGAGAGAGAGAGAGAGAATGAGATAGAGAGAAAGAGAGAGAGAGAGAGTGTGTGTGAGAGAGAGAATGAGATAGAGAGAGAGAGAGAGAGAATGAGATAGAGAGAGAGAGAGAGAGAGAGAGAGAGAGAGAGAGAGAAGAGAGAGAGAGAGAGAGAATGAGATAAAGAGAGAGAGACAGAGAGAGAGAGAGAGAGAGAGACAGACAGACAGAGAGAGTGAGAGAGAGAAAAGAGAGTGACAGACAGATAGAGAGAGACAAAGAGAGTGACAGACAGATAGAGAGAGACAAAGAGAGTGACAGACAGATAGAGAGAGAGAGAGAGATTGCAAATCTATTATCGTTTAAAAAGACACAGTACCTTTTCAAATGATTTGACACTTAAATCCAAAGATTGTGTTGAAAAGCGAATACACTGATAACATCTACATGTATCACAATCAAAATCCCAGTTAAGGTAGTACATCCCTAGTTAGAAGTTTAAGCCTGTGCGTGACATTTTCAACGATTTGGTATGTGCGTGAGGTGCAATCATTGAGCAGCGTACACAGTCACATGCTGACAATATAGAGTTAACTGATGGTCTGCAGATACTTTGAGTTCTTTTCTAGCTACAAAACGCATAGTAATGACCCTCGGCAGACTGTGTGGATGCACAGGCTGGCCGGAGTCTTTGTTTTGCGCATTTTTGAAAGTGTTTGAAATCCCTTGCACAGGCAAGCCGCTGTCATAGCGCAGTTGGTAGCGCGTCGGACTGTCAATCTAGAGTTCACGGGTTCGATCCCCGACGGCGGCACTCATTCCTTCCGACTATTTGTGTCTCACCAATGGGTTGATAATCGTAGACCTATGTGAGATAGAGGCTAGGAAAGAATGTGGTGGTTGTACTGGTGATAGAAATACCAGGAATCCATTGTTAGGTGCTCCAGCCGCCGCGATATAACTGAAATAATGTTGAGAGCGGCGTTAAACCCCATTCAATCAATCAACACAGGCTCATTTTTGAGTTGGGTCGAAGTCGAAAGGATTCAAAGGAAACGATTATACTTTGGTTTAACTGGGCGCTTTCATTAAATATGTACTGAAATGTCGTATGTAAGCACTTAATAGGACGAAACTACAGTTAACAACACCGTGAAATTGACGAGGCGAATGATTTTGGAACGATTTATAAATGAAATTGAATGAGTGTGTTGAGCGGGTTTTGAGTGAATTTAATTGGAGGTAATCCTATATCCCAAATTTTGTTCGGGGTGAACAAAATTAGCAATATTGATTACCTCCCTTTAATGAAATATGCATACAATTTCTATAGATAGCTTCATATTTCTTCAAGAACCTATTAGACGCTTACAGTTTGAATTATATCAGTTAAATAGCGTTTTTTATGTCAAAATTTATTTTGAATGATTTTATTGATTCTTGTTTTTTAAGTAGGTTTGAGCGTTTTCGAATGGTTTGATTTAGTGATTGGAATGAATGAATGGAGTGCTGAGTGAGTGATTTAGAATGGTTTTGATTGAATTGAATGTCATTTTCACGATGTAACTAAATGTAGTTAGCCCTTGTCTTATATGGAAAAGACACCATCCGAGAAAACACTTGTCTTGCCGATCTCAATTAGATTTATTAAGGGTTAACAACCTTAGGACTTAAAACAATTAGGCACTGTTATCGAATTTTTCCAAATTAAAGACACGCGAAATAAATAAATCAAATTAAAACAACAAAGTTTACGTAACATTGATAAATATGAAGTTGATATAACGGTGCAATTATTATTGAAATTAAATCGATATCTTTTACATTTCACATGAAATTCAATAAATTGCAGGCAGAAGAAACAGAAAATAGTAAAACCTAAATATATCGGAGCTCGGGTTCCATGACCGGTCGTGGCAAATACGGTTAAGAGTATTGTGTAATTGACAAGGTTTATGATTTTTGAATCATTTTAGAATAAAATTAAATGAGTTTATTGAGCGAGGTTTTGATGACATTAGAGAGAGTTGATTTATTAACGGTAAGTTGATCGTTTTCGACGATTTCTAAGCATTTTTGAATGTTTTCGGAGCGTTTTTGAGCGAGTGATTTGAATAAATACATTAAGCGCTTAGTAAAAATGGTTTTAATCGGAGTGAGAGTCAATTTCATTTCATTCAAAACTAGATCTGTTCACGTGTCTTCACGGACCAATCAGATGCTTAAAATCCCCACCAGTCAATAAAATAATTGAATTATTACATCGATATGTTTTTGAACGATTTCGGAACGTTTTCAAGCGTGATTGGAGTGAGTGTTGGAAGGATTGAACGGAGCGCTGAGCGAGCAGGTTAGGATGGTTTTGATTGGGTGGATATCAATTTCACGATGTAATTAATTGTTTGCAAGTAACAATCTTTAGAAATTCTCACTTTGGGTTGACGAGAAAAAATTCCGGGACCACGTGACACTCACCAATGATATGAGCCAGTGCGTAACATTTCCAACGATTTCACATGTGTGCAAAGCAAAGCTTCTGGCCAGCCTGTGCAGCCGCACAGTCTGACCAGAGTCTTCACTATGCACTATGTAAGAGATAAGGCCATAATCCCTCTTCTGACAGTAAGCATAAACAGTTTAGAAAACCGTGAAATTGAGAAGATAAATGATATTGAAATGATTTTGGAATAAAATTGAATGTGTGAGTTGAGCGAGAATTGAGTGCAATTAAAGGGAGGAGATATTCCAATATAACTAATTTTGTTTCAGATGAACAAAATTAGCGATATTTATTACCTCGCTTTAGTAAAAGACAAATACAAGATATGTATATAAATACCATATTTCTTCATGAACCTATCGGACGCTTACAGTTTCAATTGTATCAATGAAACCGCATTTTTTCTAGCTATATTTATTTTGCATGTAGTATTTGATCTTTTGTTTCAGTCATTTTTGAGCGTTTATCAATGGTTGGAGTGAGTGTTTGGAATGAATGGGTGGAACACTGAGTGAGCGAATTAGAATTTTTTTGATTGTGAGGAATGTCAATTTCACAATGTTTTAACTGTATCATTGTTTCAATGTGTTGTTATCTACTCTGATTAATGTTAAAATAGCACCCAAGTGAAATTGTTGGAAATATCACGCACTGGCTCATACTCGTATACTTAAGATCCCAAGATGACGCCATAATAAATGAAATCTTACACTACGATGTTTATATAAGATTTTTAATTCTATGCATTACATTTCAAAATAAGTTCACATGTACACAAACCAAGGACCCTGAATAGCATGTGAAACCGCATCCATGGATTCTTCACTATGTGCTCAATAGATAGCTGTTGACTAAAGGTATTCGTCGACCAACAAATACTAGTTTAAATGTGTTTGCAGGATGTTCAGGCTGCTGAATATCTGAATGTACAATGGCTCATTGCGAATCAGTAGTCACTGTCTATAAACATATTGATCATCGGCATGTGATATTGTTGAAAAAGTTATACATAGGTTCAAAATTTGAATTGCTGATCATGTGACTTGTTCATGTTTGAAGGTAAGCTATGCGACAGAACATGTCTGGTTTGAAATGTGGGACATTGAATGCCTATCTAGCACATGTCAAACAAAGACAATACATTTTCTTATCTTCAAAGAACTCTATGGTTATTACAAAAGAGCTAAAACATTTATTTTTCCTCAAAAATTCAACCAATATGGCAGTCAGATGTTTGGCACTGTTGGTAACAATAAATAGTGTTTTCGTTTCCTACGGATTTCTTGACTCCCTTTTTGGAGTGAGTGGAGTAAATAAGGGGCCAGATGTGTTTTGTATAGTGTCGCACTGTGCGAGTCAATCTTTAGCTTGCGGAGAGGACAGTAATTGTCGAAATAGCATGGAATGTATGACGAAATGCGGATTCACAAACCATAGCTGTATGTTTGAATGCGTCAACACGTATGAAGACCCGATCTTTGACTCCATGATGAAATGTCTAGTTGATGACTACAAGTGTTTAGAGCTCATACCAGCTGATCCATCTTACCGATGCTCACCACCAAAGCAGGTTGTGCAACATTTTGACTTGGCTCAATTGACAGGCTCTTGGTGGGTTGTTCGAGGACTAAACCGCGATTATGACTGTTTTGACTGTCAATTATCCACTTATAGGCCAATGACGACCTCAAAGAATTACACGTTGGAAGAGAAATACGATGTTTCGATGTTAAATGGGTCAATCAGACATCGTGTGGCACACCAACAGGTTCAACAAAAGAATGTCAAAAATGGTGGACTGCTCGATTATACGAATACCATTATGGGCTTAACTATGTACGAAAAATGGCAGGTCTTGGGTAAATGAAAAATTTTGTTCATTCGTTCCATCTTGATTGCAAGTGCACGTGACATACATTCTTGTACTTTCTAAAAGAAATTCATAGAAATAAGGTATGTCATCGTAGTAAGGTCGGTCTACAAAAACCTTGTGTTAGCCTTTTATTCAGGAATCAGATATGGTATAATTTAAGGTGGTGGACTCGTAATAGTTCTGCCAGGTAATGGACTTTAACAGTGTTAACTGAAGTTTCCTTATGATTTTAAGCTCCACTGGCCGAAGGCCAGCGAGCTATTGTCATGGCGAGGTGTCCGTCGTGCGTCATTCCGTGCGTCCGTGCGTCCGTGCGTGCGTGCGTGCGTGCGTAAACTTTTCTTTTAACATCTTCTCCTCAAGAACCAATGGGTGGATTTGATGAAACTTGGCCATAATGTTCCTTGGGTGACCCTCTTCTAAAGTTGTTCAAGAAATTTGGATTGACCCCCAAATATAGGCGTGGCAGGGCGGGGCATATTTTGACCCCAAAATCTTTGAACGACATCTCCTCCTGAACCATTGAGCCGATTTCATTGAAACTTTACCGGAATGTTCCTTGGGTGACCCTCTTCTAAAGTTGTTCAAGAAATTTGGATTAAACCCCCAAATATGGGCGTGGCAGGGCGGGGCTTATTTTGACCCCGAAACCTTTGAACCTCATCTCCTCCTGAACCATTGAGCCGATTTCAATGAAACTTTACCAGAATAATCCTTGGGTGACCCTCTTCTAAAGTTGTTCAAGAACTTTGGATTGACCCCCAAATAAAGGCGTGACAGGGCGGGGCTTATTTTGACCTCAAAATCGTTGAACCACATCTCCTCCTGAACCATTGGGCCGATTTCAATGAAACTTTACCAGAATGTTCCTTGGGTGACCCTCTTTTAAAGTTGTCAAGAAATTTGGGTTGACCCCCAAATAAGGGCGTGGCAGGGCGGAGCTTATTTTGACCCAAAAAACTTTGAACGACATCTCCTCCTGAACCATTAGGCCAATTTTAATGAAACTTTACCAGAATGTTCCTTGGGTGACCCTCTTGTACAGTTGTTCAAGAAATTTGCATTGACCCCCAAATATAGGAAGCAGGGCGGGGCATATTTTGACCCCAAAATCTTTGAACGACATCTCCTGAACCATTAGGCCAATTTAATGAAACTTTACCAGAATGTTTCTTGGGTAACCCTCTTCTAAAGTTGTTCAAGAAATTTGGATTGACCCCCAAATAGGGGCGTGGCAGGGCGGGGCTTATTTTGACCCCGAAATCTTTGAACCTCATCTCCTCCTGAACCATTGGGCCGATTTCAATGAAACTTTACCAGAATGTTCCTTGGGTGACCCTCTTCTAAAGTTGTTCAAGAAATTTTGATTGGATGAGATCCACTAGATCAATAAAATTGAGGTGAGCGGTTTAGGGCAATTCTGGTCCTCTTGTTTCAAAGTGATATCTATATAGTATTCTTCCTTGTAAATTTACATATTAGGTAAATAAGTTCATTTCTTCATAAGTTAGTTTCAACTTAGAAAAAGTCAGAATTTCTTTTGAATGCTGTTCACTTTCATTACCTTCTATTTTCAATATCTCTGTTTCATATCTTGAGATTTTTAATCCAGTGGAGCGATACAGGCCCTCTTGGGCCTCTTGTCATTAGGAAACCTCGGTCAACATTGTGAAAGTTCATTGGGTCCAAAATGTTGCGGGTCCACTACCTTAAGAAAAGAGCGAAGATCTTTAACCAAAGATTATACAACCTTGTTTTTTCATTCAAATATTCTTCAAATTCCTTGAGGAAACTTTATAAGCTCGAAACTAAAATCATGTATGATGAAAGATAGTTAAAAGGATATATTTAAGAAATAACGTGTCTCCTCAAACCAGAGTTCTTACTTTGCTTTTCGTGGAATGTTTGGAACGATTTGAGGGGTTTAGTCTGCCATTAATGAAATAGGTTCCAAAGGACTCGATCATTGGGATCTTAGGAGCCCTTCATAAATTTTGGGAGACCTGCTTTAGGTTAGATAAAGACAAGTTCTTTAAAATCTAATGTATTTTGTATATATCTAATTTGAGACGGTTTTAACAACTATTTTCTGAAATTGAGCTTTGGAGAATCTATGGGACTCACATCACATAATTTTGAGAGTCTTTGCTACTTATTTTTGTGTCTCAGGTGCGTTAAAAATGCGTCCCTTAAAAGCCAGGGCCCGGTTTTACCAAACTCTTACGGAAAATTCAATCTTAAGTCAAAATCACAAATCTTAACTGGTATTTTTCATTCATTGTTAGATATTGCCTTGCAAAGTCTCTCCGGAATCGCCTTTAGAATGTATGGCAGAAGTCCATATTTTGTTACTAAGCTAGAAGCAACTTTAATTTTTTACTTACTCTCAAAATGATCGTAAGATGTATAGTAGAACAGGCCCCTGGATTTGAATGAATTAATTGGGGTTCTTGATTCATTTCAGTGCTTTTCAAATAATTTGAGTGTGAGAGTGAACGAAGCGCTGAGAAAGTAATTTATAACGCTTATCGGTGGAATAAGTGTCAATTTTAATAAGTAATTAACTGTAAGGGTTACAGTGCAAACTATATACACGGTCTAGTTCGGTGTCCTTTATCGGTGCCACTGACTTCACGTTCCTAACCACGTGCCTCTCCGATTAAGTAGAAGCAAACACTCGATTATTGGAATCAACAATAAAGTATAGTTGAGATTTAAAAAATCTGAGATCGGGAATCTTTAAATGAGGATAGATTTCACAATTCACCGAGCAAAATCTACCTATAGAGCCTTTGATTTTCCTTATTCATATAGCTATGTTTATATATCATAAAAAAGGAAATGCTACTTGAAAAGTTCAAGAATTATTATTTATGTACCCAGCACCGAGGTTGTGGAGTATTTCCTATCCGGCTTTTCAGGGACGAAAAATGCTACAAATACATCATTATCATTCTCATAATGTCACGTGCGTTGTACTTGCAATTATCAAATGTTCACATCTTCATTAGCATTATCAAATGCTAACAGTTACATAAACGGAGTCGCACGTGGTACGGAAATTCTTTACAAGATTTTCTATGTGGAGCCAGTGGCTTCGACTACGGACATCACCCCCGTGATATATTTTTTGCGTTTTCAGATTACGCAACATCCGGTAACTACATGATCGTGTACTATTGTGGTCACCTGACAGACACGTGGTGGTATGAAGGAAGTATCGTCTACTCTCGTCAACCAACACTTGCCCCGGACGATTTGACTGCCGTGACCAGCTCTCTACGCACTTTGGGATATGATATCGACGATTATTGTTCTCCTAATACAATGATATGCCAAGCTTAAAATGTATAACCCACTTTGCTCTGTTCTCACGTCGACGTACTCTCTTACGTAAATTTATTCTCACATTAGGCTAAGTTTTTAGCACAATACTTGTAGAGAAGTTAAACATTATACTTCAAGTTGTTGAATTTTAAATGTACTCGGGGAGTACATTTAAAATTCAACAAGTACAATGTTTATTCAGTAAATCTCATCCTAGGTGGAAACCACCGATTTTCGAAGAGAAGTAGGTAACCGAACAGTTGCTAAAAATAAGCACTTTCTCTAATAATCTGATTCTTTTCACGGCAATAGATTATCGAGAGTTCCCGGTGGCTTATATGGGTGATTTCTTCATAGTAATATCAATATAAATGTCATTTAGTGAAAAACAATAGTTATATTTTCACGGATGGCGATTCTAAATTACCTTTTGTTGACCACAAAATGCGAAATCAATCGATCTTACACGAAAACAAACGGCTGTTTCTTTTCTTAATGCAAAAAAGAAACCAGATGTGAGAGGGTTTCTTAAATCGCGTCATTTTGTATGCGATAACAAACCAACGTCAAAGTGTCATTCCATTGATTGGTCCCGCTTAGATGGCGTCAAAGATTTAAAATGAATAAACGCAGTGTTCATTTTTCATTATTTCATTGTTTTCGGCAGAGAGACAATACTGTGATAATTTTCCGCTATTTTCAGATAATCTATCGAAAAGATTTAAAGAAAACCTGACTATTCACCGACAGGCAGGTGAAATTATGAAAATGCAGTATTTGTTTAACAGTAAGTAACCACGTGAATTTGACATTCACCTCAATCAAAACCATTCTAAATCGCTGCCTCGGCGTTCCATTCATTCATTCCAAACGATCACTCAAATAATTCGAAAAAGCTCCGAAATCGTTATAGGGATCAACATTTCATTGAAATTTATCAAATCATTTCACGATCTTTTTATGCTGGTATGGATCTTAAAGTGTCTGATTTGTACATGAAGACACACAAATTTTGAAAGCGCGTCAGATTGTTTCAAAGGGAGATAATAAAATATTGTAATTTCGTCCACTTTCAGACAAAATTAGCGGTATTGTATTATCCCCTTATTTTAATTTCAAAAACTCAATCAATACACTTGTTCCGGAATTATTCCAAATTCATCAAATTTGAGAATTACACTATGTTGTTAACTGTATTTCCAATCACAGGACGCTATCTAAATGAAACTCCATGAAAGTCGACCTATTATCTCTGGAGATATTTGCAAACACTTATTTTGGCGGGTCAATAAGAGCCAACCCCTAAATATAGTTAGTTACATTCTTAACCATTCTAAATCGCTCACTCAGCGCTCCATTTATTCATTCCAAACATTTTCTAAAACCATTCAAAAACGCTCAAACCCACTGAAAAATATAGAATCAACAACGTGTTTCAAAATAAATTTAGATTGAGAAAAAAAAATCGAGATTTAACTGATATAAATCGAATTGTAAGCGTCTTAAAGGTTCTTGGAGAAATCGGAAGCTATCTATAGAACTTGTATGCGTATTGTATTAAAGGGAGGTAATAAATGTCGCTAATTTGAGATAAAGGATTACCTCCCATTAAATTAACTCAAACCCCGCTCCACACACTCATTCAATTTCATTCCCAAATCATTTCCAAAATCATTCACCTTGTCAATCTTACGAGGTTATTAACTGTAACGTCAAATAAACGTGCTTCAACACCCCCCCCCCCCCTTTTTATTGCCACCACGTTAATGTCTACGTTTCAAAGATGAAGCACTGCCATCATTATGAGATTTTAAGAATCGTGACAATTTGACTTAATTGCTTTCACATGTAACGATGCACCAATAATTCTAACGAAAACGCCTTTAAGGTTTTTTTTAAAAAAAAAGATATAATGTTGATTATTATGAGTAGGTCATGGTGATTAAACAGCAAAAAAGTATTGATTTTCGATTCAGTTTTCATAAAATAAAAACCTCCAAGGTTCCATTCTAAATCAGAGAAAATCATTTTCAAAAATTCTTGCACTGTTATGAACCATGCATTTTGTTTCGGATATCAGTTATTTAACTATTTGAATGACACAGATATAGATAGATTTCGTGCGGTGAGCCGTAAAATGTATTCTCTTGTATAGATTCTCGAGCTCAGTTTCGCTAATGCACCTGTAGCTCGTATTAGCAAATAAGAAATGGAGCACACGAAATATCAAGAAGATTTGGTTATTCGTTAATACAAATATGTTTGGAATAAGTATCCGATAAAGCACCAAAAAGTTCTAAAAATCCTGTCATTGCACACACGCATTCATCCATAGGCCAACCACTGCTTCAATTTGAGTAAGTTTGGTTTCGCTCTAGGGTACTATGTTTGAGCTCGGAATAGGCGACCGTATCTCCGTTATCTCAACTATTGTTATTATTTGGTGTTTTATAAATAGAGGATATTGAATGAGTGGTCATTGAATACCGAATTTATTAAACGAGTCATCTATAAACAGATAAAAACGAGGCTGTGCCGATAATAAGACCAGAATTTTTGCAAAAAATCGTCAAAATTCTTGAAATTAGACATTTCAATTCTCCGCGAAACTTATAACATCGTTTAAAACTGACGGCACAATATATACATTATGACGTCATTTTCGCCGTCACAAAAAAGCGTTGCTATTCGCTCTGAGCTCATTTGCATAGTTATTCCACTAGTGTAATAACATCCGTGTAATATCAAAAATACTCAACGGGTTTATTTCACTCCCTCGACGTCGGTCATATTATATAGTTTGATATAACAATAATCGTTCTTTGAAAGTTCGAAAATAAGCATTTCCACCATAAGATTTCTTTATAAATAAATCTGTTCCACTGCAATATTTCTTTATGCACGTGTCACACTGGCCACACGAATCTTGATGTTTTAATTTCCCGCATAGATGGTCCCGAACTCGGTCAGAAAAGTCAGTGGTTCAGTTTATAGATTTCTGTAATTCAGACAATGCTCGATATACTGATCTAACACGCGAACAAATGATTATCATCTTTCCATCGGTTTGCAACAAATGCTTGTTCTATAGATGTTGCTGTAGACTGGCCCCCGTCCCACTGATCTGAAGTATTGTGAAGTAGCAAAATGCAACTAGAGAAAGATAATTTCTTTTCAGCTTATATTATCCGACTATTATCTGACTGGCCGATTAGTTATTGAGGATGTTGGAGGTAATTGGGGATTGAAACAGTAAAACATGAGAGGTGTGCCTTATTTATTTTCAATTCAACACAAACTGACAGCCTGTGAGCCAGGCTAATGTTGCTGCTGAGAAAGTTTATTTGATTTCATATTCCGGGTACCTACAAGGAAAACGTGATTTAAAATCGAACTTGTGATTTCAAAAGAGGTCATAATTGATCTACAAGTCGGTTTGACGGACATTGAACTTATTAATCCAAATATCATTGGTACCATGTTCTAAAACAAACCACTTGTTTAAAAAGTATAATTCCCTATACATAGTGTGTGTAAATTTCCTTCTGTAAATCACACCCTAAGAACTGTTACAACGGACAAATACCTCTGCATGAAAACATGTTAAGGATTCGCAATGAAAACTGTTAAGGCGTCTGCTAATTTGTTTGAAAACATGTCGGTTTCGACATTATTTGTACAACCAGAAGACACGTTAGACTTTTTATATATTCCTATTCCATTCCTTGGATAATGAATAATCTTGATCGAAATATTTCTGATATTGATATTTCGGTAAAAAAGAGTTTTGATGGAAATTTGATCGAAAAACAGTGTTTTGTCTACTTCTTATTGGATCTTTGGAACAGAAAAAAGAAATATTGAAACATTTTATCTTTTTGGTGTTAAAACCCCTCAGTCTCCTCTTTTATACCCGTTATCTAAAAAGAATGTCTTCAGTTTCGAAACTTATGCATTATTTCAATTTTATGCGTATGTTACGAACTCTGCCTAATTTTTTTGGTATGTTACAGTATCTTTACTACAGCGTTACAAACTCTGCCATCGATATTGCATACAAAAATCCCAGTTTTCTTGACGCCAGGATTTTCAAAAAACACAAAACACAAAATCCGAGTTATCTTATATCTAAGTCTTTTCTGCGAAATATGAGGTAGATGGGAGAAAAGTCCCAAAACTTCATTTAATGCGATATATCTAAAAATAACACTCTGATCTCCATTTTAATTTATGAAAAACAGTATGGCTTCCTTCTTTTCATTTATATCTGTCTTACTCTCAGGATAAGAAAGCACTCGCAAATGTTAATTATACGAATGCCATGGTAGTCTAATCAGCATCGTAAAACATTCACCTGCTTTGAATGAAAGGGATCAAGAAAGTGTAAGCTTAAAATCTCCAATTCCAAATGGATTGAACATTCTCAAAATCATCGGTTTAAATCTCTTCTACAAATGACGTTACGATTGTTTGCTCAGCCTTTCTGAAACATGAAACTTTTGTTCAAGTAAATCTACATTTTGCTATTTTTAAAAATGTTATAAATGGGGCCTTGGCGCTTATTTTATAACTAGACATGTTTACAAATGGCATCAGCCAAGAGTGTTGTTAAAGTTACTTTTGAAATTCTAAGGAAAATACAACCCTGAGGTGAAATTACCTAGAAAATATAAATCTAAGCACAAAAAGGTCCTGTTTCGCATTTTTATTGAAAATGGACACTAATTTGCATTGAAGTAAATACGAGAATTGCAGGGAAAAGAACCTTTATTCGGTCTATATAAAAAGCCAATCAAACCTGAACTATCTCCGAGATTTGTATAAAAAGGTCAAAACAGCTAGCCGTGCCCTGACCTAAATATTTTCTGAGAGGATAGACCCGCCGAATTACTGGATGATTATAGTTTTTAAGTTTTTTCGAAATCACAGGACGTCCACGAGAGCCTGGGATGCTCTAATGCATTCTTCCCTGCGAAAAAGTTAAAGAACTGGTTCTAGAACTTGAATGGCAATTAAAGAACAGTCGAACTAGCTCTTGAACCTATTCTTGAACTTCTTGTACTAGATATTAAACCAATTCTTAAATTTGAGTTCAAGGGTTGGGATAATTCACCAATTATCATAAGGCGCTTTTTGCATTAATACTTCACCGCCCTGACTCTAATGCTACAACGAGTATATTGTAATCAAAATTCCTTAAAATCCATTTTCTTTGATGTTTTTCGAATTAATTTCGAACAAAAATATTCTGATGTTGGTATACTCATTATGTGAAAATTTGATGTAAATCAGATAGAGATTGTGGACTCTTTTGGGAAAATAAGTGTAAGTTAACAGCCGGGCGGACGGATAGACATACGGACAGACAGGAAATCATGGTTAGAGTAGCTAATAAATCCCATTCAATTAAATAAAACATAAGAAATGTTTTCCATAAGAATCTGTAACCCATATTAGTGATGTAGTTACTATACTGTAACACTCTCTGTCATGCACCGTAACATATATTTTATTTTATTGTTTCGATTTTTTTTATTTTCAGTTGTGGTCATAGGGAGGAAAATATTACCAATTATTTCAATTGATATTATTGTTTTAGATTGCATGAATTTCCAATATGAAACGCAATCTAAAAGCTTTAAATGCATTTTCTTTGAAAAATGACACACATTACTTCTAATTTCCCTTTAATCTTCAAAGTTCTAGTCATTTGCAGGATAAAATATGAAAGTAAATGATAATGCGGAGTATCAGACTGTAAAAGCTACACTTGTTGTTTTTAAATTCGATGGATAAAAGACGTTATTTTGAAAGGCGTAGCGTTTTTGTTTTCCGTAAGTACAGAAACCGTGACTGTTTTCATTGCGAATCCTTAACATGTATCATGCAGAGGTATTTGTCCGTTGTAACAGTTCTTAGGGTGTGTAAATGGATATTGCCCTACGTTCATGATAAAACAACGCGGCAACCTGTTTGCAAATTAAAACCCGTTTTGCACGCGGTGCTCGAGTAAAGTGGGGTCTAATTTGCAAACGGTTTGCCACTTATTTATACTGAACGTAGGGCATTATCAATTTACAGAAGGGTTTGTCCCACTTCGGGAAATATAAACATGGAGTTATGAGTTTTGAACAAGTATATTGCGTAAGTTGTCTTAAGGTAGTGGACCCGTAATAGTTTTGCAACATCTCATAAGTATTGAACTTTAACAGTGTTAACCGAGGTTTCCAAATGATTTTCATTTGGAAACCTCGGTTAACATTGTGAAAGAATATGTGGTCCGAAATGTTGCGGAACAATTACGGGTCCACTACCTTAAAGTAACCTGGAATAATGTTTTATCTGCCTTAAGTCTAAAAACGGCCTTTTCAGAAGCATTTGAGTTATATGTATATGTTACTGTTGGTTCTGAGACAACAGAAAACGAAAATTCATCCGAGCTATCAGGCGCACAAAATGATCGGTTAATCTTAAACCCCGGTTACAACCCCCCCCCCCCCCCCCCAGCCCCCCCCCCCCTCCCCCATCCCCATCGGTCCCAAAGACGCTCATTTCATTGGCGATTGTGCATGTATTGCCTCGGAAGAACGCAATTTCCCCTCCCTCCGATTTTCTACGAATTAAATCAATTTCTCAAACCATTTCTTTGACAGCACTGTGTGATCACGAATGAACACGTAAAAACTACGATATGTCATCCGATTTTTATATCGGAGATTAATACCGTTTTCCAGAAATCCAGTCTGTTTGACCCACTACATTTTTACCTTTATCTTCTGAGCAATGTGTTCAAACCAAATTATGTGTTTTCAAACACCGAAGAAACGGCCCTTTCAGTCACAATCTACAAACTTTGTTTTTACTTATTTACTTTTCGACAAATAGAGAAGAGGCTAATACAAAATTTGATATAATTTTCGCTTTTATTAATTACCAGTTAGTATTTTCAGTGTTTATAACAAGATTTTCGGTTGAGTAAAGGAGTTGAAACGTAAAATAGGTTAACTGTAAAATAAATTTGTAGCACTTACAATATTACTGCTCTGATTTTTTTCTCGAACGTTCATTTACCAGTTGTAGGGCTGACAACCAATCAAATTCTTTTATGATTATCACTCGGTCAAAACCCACGCGTAAATTCAGACCACGTGGTAGATGCAAATGGACATCGTCTGCTCGAAATGTGTCAATTAAGTTGCTTGTCATTGGTCAATGGTCGTCTGCACTCTGACAGGGAGCGTGGGAAGTCTACTGGTGGAATGAGTACTGTTGACTATGTGTTAACAAATAGAAATAATTTTGTAATTTTGAAATATTTGATTTCAATGAGCACTCTGATCACGCTCCAATCCTATTTTCAATAAATTCAAATTTGAGTATGAAGAAAAATTTTTCAACAACAAAAAAACCGACAAAAACATACGATAAACTGATATAGGATACAATGTAGCAGTAAGAGCGATCTATTTTTAGAATAACTCATGAATAATCATAGAGTGCTGCTCGATTGGTCAGAAACCAAATATAAATAGCATAGTTGCCGATTTAACGTGTTTCTTGAGGGAAAATGCATTTATAGTATTTGGGAAAACCCAATGCTTGAAAAACAAACATGTTGGAAATCGAAATTGTAAATAGTTTAATGAAAAATGTTTTGTTGCTAAACAGGCTTTCAAACTCTAGAGAGAGGAATAATATTAACAGACAAGCTTTAAGCTTGGCGTGTGCTCATTATAACAACGTAAAAATCTGCTAAGAAATAATTTAGACTAGCAGATTGCTATCGAATCAGCAAACTTTCAAAATCGGACCCACGAAGTTTGATGAGCTGGCGATGTCCTCGAAAAGATGTTAAGACAAAAAAATCACAAATTGGGCAAATATTTTACAAACTTTTATTGTCCAAATTTGAGCCCTTTTGATTGGCGAACTATTGCACAATCCCAGCCTCTCAATGATGTCCGATTAAAAAGAAAAAATGTAATATTGGGAGAAGCCGAGCAAACTGACTTAACTTTGACGAATGTATTTTATCGATGACGTGGTTTTTGACGTAGTTTGAAAATGTAGAATTCTGAAATGTACACAAGCTATCATTAGTTACACAAGTTAACTTTATCCGGATGCATTGATGGATTAAAAATTGAATATTTACACGACTAAGTAGGAATTTTGGTGATAGTTGCATCTTAACTTAATCTCTGTTCATGACGCGATGAGAAACCAGGGTGCGATTGAATCCAGGTTTGCTAAGAAACAAGTTTTAGCTGCACGACACGAAGACATAAGAACAAAGTTGAGATGAAAGATCGACAAGAAAAACCCTCGCACATGTTCTTGATAATAAAGGCACGTTTTTATTGTTCGATAGTTAATTTAGTTCTTAAACTGTCTTGTTAAAGGGCTGTCACACCTTAACGTTTTAGCCAGCGGGTGCGGAACGTGTTGGGTTTTTTATAACTCGCTGCGAACAGGTCAGGCACGCTATGAACACGTTCCGCATACGCTATCGGCACGCTGTAACACGTTGGCACACGGTGCGATACGCTGAGTATCTCATAAAATTTTGCGCATGCACAAAATTTCTCAGCATGTGCCGAACATGTTGAAACACGCTCCGCACACGTTCCGAACACGCTCAGCACGCTAGAGCCACGCTAGGAGCTCGTTCTAATACGCTATGGCCACGCTAGAAAGACGTTCGCCCAAACTTTAACGTGCTTCTAGCGTGTCTCCAGTGTACAGGGAACGTGTGCATAGCGTATCTCCAGCGTACTGAATGTGTGTCTAGCCTGTTGCCAGCGTGTTCAAAACGTGCTTTAGAAATTAAACGAATGAGTGTTTGGAGCGGGTTATGAGTGAGTTTAATGGGAGGTAATCCTATATCGCAAATTTTGTTCAGGATGGTGTGCGTGGTCTAGTGGTAGAGCGTCGGTCTCTTGACCTAAAGGTCCTGAGTTCGATTCCCGGGAGCGGCTATCGATCTTGGTTCTTTCATTGGCCAACATATTCGGCGCGAGTACTGGTAAATTTCCAGGAAGCAGAATCGAGAGGGATTAATCTAAGTTGTAAGAACTTGTTTCCAAATCGATGTAAAATTAATAGGTTTGAACCAAACCATGAACAAATTTAGCGATATTGATGACCTCCCTGTAATAAAATACGCATACAAGTTCTATAGATAGCTTCCAACTTCTTCAAGAACCCTATTAGACGCTTACAATTTGAATTATTTCGGTTAAATCGCGATTTTTCTTTTTCCAACTTTTTTTAGTTACGTTGTTGATTCTATTTTTTTCAATGTGTTTGAGCGTTTTTAAATGGTTTGAGTGAGTGTTTGGAATGAATGAATGGAGCGCTGGGTGAGCGGTTAAGAATGGTTTCGATTGAGGCGAATGTCAACTTTCTGTATCTATCTTAAGTTAATTGGGAAAGTGCGGTCAGAGTCTTAACTTGCCACATATGCAATATTTCCTGAAATGTCTGCAAAAACCTTTTATGGGCCTTCATGCGAAAAAAAGATTTATCTTAGAACTCCTTTAAACCTATTTTGAGCAAAGGATTGGATCCAGCATTGGTCAACCAGAGGGCGTATTTCGAAAAGATATTACATAGGGTACGAGAAAATCATTCTAGTTTCAGTTGTAAGTTATGTACAAAAGGTATCGATATTGATCAGTCTGCGTAGATCGCGCATGCTGACCCGGTCAGACACTTTTCGCACTTCCCAAATGGTCCCTTTTCATGTCGCGTGACGGGACGCGTTTTCATTGAATGCCCGGAGAATCTTTAAAACAATACTCAAAAAGTGCAACGGCTTATTTTGTAAAGTTGGTAACTATTTATCGCAATTACTTATCAATATTTGTCTAAAAAATAAATATGTTCGATTTTAATGTAACCCAATTAACCCGACGAGAACTACATGCAGTGTTCTAGCACTTATTAAATCTTAATCACGTGTCGTGGAAGGCGAGACCACAGAACCACGAGATAATCTCTTTCATAATGGTATACAATGCTTAAACTTGATAAGACGTCAAAATTTAAGATTAGCGTTATATTCACTTTATCACTTCATTAAATACAGGAAAACGAATTTAAAATCTAGGTATTACTTTTCTTGAACATCAAAATATTACGAACAATAAATGCCAAACCAAAATCTAAGCATTGAATAGTCTTTGGCTCAGGTATCAACCCTGTATTTTGAGAAGGATATCAGTTATACACGTATAGCCTTAGAACATTTAAATAACATAAAGCAGCTCGTTTTGGCAACTAAAGAATGGGACATAATAATTTCCCTGAAAAAAATATTTTTCGACAATATTTTAGGGGCCAATGGTCGTCATAACCAAAACAACATATCAAAATCCTACCTTAACACAAGCGCACCCAATCAGAGGACGCTTCGCTTTTGTTTGTGTGTTTGTTTGAATGGGGTTTTATGCCGCTTTAAGCGTTTTTTACGTTATGTTGCGCCGACTGGAGTACATAACAATGGTTTTCTGGTATTTCTCATACCAGTACTACCATAAAATCCTTTTCTAGTCCCCAGCTGCTATCCAGCATTGGTGTACGATTTTCGACCCACTAGTAGAGCACTTCGCAACTTAGGTAAGTTTAGATTCGTCATACCTGTAGCGTCCCATGTTTGAAGTACGACATAGACGAGCGTACAATGTATCGATTTTATCACTAATATTACCATTATTGTTGTTTTACATCAATTTGACAAATGAAAGTTAAAGAATGAGCCTTTTCGCCAAAAGAGATCTTTATAAATTAAATTGTTCTAGTACGACGTTTCTTTAGCAGTTCAGTTTTTATTTATTTATTTAGATATGGTTATTTATGAATTGAGAACATTTCCTTGCCTATTTCCATCCTTGAGGAGCAGAATCAATACATTAAAAAAAAATACAAATCCTATTAGACATTAATTCTCATTTATATAACAATCGATTTCATTCATACCGGTTCTTTCAAAAGGTTCATCTGTCTATCAAATGGGGCCTTTGTGAAACAACCTAGAGATAAGCCGATTTCAACAATTTACTTTTATCAATAACCTTCAACTTGGAGTATTCCATTTTGTTTGTTCAAACGGCCTCATCTATCGATAACGGAGGACAACTAACTAAGACTTTTCTAAAAGATGTCAAAATTCAAAAAATAATAATCCAGACAAACTCGGACGGATGTCAGACAGACAACGCCTTTTGGTTTATATTTCAAAATTAACTATAAAATACATATGCAATATTGAGGTATGCCTTTTTATCAACTGAAAATGTCTGCCTTGATCTGCTTGTTCATTTTGAATCGCTGGTAACATAGACCAAGAGTTTAGAATGGAATGAATCTATCGAATATCTCTGAACGGCCAGTTGATCTCGATTTGTTTATTTAATTCCACTGCTGTATTCTAGCTTTCAAAGGCTACCGTACTCAAGTTTAAGGCTATATAAAAAGTCAGTTTTCTTAGCTAAAACTATTTTCGTCTTTCTTCCGAATTGCTCATCCTTGAAAAATGATTAACAGAGCTTTCAGAACAGTTGCATTTCTTCTTTGTTTCACAGTTTCGAACGCCTTTATAGACTCCTTGTTTGGGGGTCAATCCGGTGGAAAGAACTACCCAAATGTGTTTTGTGTCGTAACCCACTGTGCTAGCCAGTCTGCTGCCTGCTTCGCAAACAGTGACTGTAGTAGTAACATGAAGTGCATGACGAGCTGCGGATTCACCAACCACAGCTGCATGTATAAATGTGTCAACTCGTATGAGAACCAGATCTTCGACAACATGATGAAATGCCTCGTTGATGACTGGAAATGCTTAAATCTGATTCCAGAAGACCCATCTTTCCGATGTTCTCCACCGAAGCAAAACATACAAAATTTTGATATGGCTAAGCTCAAAGGGTCCTGGTGGCTGGTACGTGGACTGAATCGCGATTTTGACTGCTTTGATTGTCAGAAGTCAACATTCAGCCCTTCTGCTGGCTCGGCTAACTATACAGTGGACGAGAATTTTGATGTCCAAAAGGTGGATGGTAAAATTCGACACCGAGTATTTCATCAACAACTACAGCAACAAGATGTAAACAATGGGGGAGTCTTAGACTACACCAACAACTTAATGGGACTGACCATGTACGAAAAATGGCAGGTCTTAGGTAGGTCTTTATTTAGATATTTTTTATCATTCACTCTCAAAAAAAGTTAAAAGAATCGATAAAAAGTTGTTATGTTGTGTGTCGTAAGCTTATAAATCAAAACGTTTAACATTTACGGAACTTATTAAGTAATATACAGTTAACAACACCGTGAAATTGACAATGGGAATGATTTTGGAATGATATTTGAATGAAATAGATTGAGTGCGATGAGTGCGTTTTGAGTGTAATTGAAGGGAGGTATACCAACATCGCAAATTATGTTCAGGATGAAGAAAATAAGTGATATTTATTTCACCCCCCTTTAATAAAATAAGCATCTAAGTTCTATAAATAGCTTTCTTTTTCTTCAAGATACAATCAGACACTTATTATTTCAATTATGTTGCTATCTTTATAGCTAATTTTATTTTTGTTGTAGTTGTTAATCTTATCTATTTTGGTGATTTTGGGGCGTTTTTGAATGGTTAGAGTGAGTGTTTGGAATGAATGACTGGAGTGTTAAAGGAGTGATTTAGATTTTTTCATTCAGTTGAATGTCAATTTCACGATGTAACAAACTGTATCACCATAATTAATTTAGTTCCTTCACAATCTTCCATTGGAGAAGAGTAAAATAAAGTTGAACGTTTATGTTGCGGAAGGAGGCATTCAATTCCTTGAATTTTGATGTACGTGTTAGTATTTACCTAAATTTACGCTCATACTTAACCATTCTATATCACTCACCCAACACTCCATGCATAGCAATCGTACAATTCACACTAATCGTTTAAAATCCCTAAAAATACGCTGAACTTCATTTAAATCGTTGAAAACATTCCGGTTTTCATTTGAGAGAAAACATTGGAAGGGTCTTACTGATTCTTAAAGACAGTACGTATTAGGGAGAAATCAAACGAAAAGAGCGATATTGACCCCTTCTTTTTTGAATTCTGTCAAAACACTTAAACAAATACACTGTTTTATCGTTCCGAAATTGTACATCATATCGGTTCAACGATGTTTGAAATTTGCGCAATGCATCTCTTTTTTTAAATCTCATTGTTGGGTTTTTTATTTTCAGATTTCGCAACATCCGGTAACTACATGATCGTGTACTATTGTGGTCACCTGACAGACACATGGTGGTATGAAGGAAGTTTCGTCTATTCTCGTCAACCAACTCTCGCTCCAGCCGATATGACCGCCGTGGCCAACTCTCTACGCAATATGGGTTATGATATCAATAAATATTGTGCGCCAAATACTGTAAACTGTCAAGCATAATTTGAACAATTACTAAAGCAACCCATGAACAATACTAATTGTTATAACATTGACACCGTTATTGAAAGAATCTTCAAAAACACCCGTAAGCGATTAAGAAATTGACTATCTAAAAATTGGCAATATTATTGATCGTGTGTAAATGGTATTGAAAATTTGTCAATACAGTGTATATTGTTTCAATATATATACTTGTCAATGGTATATATATAATACGTACTTAGTGTATCATATGAAAAAAATCTAACAAGGTTAGGAGAATTTAAAATTGTCGAGGCTCTGCCGAGACAATTATCCATTCTCACAACCGAGTATGATATTTTTTCATACAATGCAATAAGTATGTATTATATTTATCTTATAACATCTATTTGTCTTGTTTTCATCGATGTTTCCAACAGATATGCAAGTTTCTAAAAATTACTGCAATATATCTTATTCTAAAAATAACTTTGTGATATAATAAAAAAAAAATATCATATAGATTGTTATTATACGGATGTTTGTATAGTTATAAGATAATATAGTGTATTGATCGTTTACTTGTAAAATATTGTAAAAGCTTTAGGCAAAAATGCCTTTGAAATGTAAATATCTGCTAGTTATTTATCTATTTATTTATTTGGCAAATTCAAAGATGTACATATATGCTATCTATCAAATAAATTGATAAAAAAGTAAAATAGTTAGTTTTTGTCCTCAGAAATTATTTTTCACAAACTTCAATAATTTTTGCTGCTCCGGAAAAGGACCTCCTAAGTTACATTTCTGTAATCTTGAAGGAGACAAAGAGAGACGGAAGGATGGCGTACTAAGGGTGATCACAGAAGATCATATGAGCACTTCTTGCTCAGGTGTGCTTAATATCAGATCATAAAATGCTTTGGTTTGTTTGAATGGGGTTTTACATCGCTTTCAACAATCTTTCAGTTATTTCGCGGCACCTTTCAATGGATTCCTGGTATTCCTCGCACCGTAATTTCCTTACATCCTTTCCTAGCCCTCAGCTGCTATCCCACATAGGTCAACGATTATCAATCCATTGGTAGAAGACAAATAGAAGGAAAGTAAAAGATCAGTTCCATCGCTGGAATCGAACCCGGGGATTTTTGAATAATAGTCCGATGCACTACCTCTGCGCTATGATGGCGGTCGGCTCGTGAAATGCAAATTACCGTGAATGGTACAACATTTATCTTTGGACATTTTATTGAATAAGGAAGATTGTCACGTTATTTACAATGGAAAAAAAAGCAAAGCGATGTTCAATTTTTCGTTCTTTATCAATCGCCCATAATGTCTCACAAGCCAGCTTAAGTCGGCCTCGCGTTCAAGATGATAACTTAGACCACGCTTTAAACGATTGGCCAATCAGAGAACAGTATTTCAAAAGTATATATCAAAGATACAACTTTGAGCGTTTAAGCCTCGTTTACATTTGGCCTACGGAGCCCGCACGGCGCTCGTATCTCGCCGTAAGGATAAAATCGTGCGATGCCCGTGCGGTGACATGCGGTGCCCGTGCGATCATCGCACGGTCTTACGGGCACTGCAGACACCTGCGATCTCGTTTAAAAATATGTTTTACACATCTTTAAAAATCGCAAGCCCGTAGCCTTGTGCGGACACCGCACGGTCGCCGTACGGACATCGTACGGAAGCCTTGCGATGATCGCGCGGAAATCGCACGATATCTTAACTATCAAACATCCAAAATAAAACCCGTAGAATCGTGCGATGACCGCACGACATCCTCTCGATATCCGTACGGAACTCGTACGATCTCCGCACGGGAATCTCAGGATTACCCTGCGATATCGCACGGGACCCGTACGGTCTGCTTAAGGTATGTTCCCCCCAAATATTTTTAAAAATCGCACGGTCACCGTACGGCATTGTGAACACAAACGCCGAAGACCTTAGCTGTCTGCGATGTCAAAAAAATCGTAAGAAAAATCGCAGGCTGCGATATTGTACGGCGGCCGTGGCAAATGTAAACTGGGCTTTACAGAAATACTATGAAAGGGTGTCGTGCACGTGAATCTCGACAGGTTATATGTGCCGAGTTATTTGTAAAAGGCAAGACATTTAATATGTTTGCTTTTTCGAAAAGACTTTCTACTGTGGCAAAAATACGAAAGATCTGAAATATGTAACTGAAATAGATTCATAAGTGATTTCAGCATAATTACACATATTTACGGTAATGTTCAGAGGTTCCGGTAAAAAAATAAAGACAATGTTAGAAAAGCGTGGTATAAGTCATATAGAAAATATCGTGCCGCGGTATATGGGATATAAACACTCGCTGACGCTCGAGACGCTCGTGTCTATTTCCCATAAACCACGACACGCGTTTTTCTATCCTATACTTTTATGTATAGGATAGAAAACGAGGGTCGTGGTTTATGGGACGCTCGTGTCTATTTCCCATTTACCGCGGCACCAGATTTTCTATCTGGCTTAGCCCACGCTTTTCTAACATTGTCTCCTAATTGTAAATACAACGCAGGGAGTTGTATATTTGAAATATACTTTTGAAATACTGTTCTCTGACTGGCCAATTCCCTTCAAGCGTGGTCTAAAAATGATGCCCCAATTTTCACGAATCGTTGTGCGTAAATCGCTTATGCTTTTAAAATGGTTTGAATTTTGAACATTTTGAACGCAGGGCAGACGTCTTTGAGTTGGTAAGCTGCAATAACTATTTTTAATACAATCACATAAGCACAATGGAAATAATATTCAGTCCGAAACTTTTACACTCAATTCTCAAAGAATGACAAAGTATTTGCATCACCACGTCAAGGAAAAACTAAAAACGAGCGTGCGAATGCTATATATATATATACTGTCATAAATGCACATGAGGTGTGACCCGATTTATTTTTTCTAGAGCATGTTAGACAAGGTATAAATGGATATCACCAGTAGATCTTCTAATCATCATTATTAAACAAAAACATAATTCGGGTCCTTGCCCTTTTTATAGATTATGGAATACTTTTAGAATCACTTTTTTGCTCGGGATTGTTTTAAAGCGATGCACACTGGACCGTTAATGCGACATGTTGACCAGGAGTTACAACATATCTTCAGTCTTCATCCACTTGCCATAGACGACACTTATATCTAAAGGAGTAATTGTGTAAGATTCTTGCTCAGTATTACTCCGGTAATTCAAAACAATACTTGAATAACTATTATCATCAAACAACTTTTAACAACGAATCAACAATAATCCGAATGACAAATAATCCGCGTGATGGGCCAATATATGGTTGGCATATCTTTCAAATATTTCCATATATAACTAACTTTCGTCCTTAACTCCATTCACTATTTCGTTCAAATTTGTAAATCCAAACTTTTGTGGCGCACGGGTTTCTTTAACATCCTTTCCAGTCAATTTGCCATTCTCTAAATATTTCTTGCCTAATTTAGCCTGTCCCCATTCAATTATGGTATCACAGAGTGGAGTTGGTACTTCCAGAATCTCTGCTATTCCTTTCACTACGACCATACCATAAGGAATGTCTTCAGTAAGATGGCGACAGCTAAAATCCGGCGAGAACTTGTTTTTTGCCTTCGTCATGACATGGGTGATCCCTTCGTATGCTTTGTTGGTCTTCATTGCATTTATTAGGCTACTACCGTCTTCTATATCATTTTTGTAGAACTCTACAAGCCAAACGAAAAACTCGGGTATATCCGTCAAATCGATGTTTGGCTTTTGAGCTGTGATGGCATGAGCTACTGTTTGATATTCTTTTCCGAGACCATCGATAGTTTTAGCAGTGCCTTCGTCAACTTCATAAAATGGTGGTTCGGTGTCAACGCCTTTACCATCCCAATCTTTCCATTTACCATACACTATAGCCGGGTGAACAAATGTATACGATATAAAGATGAGCTCTGTGTAATGCTTTACTTGTTGAATGGCTGGGTCATATCCTAGAAGCATTTGAAGACTCATTAGTGGTGGTTTTCTTGGAATAGCTTTCCCTCTTAGAATTGAACCTCGTATATGTTTGGCTGTACTACTTACTTCCAATTTTTGTCCAAATGTCTCAATTTTTCTAATCCAAGGACACAATTCTAGCGACATTAAAGTCAGTTGTGGCGCTAGTTCACCCATTAAACTTTTACAGTGGTATTCAAAACCCGGCTGTCCTGGAATGCCAATTATAACGGTTTTCTTGTATATATGAGATGAAACTGCTTTGAAATACATTTCATGTGCGAAAGCCGGACACGCAAAAATAATTAAGTCACTCTCGGCCGCTACTGAAGCGTCTTTAGATACGGAAACAGGCTTTCCCGAAATTTCTTGCGATTTTTTACTTGCATCTGTAAACTTCATTATCATGTCAGAATTTTCGATAGCTTTGGACCATTTTTCAGCCTCATCTTTGTACAAGGCCAATACATTCACTTCCGTTTCCGGTTTGGACGAGGCTAAAACTGCCATGACTTGAGCGGAACTTCCTCCCCCACATATACACACCTTCAACGGTTTTGCCATTTTCGTCCTGAAAATAAATAAGTATTTTCTCTTCAAGTTGTTTTGTTAAAATACATCTGTGAATAATTTCTTATCGCTAATTCTTAACTTTCTTTATCTATCCATACAAATTTACAAAGATACTCAAAAGTAAGTGAACATAAAATACCAAATCTTGAAACAAAATAAGGGATAGAAAATAATTTGTATTTTTGTTTTTGATATTTAGTCTGGATGCTTTTTACATTCGCATATACAGAGGACGGGGGTCAGGATCCCTAGTCCTATTAATATTTAGGCTAACTTGCCTCATCCGATTAGAACTATCAAAGAAACAAACACTGTTATATTTAATCATGGTTTTTCCCGTGTCTATTTTTAGAATTAGTCTGGGAAATTTGCGATCCCTTGATTATTAGGTAAACATGTATGTAGAATATTTAAGATCTTTCTAGAAAGGACTTTTAGTAAATGATTCAAACTCTAGAATCTTCTAATGTTCTATGCTATTCTAGATTGTTCTATGGTACTATATAAAGGGATTGCTACAGCATTCTTGCTTCACTTGGTTTAGACTAATGGTTTCATGTATTTGTACTATATTAAACTAGATGGGAATTTCTCCTTATCTTAAAAGTGTGTGTTAAAAGTGTGTTTAATTTTAAATTCGGATGCTATTAGACTTGTTATTTGTGGATCAGGAACTTAATTCGGTTGGACCTAAAAATTAAAACTTTAGGATTAAACATTCAAGGTATTGTAATTTATTTTTGTATTAATTTCGTATTATCAATAATTCTGTTATTATTATGAATAAATGTTGTTAATTGTAAAGTTTGTTGCTGGCTTCTTTGTTCTTGTTACGTTGGCACATAACAACACTCTTCTGAGCGCAAATATAGTAAATACAGTTTATGCAATCTGTTGTTACCATATTTGCCCGCTCATCGATACATTTAGGCAAGTTCATTTTCGGTTAGACACTTCTCTGGTGAGAAACGTTTGGAAAGTCACCTCTAAGATAAAGATAGATGTTTTTCATAGAAACTGTGCTTGAGAAGAATACATAGCAGGTTTTCAATACGTTTATGAAGGCATGATGATGTGAAGACATTGAACCTAAGTCGCAATAGGGCTTAAGCAATTTTCTTGTTTTAGCAAAGCCTCTTGAGAGTCTATATAGTCTACATATTGCGAGTCAGACAGCACTGTCTGCCAAGCTTCTTCGCTTTGCGCTCTGTACATTCATATAGATAGGCCCTGTGTTCAGGATGTAAAAGCGCTTCGCAAGCGCTTTGAGATGATACCCCGCTTTGCACGTGCACATACGTGCAAAGCGAGGTATCATTTCGAAAGCGCTTCGCTAACGTTTTCATCCTGAACGCAGGGCTGGTCTTAATCCCTCCTTATGTGGTCGGCCATTTTTCTTATTGCATTTTGTGGCTATATAAACTGCTCAATGTTGAGGTTTCATACACATGCAAACTGGAAACTTTGGAATGAGATAAAAAGACATAAAATCTGTCAAAAAAAGGTGAAATACTGTAGCTGTCAAAAAGTTATGTCTAATTACTGAGGAAAAACTTTCGAGCATCACAGACGAATTGAAAGTTGAATGGATTTACTTTTTAGTTTTGATAAATATTTAGATATACTCGAATTTTCAAAACATTAACCGTTTAATGGTTAATTTTGACAAAATACTTCATGTATATAAAAATACTTTTACGTGACAGTATTGCGAGAAAACAATTTTAATTGAACTTGTCCAATGTTTATAAATCTTAATAGCGACGTTTCTGAAGTCGATAAAAGTTTGAAAATTTCATTTCTTAACGAAAATAAAAAAGAACATTTATGGAGATAACGTCTTTTGTAGGTAATGTGGATGGATTTCGTTATAAATTATTGATTTTTACTCACAGATCATTTTAGATTTTGCAACATAAATTGAATGTACAAAATAAAGACAATGGCATATTTATTTATCTTCAGTATGGGCAATATTAATTTTTAATAAGAATGTTTCTTATCCTCCACGAATTAACCCTGTAAAAAGGTATTAAAAGATGTTAAACCTTATTATACTGAACCCGGAATATTCCTACTTTGGCACAAGGTATAGACAAACGTCACCCTGCACACGTGTGCAATCTGACGTCAATGCGAACCACCTGTATATCTGTGTAAGAAAAATATTTTAAAAGAACTAATGACGCACGTTGAGCTTGGTTGTTCCTGTTTGGGATCGAGGTATAGATAAAGATAAGTGAGCCCATGTGTGCAGTCTGATATCAATCCACACCACCTTTTTTGTAGTTTCCGTCTTCTTTTAGCCATAATAGTTTTTGTGAAAAAAAGTGAAATGCTATTTTGTTTGTTTGAATGAGGTTTTACGCCGCTTTCAAATATTTTTCAGTTATATCGCGGCGACTGGAGCACCTAACAATGGATTCCTGGTATTTCTCACATCAGTATTTCTTCCTTTTCTAGCCTCCAGCTGCTATCCCACATAGATCTATGATTATCGACACATAATTGAAATACTGACTCACATTTAGTGTGTACAGGGCTGTTACAGGGCTGTTACATGTAGCACTTTGATTGAAATGCAAATTTGACAAGGGTTTACATTCAGCATTAAATCCCCATTTTCCGTGAACATTTCATGAATCAAAGCGAGCATCACTCTGACAGTATAAGAGTACATGTACGATCAGATGGCATTCCAGGTAAATACACACGTGGCAAACAGCCTAACTAATTCCCATCAACAATGCACATTCACGAGTAAACGATGCGTTGTAACTTCATTTTGTACAAGCTATGGATAGGAGATTATGATTACGTTTGCTTCTAAAAATAAGATAGGACTTCAAGGAAGCGGTGTGAACTAGATGTAAGAAAAAAAGTTATTTTATAAAGTTATTCATAAAGGACTATGAACATACAATGAGATCTGAAAATTAAGAAAAAAATCACCTAAGCACATCATGTGAACTCGCATATCATATAAAAAAGTTTTATTTATATTATGCTATATCCCTCCGCTTCGGCGAAGGGGGTATAGGGCTCCGTCCTTCATTCCGTCCGCCCATCTTTCCGTCCCTATGATTTTCCGTATCATATATTCGAAAGAACAAGTCCTATCAGCTTAAAACTCCGTAGGGTCATAGATCTGCTCATGCTCACAAAACCTGCGTTCTCAATATTACACTCTTAAGTATGTTTTTTTCACAGGGATATAGTTTTAAGTGACGAAATGATCGTCCCGTCCCTTGACCTTGACCAAAAAGTGTATAGTCACTTACGTAAAACTAAAAATAAATCGGTCACGGGCGATATAAAGGCCTATCTACAGCTTATTGTATTTACGATGTTTAAGTCACCCGTCGACGGAAAAGATCGATCGAAATAGTTAGCGAACATATGTGACCCGTCAAGCGACAGGGGACCATCTGGGTAGTGCGTAAAGTGTCGATCCTAATCAGACTGCGCGGACTGCGCAGACTGACTAGATTCGAAACTTTTTGCACCGTTCTTATTTTCTGAATCTAGAACGATCAATCTACCTTCCAGTAATAGAATTTTTGAAATGTGACTTCTGGTTGACATATGCTGGATCAAATCTCTTTTTCACTAATTCATTTTACACAATTCCCGGATGGTCTCTTTTCGCGTAACGGGTCACAGTTATATCAAAATGAAAAATACCAATTATCGGTCATTATTGTAATCCAATCTTAATATTAAATATTTATTTTGTACCGAAGATGAAAAAATGCATTTAGTTATTTATCAATGCTTCAGTCACGATGTTTTAAGATATACTGTGACCAATAAGAATTGAGAATGTAGCGGCGGAAGTTTCTTTGGAGCGGTTGAAGCACAGGTAAATGTTTCTTAATTAGATCGCGTCATATAAATCGTATTGAATACATTAATTGCATAATTCATTGATAATTAAAGATCATGTGGTTAAAGGCCCGTTCACACACCCAAAGCAGGAAGATCCATATTATTTTTACTGAACCTATAAGACCTATTCGAACTTAAGTTAACCCTTGTCATGCTGCACCTGGAATATTCTATGCAGGAGGTATAGACAAAGATCAGCTAACACCTATGTGCAGCCTGGTCTTAGCCAACTGTCTGTCTCCTTCAAGGGCAGAATTGTGTATGAAATGAAATATCAAAAAGCAAGATTGTCCTATACCTTTGGATCTAGGTCTGTCTGTACTTTGATTTGAGAGCATTTCTGAAAGAGGATTTTACTTCAGCAAGACAGGGATAAAAGACTAACAAACTTACTGTTAGTGACCCGTCATGCGAAAATGTTCGAAAAAGAACCCATGGGAAAGCCGTAAACAATTATCTTATATAGGGATTTATCTTATAACTATACAAATATATGTGTGATAACATCCCGTATGATATTTTTTATGATATCACATAGTTATTTTTAGAACAATAATATCATTCAGTTATTTTAGAAACTTGAATTTCAGTTAGAAACATCGATGAAAACGAGACAAATAGAGATTATATGATAAATATAATACATACTACATGTAAGTGTATTGTATGAAAAAATATCTAATTCGGTTGTGAGAATTGATAATTGTCTCGGCAGAGTCACGACAATTATCAATTCTCCCAACCTCGTTAGATATTTTTTTCATACAAAACACTAAGTGCGTATTATATATTTATCTGGTTGAGGTCAACCTGGGGTCACATATCAAAAGTAATTATACAAAAGAATGTTATTAATCATTGTTCAGATTCAAAAATATAGTTAACAAAAAATGTGTATTTCATGGGTTTAGAAAGCTGCTCCACGACTTCCTGTAAACGCCAACAAGGATTTTTAGTGCATGCATGTACCTGTTTACTCAATTACCGTATCTAAATCCATAGCAACGTGAACAGATGCTCTGAATAAAACAAAAGAATAAATAAGGGGGAAAAGAAAAGAATTGCAATAATGACATATTTACATCAAATGAATTAATACATGTATAGTAAACTTACTTTTATTTAGAAAAACGAAAAAATAATTTCCGAAATATCACTAAACTACGAGCGAAATATCATGCTACTGAAAGCCTCGTTCTGGTGAGTGTTTCCCCGAAATAGGTAAACGAGATTTCCCCGTGATCGTATTGTGTTACCTGTGTAGGCGCCCGCGGATTGTTTACTTCTAAAACATCGTAACTGCAGGCTGAATCATGCTGTATTATCAGGTTTTAAGCATTAAAACACTGGTACATTGAATACCAACGGAAGCCGACTTTTAATTGGTGGTGAAATTTACTGTCAAATTGCGGTTGTCTGTCCGTCTGTTTGCGCATTTCTCATTCAGAGCCTGCTTCTGAATGTATCCTATTTTATTTGTGTTCCAACATTAAACCCAATGGTAAATCATTTTCTGGTATTTTACAGACGATTTGTTTATAAGAAATGCATGTGATCATAAACGACATTTGTCTCAGACTTTCTTTGTTTAAAACTTGGAAGGCGCATGATCTCCCCTTCGTTGTACCGCACGTTATGAAATGTAATATGATAGATGAAAGCAATGATTCTAATTATGTTGATCACAAATAAAGATTTCACTATCGTTTTAGTATTTTGTAATATTTTGATCGAGGTGACAATAACCTCGAAACTAATAGCTTCAATATATATATATATATATATATATCTTTATTAGAGTCTCATTCATGTACATATATTTAAAACAAACAATAAAACAGTAGAATATACATGACCATTCAAATATGAATTATAAGAGACTTTAAGTAAAATATCACACTATCAATTCATTATCATAAACATGAGTTAGTAGTGTTAGTAAAAAGAATCAATTACTAATGATTAAACCACAAGCAAATTTGTAAGACATTATAAATTCAATAAGTTGGAGTTTTAAAGTATTACGTCGTCTGCCTAAGAATTACATTAATATTCCCATAATCATTATTATTGATAGATAAGTGACTTATTTCATATTACACTCATCAACACAAGGAAAAACGTATTCCATAACACAATGTATTTTACTCATTGGGATATGATATCAGATTCACAAGCTATCTTGGATTTACAGTAATTCATGCCATATGTCGTTATCGACTACTGAAATGTTAAAAAGTTAGTGAAAGTCTGTATCAGCACTGAGTTCAGAATGACAAAACGGTGCAATCAATTTTCCAATTATACCCCGCTTTGCACGAGCACCTGCATGCAAAGCGGGGTATAATTGGACAACTGCTTGCGCCGTTTTGTCATCCTGAACACAGGGCTGTACAGTGTCTCGGAACATGCCAAATGATGATAGAGAGATAATTTATGTCTCGGGATATCCAAATTTGAGTCATTAATTTTAAAGTCATTTTCCTATTTTTATCTTTTGAGATAGAATGAATTGCAAGAAACGACAGTTTTGCATCCACTTAGGTGACCACCAAAAAGTGGTCATTTAATAGAATGGTAATTTAGGACACGTTTTATTTACAAATATTAGAAACATTATTTGATTAAATGCGCATCTCATTACGAATTTCTTAATAGTGTCATAATTATGTTGTACATTCTCTTAGAATCGTTTCAATGAGACTATTCAATAGAGGGTTTATTACAACTTGGGATTCATTTACAATAATTTTGAGAGCAATAATATCTACGTTGTCGCCTTATGAAATGATCGCTTAATATACAAGGTTGCTTGGTCAACATAGACTGTATATATGTAATAAAGTATGATGAACATCTAAGGTCAGAAAACAGCCTTGCGTTCAGGATGACAAAACGGGTCAAAATGCGCACATGCAAAGCAGTTTAAAACAGTTTGCACCGTTTTGTCATCCCGAACAAGGGGCTGAAAATAATAGTAATCCACATCGCACCGTACAGTTTCAAAAGTAAAACTACTAACAGTTTTGTGTGATTGTATGGATATTAACAAAACATTCAACACTATTGCTTATATATCGGCGGTTGGAGCATCTACATGCGCACCTACCTATGTTTTTCTATCCGTCGTTTCCTACACCAACACAATTATTTTATTCGAGTCACCAGCTGCTCTTCCAACTAGGCTTAATACTTCTCACGAGTCCATAGGTGGGAAACAAATGACTTGTGCCTTATCAAATGTCGGATGAAAGTTCGCCGAGTTCGGGTTCGATCCCAAGACCCCAGGATTGACATCCAAGTGCGTTATCGCTAAGCTAGCTGGGTTGGGAAAAAAGAGTACGACGGGAATATTGAAGACGGACCGCCCGCCTGATAGGTATGTACTAAATATATATACCACTGAGCCATCGAGGCAAGCGACTGTCGTCGGCGGATGGCACCATTGCACATGGCTGGCCACGTCCGTAATGTACAGTTAGTTACACCGCTCCATTCATTCATTCCAAACACTCACTCCGACCATTCAAAACCGCTCAAACCCATAGCAAAATAAAGAATCAACAACGTCATTTAAAATAAATTTGGATAGAGAAAAATCGCGATTAAACTGATATAATTCAAGTCGTAAGCGTCTAATAGGTTCTTGAAGAAAAAGGAAGCTATGCATAGAACTTGTATGCATATTTTATTAAAGGGAGGTAATCAATATCGTTAATTTTGTTCATCCTGAACAAAATTTGCGATATAGGATTAACCCCCCCCCCCATTAAATTCACTCAAAACTTGCTGCTCACACTCATTCAATTTCATTCCTAAATCATTCCAAAATCATTCACTTTGTCAATTTCACGATGTTGTTAACTGTAGTCATAAAATATCATAAACGAAAAGACTTCTCGCATTGTTAAGAAAATAATGAATAGTTAGTCTGGTTTTAATTATCCCACTGGACGAGCTTATTGTAGTGAGTGATGAACGTAGGATAAGTGCGGTGGAATATTTCTGCCACGTGATACAAGATAACAGTATCGTGAAATTTTAGCACGTGCATAACATTTCCAACAATTTTATAAAGCTTGATAGACATACATTATGTAGCCTCGACAACAAAAGAATGCAATGATTTTATTCGCTTATCGCCTTGAGAGGGATTTGAATTTATTTATTCAAAGAGATCATAAAGCAAAGAATCTGGTCAAACTGTGTGTATGCACAAGCTGGCCAGAGACTTTGCTCTGAGTAAGTGTGAACAGTTGGGAGTGTCACGCACAGGCTTAATTTAAGGTAACAAGACATACCAAGGTTTTCTAGAAGTTTTGTATAGATCCGCAGTGTAGAATTACTTGACTAAAGTATCTAAATCTTTCCATGTTGTATCTCTTTTTTATGTTGGGCGTTCTGTGAGACAAAAACACGATTTATACATATATACAAAGACATTTTGGTATTCAGAATGCATCCCAAATTTGCGATATTCTAAATATCTTTCTGAACTCAATCTACGTTTGAGTAAATTGCAAGAATTAAGAATATTATTATCCGAAAAGTAAAAAGGCTTACTTGATATGCTATTGATTGATTGAGTCACTTCCAACAGTATTTCAGTATTGCATCTTTAAGTAAACCTTGAGTTGGCTTCCAGTCGTTATGCGCTTATGTAATTTTCGGAATCATGAAATATATACGTTCAAATAATATTTGCATCAAGCAGATATTTATGGGATACCAAAATCATCTACAGTATGTAACATCGTGAAATTGACGTGTCTCTCCATCAAAACCATTCTAGATCGCTAGCTCGGCGCTCAATTCATCCATTCAAACGACTCACTCATAACAATCAAAAAACGCTCCAAAATATTCGAGAACGTTAAGAAATTGTTTTTATTGATCGGAATTTCAGGCAAAATGACAATATCTTTCCATAATTCTATTGATTAGTGTGTGTTTAAAGTGTTTGGTTGGTACAAAAGGACAAGCAAATTGGAAAGTACGTAGATTTTTTAAAGGGAGGTATTGAATATCACTTTTTTCGTTAAAGCTGGACGAAATTAGTGATATTGAATTATCTCCCTTTAACCCCCCCCCCCCCCCCCAAAAAAAAAAAAAGAAAAAAAATCTTGCTCCTCGCACTTATTCCATTTCATTCAGAAATCACTACAAATTGATTTAACTTGTATTTCACGATGACGTTAAATGTAGTACAGTAGAAGGGTTATCGACAGTTTAGGTGAAAAAAGAATAAAAAATTGTAGTCTAAGCACCCCTTTAGATTGACAGTCATAAATGCTCTACGCACTCCCAAGATCATATTTTTTGATCGACGAATGTAGAAAAAATATACTCAGATGTGTTTTACCCCGCGCCCGAATTGTATTGTGTATCAGTAAAAGACAGGTGAATTCCTCAAAAGAAGGCAAGTGGATGCATGCAGGTATGATAATAAACGCAATAAACTCACTAAGTAGTAAGACTAACCCTTCGCGAAAGAAATTACTGAAAGTGTTTGTACATAATATACTCAAAACTTGTGCTTAATTACCAAAGGGTTATAACCTTCATTTGTTCCTTTCACCCTATTTGACGTCATTGTATAGGATAGAAAACGAGTATCGTGGTATATGGGAAATAGACACAAGCGTCAGCGAGTGTCTTTTTCCAATATACCGCGGCACGAGATTTTCTATCTGACTTAGACCACGCTTTCCTAACATTGTCTGTATTCCCCCCCCCCTTCTTTACGTTGAAAAAGGCAAATCTCTCATAATATTATAAATATTATGTGTAATTACGCTGAAATAACTTGTTAAACTATTTTCTTTACTTATTGCATTTCTTTTGCATTTTTGCCACTGTAGAAAGATTTTTCGAAAAAAAAACGCTCGTTTAAAATGCTCGTTATCTTTTTTGAAATGACTCGGCAAGCAAATCCTTATGCACGACACACTACAATCGCATATCTGTAAATACATAGCTCGCAGTTGTATCTTTGATATATATTTTTGAAATACTGTTCTCTGATTCGGGAATTCCCTTCAAGCGTGGTCTAATAAGATATATAAAAAGACATTTGGCATAAAACGGATGCCCCCCCCCTTCGCAAAAACTGATATCTTCCCAATGATACTATAACTAATCAAGGGGAACAACTGTCCAAAATCAATTTGAAATCTAATCACGAATGTAGAAGATATGCTCCGGAGTGGACCTACCCGGCGTTTAGTAAGACAGAAACGTGCAAACAGTTTTCCAATTAAAAATGGAAAAAAACGTTTACACCGTTTTGTTATCCTGAACGCAGGGCAGTGTTTTCTTATGATATTTAGCTGTTTTGCCCTGACCTCGTGCATATCGAAACAAAGGGATCCAGACAAGACCAATTTTATCGATTGACCTGGAGTTTCAGCCGTGACGTTTGACGTATCCAAACCCTTATTTTCACGACATTAAGATTAGGGCACCAACTGTGCCAAATTGTTTTAAAATTCACTTATAAACGTAGGAGATATGTTCCGGACAAGAATAAAAGTATCGTTTGACTTTGGGCCGTGACCGTGGCATATCCGATCAACCTCTTTGCGTAACAGAAGTACTAAGCACGGAAACAACTATGTTACTTTATTTTGAAATCTATTCACAGAAAATTGAGATATGCTATGTACAAGAAAAAAAATCATCATTTGGTCCTCAGCTGTTTCCTTGACCTTGTGTGTGTGAACAAACTCTTCACAAGACATATGTACGCATTAAGGGCAACAACTGTGTAAATCTATTTGAAATCCATTCATAAATGTAGGAGATATGCTCAGGACAAGAATATTTTAATCCATTTTTATCATCGACCTTGATACATTTCGAAATAATGCGTGACAAAGTCCCATTATGGAAAACAATTTAGTCCAGTTACTCTGAAATCCATTGATAAAAGTAAAAGATATTCTCCGGACACGAATTTGTCAATTGACCGTGATTCACTCCTGATCCACTTGACCCTGAGCCATGACCCTCACATTGGCGTTTCAAGACAAACTATTGGCATGCCATTAGTGCTCAGCGAGGGGAGCAACTGTGCCAAGATTTATATCTTGGATAAGAATGGGACACACATACTGACGCTCTCAACCCCCATACAAACTCTCATACGCACAAAGGTAACACTTTAGACCTGCTTCAATTCCATAGCGGGCAGCATAAAAAGTAATCAATTCTTTCAAATTAAAGCGACTTTAAAAATGGCCAGAAGCAGAAACGCAAATTGAAGCGTTCCGTGGTAACCATTTGAACCAGACGATTGATCTGGTGCACGTTTTACAAAAGGTATCACGGAATTTCTCACGAAAGTTATATTCATTCTCATTACATTATTCGACATATTAAATTTTACTGGAAACCTTTCTGTGTAGTTCTCATTTACAACTTCTTCGATTGCCCATTCCCAAGGCTTAGTCATTTCAAGTCCGAACCTAAAACCTTCGTTTTCCTTTGGGTACAAGAACCCTTTCATTCTGTTCATTTCAAATCTTAAGCGACCGTTATTTACTGAGTCACGTGCTACTTTCACTTCCGGGAAAAGATCGCTGGCGTAAGCACCAACAAAACTCGACATATTCGTATTATTATAAACATCATGAGCTGGTATTCTTGGGACAGTCCTGTTCTTCCACGGAGCTTCAAAAGTACATGCAGTATTTGCGTCTATCCAAGGTTCGTAGCCGAGCAGTAGGTCAGTGATGTACCAGAATATTGACTTCATGGTTCTACCAGAAACAGATGGAATAGCTGGACCGTTTACAGAGGCAAACATCCCTATACCATCATCCGGATATAACCATAAATACGATACATAAGAAAATAAACCACCACTATGCCATACCTTTCTATGCCCTGAAATTGAACAAATACAATGCTTCAATCGTGACCTGGTTGTAAGATTATAAAATTTTTGTTTTCTCAATTTGGATTTTTTTTTCAAATTTCAACTTGAGATGAAAAACTGTATGAACGGACGACGGACGCCTAACATTCTATGGTCAGGATGGTAAAAAGAGAATAATACCAAATAATACATTTTATCATGCAATCATATTTCAGGACTTAAATTTTCATGAAACATTTATTATAATAGTAATTCAGGTGAATTTTTCTGGTTAGAATCATGAATATGGAAAATGTTTCTAAAAATAGACTGCCTGATACCATTTTATGGTATCAGGAAGGTGATATTAATAAAGGCTAAATTGCATGATGATAGTCTTTTTTATTCGCCAAAGCTTGATAATGTACTGTAAGAACGGATTGTAAAAGATTAAAATAGGACCGACTAAAACTGTAAACTTAATGTAATGCTCCAAATAATTTCATTCTAGTTATCCTTATTTAGATTCCAGGATTCTTAATGACCAAAAGTTTCTTTCAGATATCCCATTGAGCATGCAATCATTTCAGTTTGTTTGCTTTTGCACTAATACGTTCTTTACAAAGCTCAGCTCAATTGATTGGCGAGATTACATTATGTCTATATGATAACAAGGTTTTCTCACACCTTTTTATTTATTTGATTTTCTGTATGAATTTTGCTTGTTGTTTTTTGTTTATAATTTTCATTATCGTGCCATAGGTCAAAAGTGATTTAGTTAACAGAGAGCTTCGAAAAACAGGAATAATCTTATTTATTTAAGAGATGAAGAGAATATTTTTTTTTAATTTAATTGATGTATGCAACCAAAAACTTATCACTCTGTAAAATAAGCGAAGTGGATTCATACATGAGTCTGATAAGGTCATTAGTTTCATATCTCCATGACATTAAGAAAAACTCATCATATCTTTTAGATTGATGTCATAAAGCAAAAATGGAAAATTTTCTCCACAATAAGACAGATTTCTTACATGACTACTTTTCGCGTAAGCTAATAAAAATAGCTTCGTGTCCAAAATTATTTCATATGGGAATCAAACCAATTTTTATCCAGTCAAAATGCACGATCAAAGAATGGAAACCATCTAGATCTATATTAAATTATTGTAAAACATTTTTTCGTTCCTATACTGTTTAATATTTATTACAATGTTAAAATAGCGAGGGTAGTTTTGCCTTTACCTTTATATGAGCCAGTTTCCCAAGCGAACCCATAACCGGAAGTGATGTCATCAGCGGGATATGTCGGTGTCTGGTAACTTTTTCGATCTCTACTACGTTGAGAATACTGTAACTGTTCCTGTAAAAAGTTCAGATTGCATAATGGTTTAATGCATGTAAAATCTATGTATTTATAAGTTGTCTTATCGCTAGTTTAACCATTTTTCGATTGTTTTACAGACTGGAATGTTCTTAAGAAGCGCATGTTCTATTTACAGCGACCTTTGGCATTCTAACTCAAATTTAATTCAATAAGATATTTGAAATTTGAATAACCAAGCGCGCGGAAAAGGACCATCATTTTCCTCTTATTTTTTTTCCCCAAAGTAATTTGTCTTCCGATTGAATCATAACATTTCAACAAAACAGAGTCATTTTTGTTAGTTTTTTTTTTTTTTTTTTTTTTTTTTCCTAGAACGCACTTTTCAAAAAAGAGTTTTATACCATCTGCTGTTTTTCTTTTTGGTTTGTTTGTTTTGTTTTTAGGTTTTGGTTTGTTTGTTTTGTTTTTAGGTTTTAATTTGAAACTTTACAGAAAGCTTCAAAGAACAGGAAAATATGATTAATTGTGTAAAAAGACTGTATTGCATTTTGTTTGTTTGTTTGTTTGTTTGTTTTGTTTGTTTGTTTTTGTTTGTTTGTTTGCAGCCTATTGTTAGTTTTCTTTTTTGTTTTTTAAAAAGTCTTGAAATATATATCACTGTACATGTATCATTATGCGAAGCAGTCGTCTTATCGTGTCCACAAATCATCATTGTTATAATGTGTGCAGAATTATTAAAATTATGATATAACCACTCAGGCTTACAACCCAAGCTTTGCCATTTTTCAATTTAATACAGCAGATAAGATGTTGAGTTACAATGATACACTGCCAAGCCTGTATCTGTTTATAATATCTTAAAAACACATAACCATAGAAGAAGATTCACATCCCCATCTGTTTATTTCTTCTGGTCCAATGTACATTCTGATGTACCAACTAAAATGACTTTTTTTCTTGATTACAAGCTTGATAAGAGGTATATACATAAGTTTGGAGTCAGCACATTTTTTAAAAAAAATATCGATGGGCAAGTAGAATCTGCACAAAAAAGAATAAAATATACTTAAAAATAAAAATAAAGATAACACTAATGTAACCAATACATTTCACATCATCTCGTTATTTGGTTACAGAGATTCTTCACTTTGACCTTTTAAGATTATACATATATTTATCTTATAACTATACAAATCTCCGCGTGATAACCTTCTATATGATTTTTTTTTGATATCACATGGATTTTTTTAGAACAATGACATAATGCGGTTATTTTTAGAAACATGGAAAAACTTGTATTTCTGTTAGAAATGTCAAAATAATGAAGGCTAAAAAATTTATAAGATAAAGAAAAAACGAACATAGTGTATTGTATAAAAATTATCTAACTCGGTTTTAAAATTGATAATTGTCTCGGCAGAGCCTCGAAGTTCATCAATTTCCCCATCCTCGTTAGATGTTTATTTTCATACAAAACACTAAGTACGAATTATATATCTCTATATTGATATATCAAGATCTTATATAGAACGGAAAAAATTGTTGGAATTAGTCACCATCCCTTTGGACCTAAAGAGAATAACTTTAATATGGAGGAGTTCACACATCATTTTGACCTCATCAATCCTTTCAACTGGCACTTCAAACGTCAGACAAGTCAAGACTCCATTTGGACAACCATACTTTTATCATGAAGAGTGAATGTTGACACAAACCAACTCAGTTACTACAAATAATGGTTTTGCCGTATATATCCATAAGGTAATGTTTTAACAAATCAAGGCAAAATTTGAAAAAATCCACACCTCCGTTAACTTCATAAGGTAAACTTTGGACAAATCAAAACAAATTTTGGGTGCAGTAAAATATGTTTCAAATGATAATGTCTACATATGCCAGTGCAACATTTAGACATAACCAATAGCTCGCTGCTGACATGAATGTAAATTTTGCTACGGTCAAATATTTTTAAAAACATCTTTCTACCTAGCTTCAGTAAATGATCTGCACAGAAGATTAAGAATATCAGATACACACCTGGTATGCCTGGCTTAAAAGTTCTGGATCAACCAATTGTTCCCCGCTTTCTGTTCTCCCGTTGTTAAGATTAAATCTCATCCATTTCATCATATCTATCCCCGTTGACATTACACTACCTGCTGGCTCAAATGGTGAAATTCTGAAAAGATATTGAACTGGATATAAAATGGCATGCCAAAAAGAACAATTCATTAAGGCAAAAGATTAATGGGTTATTAGAAAACCAAAAATAAGTTTAACCAAAGTGACAAAAATGCCTGAATGCACATTTTTTTCAAAATGTCTTTAAATCAAACAAAATTACTAATGTGATATTTCAAGCAATATTTTTATTTTCAAAGACAGTTTTTACTGGATTTTCATTGTGTAAATGTTCTGATTATTTTTTGCCAACTTCTTTGTATTCACTTGATTATGTTAACCAAGCCTGAGTAGCCGAGCTTCGTATTGGTATTTCTTAGTATTTTTGCAAGAAAAAAAAATGGTATCGTCAAGAAGCGCATTTTCCTCCGAAAAAAAAACTTTGCTGATTTTTTGGGTTAAACCAGCGTAAGGGTACACTCTCTGAAAAAGATTTGAATACGGCCCGAATGGTGTCTGAGTAACTTACGCTGTTGCGCTTTGGAAAATTGATTACTCTTAAAAGTTTTGACTATACTGGTATGAGATTGAACATTGAACGTTGAACATTCTGTAACTGCCAGTGCTCATCTAAAAATTTGATTTTGCTTATAATTTTGCTTGGTATCTGTTTGCTAATGCAATATGTTTGTAATTTGGTCGATAAATAACCACTCAGGCTTAATAAGCAATTTATATTGATAAAACAATTAACAAAAGAAATTTCAAAATGAGTTTTCTGTCATAAATGCTATTAAAAACACCACCTTAAAGTATTTGAAGCGTTTTAAACGGGAAATCATATATTTTACACTTGGTTGGAATGTTGCTCGCGATGCTTTGTTTAACAATTTGTATGTAAGAATGTCTAAGCATACTTCACGATTCCTTGTGTTCCAGGCTGCAACTGTTCATCTTTGAAGATATATGGTTTGGCTGAGTTGGAATTGAAGAGATCGTTCTCAGATTTCAAAATTGAGGTGTCAGTCATTCCTATTGGTTCAAAAAGGTGAGACGTCATCAAGTTTTCCCATGAATCACCACCAAGTGTCTCAGATATGTAACCAAGAACCATGTACATGTAGTTGTTGTAACCAAATTCTTGCCGAAAGCCGGACACTACTGGCGTAAACTTTATTTTTCTAAAACGAAATCACAAAAAACCTAGAATTACAATTAAAATCATAAATCGTGATAAAAAAAAAAGGTTCCGTTTCAAACAAGTTGTAGCGGCTATATTTTCTATCAAATGGGAAAACTTCAAGAGAAAAAAATGCAACTGGTAAAACTGTCTGATTAAGAAAAACAGGTTATAATACAAAATGCCAAATGATAAAACTTTGGTACATCATTGGAGGCGGATAATTAATTACTTAATTAAATGTCATGAGAGAGATCATCAAAATTAATTAAAAATAAGGAATTTCTGATATATTCCACTGATTTGTTCGGTTCTGTTGCTTGTGATGTAATATCCATGTAGTCATCAGTACGTTTTAGAGAGCACAAAACATGCAGGACAATGTTAACAATGAAAAACCTTATTGTTTCACACAAATACTCTAACATCATAATTTTGGATCGATTCAATTTTACCTTGTCATTGGTCAATGACGAAGTCGTTCCATTACTAAACACACAAACAGTAATTATCGTCAGGCTCTCAGTTTTATTACTAATGCTCAAATATTGTAGTTTTCGTAAGAAAGGAATTTGAATGATAAGAAACTTGATTCACAATGATGAAGCATTTTCAAGACCCTTAGGGTTAATAATCAACCAAAAGATAAGTTAATATTTTGAATAATAAACATTTTCTTTAATTACCCGAAGGTGTAATATGATCTTATATTTCAGAACACCATGAAAAAGTTAGAGGCGATAGCTTAACTGTTTAAGTAAGAAACAAACAATTTCTACTTTGCCTAATATCTCTTTTTTTTAAAATGAATGTGCTAATGTGTGTTCATGATTAATTATTAACTTAAAACTAAATATCCACAAATAAGACCAATCAACTACATGTATATTGATTAGGAAAAATTCACATCTAAAAAAAACAGCTGCATTTCAAGGTTAAAGTTAATCATTGAATATATCTCATAACGTCTACGTTCGCATTCACGGCACTTTTTCTTGCATGAGTTACAGAGAGATTTCAGCGTTTTTTGAGTGGCATCGAAAGATTTTAAATGTAGCCTGTTGCAAAAATTCTGAAATGCAAGCTCGTGTTCATTCTTATAATATTTTCCATGGAGATAGATTAAAATATGATAAATTCTGTATTAGAAAACGAATCTTTCACTCAAAAAAAATCTTTGCGTATTGTGTTAATATATAGCAGGACAATCATCTTCCCCTTTGGTTATAAATTTAAAGACTGTGACAGAACTGAGAGTATTTAGCACCACGCAAATGCGTCGTCTGCTTCTCACTCTACTAGCGTCGTCTGCTTCTCACTCTAACTATTCAAATTAGATTGCAGGAATGTTTATATCAGCATCTTTAAATGCAAGCCGCTGTACTGTCAGCGGGCTACAAGTTCATGTCACCTAGTTTTCGTCCCCTTTATATCATGGGAAAATCCAATAGGCGAGTCACCGCCGTGTCATTTAATAACATTCATGCGCGAAAGTTTTAAACACTTAGTATAGGAGCGGAACCTGATTTCTCATTTAAAAGGAGTATTTGAAGAATCTTATGATTGTAAAGAATTCTTGTATAATTTTCAAAAAGCTCAGTTGTTTGGCGGAAACAAGTCTTGAAAAAAAAGAAATTTGAACCGAAGTTGGAACTACATTTTTTAAAAGCTAATTTTACATCTGACCGGATTTTTCTCAGGCACGTTATTAAAACATTCACAAAAACAAGAGATGTTTAAGATGATATACCTTTTGATAATCAAATCTAATTCCACAGTGTTAACTATTATAAGTTTCAATTTAGGTCAACGGGGTTTATGTATATAAATCGCAAAATAGATTTTACAGTAAATGTTTCTGATTGACTCACCTTGGCACCTATCAGTTTCACATTTACCGTTAATCGGATTTTCTTACCTCACCATGTCTTCCATGTTCGTTCCCTCTGGATATCCAGCAAAGAACGCAAAATCAACTACACTAGATAACCCAGTCCTATGCGTCAACAGATCTGAAAGAGTGACGTTTTCTGATGGAATTCCAGGCGGGAACTGGTATATTTCACCATTCGGTAAGTCATGTAGTTTCGTGTTCCAATCAAATCTACAAAATATATTATATAATTAACGAACAACATAGTTGGCAGTTTACCCATTCATCTCAAACCTTTTCGAATATTTATCAACGTTCAAGGATCGTTCGAAGCTTTGCAAGAAAGAAAGCGGAACATGGGTAAACAACATTTCGAGTGGTTATGTTTTGGATGACGACTTAATCTTGTATTCTATGAAGACCAATTTGATGTTCTTATAACACTTTATATGATCCGAATTTAGCTGTCGCCGAAACTCAACGAGGGATAGATGAATAGCATTTTCAGAGCATTTAGTTTATGCATAAAAATTTCAATATCGTACCTATAGTTATAACATTCTGTATATTAGTAATATTTTTATTATCGGCCGCTTTGATGTTAGATTCATTCCTTAGACGACAATCATTACATTTGTGGCAGTCGCCTTTTCTACCAGCATAGAGCGCATACAGAATTTCTCGATCGGAAGATACATAATCAAAATGTTTATTCTCAAATGCCATCAAACGCGACACACATAAACTACACTAGGACCTCTTTTGAAATGCGGTTACCATGTAATCACATCATCGCCTTGGTTTCGCGAAATTCTGTTAGAAGTGTTCATCTTGGAAAAAATCTCAAATAATAACGTTGTCTAGGAGGGCGATGATCAAAGAATAATTTGCTCAATTAGAAGGCTTTATGTACTAAAGTTCTTCACACATTTAAAATGTTTTAAATGACGAAATAAAAGAATCTTTTTTTTTTCATATTATTGAGGCCATCTTGAAAATCTTGTGTTCCATGAGGACTGCGAACCTCTGCAAGATAAATTGATCAATAGGTCGCTTTATAAACTCATAACACAAAATTATTAATCGTGTGTTTTTGAGCATCGATGCCCTTCAAACTGATTTGAGTAACTAATTGATTAGATAGACCAGAAAAAATTCTTGTGTATATTGCAAAGCAAGAAAATCTATGTACCTCCAACCGTATTTTTAACATAGGGGTCTAATGAAGCCGAACACAAAAATCTTTATTCCGTATATTTTCTTAAAAGAAACAAAACTTTAGGAGATTTGCCGCCAATGAGATTCGTCATTGTACACACAGGAAGGTATCCTGAAATATCGGGAAACCCATGTTTATTCCTCTTGTGCTACAGTTTTAGCCAAGTCATTGTCAAAAAATGGTTAAAGTGTTTATCTTGATGATAGTTTGACCATGTTTTAGAATAGCCCATGTCTAGTGAAAATGAAGAACATTTTGGTCAAATCTTGGAAATCTTTATGTATGCCAAAATTCTCTAAGAATACCACATGACTTGTAGATGATAAAAATTCATTCCATTCCATTCTTTCGCCCCGAGGAGTAAGGCTGTTTTTAAGTTGGAATGCGGAGCAATTCCAACTTAGTTTTATCAAAACCGAAAAATGAACACAAGGTAATTTCATTTCGGGTTTTTTGAGAACACATATCACGTGAACAGGATGTGAATACAATTCGGCCTATTTTGTACATCTCAACTTGACAGACATACAGTTTATTTCATCGAAAAGTAATAATGCTGTACAATTACACAACTATCACTTCGCGTATATTATCAACACGCTAATTTATGTTTTAAACGATATTTATTGAAAGTTGCGTACGAATATATTAGTGTCACATGTTTGCATTACTATATTTGGAAATCATGTGATAAGTCAAGTCCAATAAAGTCAGCAGTTGACAATTAGCACTAGCCAATCACGTGATCTGCTTTTTTGGTAATGTCGCGATCTGTTTTCTCAGTATTGTGGCAATCACGTTGGTAAGGTCGCGACCTGTTTTTCGTAGAATTATGTTATAGCTTCTTTTAAAGGTATAGTTTCTCTTTCTGAACGACCTTATTACACATTTAACTTTTGACAAGGTGTTATATTGTAAATTTTTGTCTAAGCTACGAAATAAATACCTTTTCTTACAGTGATGATACACTTTTAAAGTTAATAAATATTTTTGCAACATATTGTCGTTTGTTTTCCGTCATATTGCAGTTATCTATATGAATGTTTGATTGTAAAAACCCAATACTCATCCAATAAAACCCTTGCCCCCACATCTTTAATTGAATTATGAATATCTTTGCCCAATTGCATTCCGACACCAAGACAATTTGCCATTTGAAACAAACCAACTAGATCAACTTGTTTTCTTCACATTCTTATACATCAACACGTTTAAGAGCACGATCAAACAGTTAGTTACATCGTGAAATTGACATTCATTCATAAAGCATTCTTAATCGCTAACTCAGCACTCCATTCATTCATTCCAAACACTCACTCAAACCATTCAAAAACACTAAAAGTTATTAAAAAAATAAGATCAACATGTACATTCAAAATGAATTAAGCAAGAACCAAATCGCGATTTCACTGACATAAATGAAATTTAAAGCGTCTGATTGGTTCTTGGCGAAATAGAAAGCTTTTGATTGAACTTTTATACATTTGTTATATAGGTTATATCGCTAATTTTGTTCATCCTGAACAAAATAAGCGACATTGGATTTCCTCCCTTAAACTTGCTCCACTCATTCATGCAACATCATGCTTAAATCATTCCAAAATCGTTCACCTTATCAATTTCCCGATGTTATTAACTTTACCCCCAATTCAGAAGAAGAGGAGCATAATTATATTGGTTTCATCTTGTCTGTCTCTCATTCCATTGACCTTTTGCTTTCCGCTAGATAAACGGAGAAGCAATTGACCTACAATAACGAAACTTTACACAAATATTGCCCATGACCCAAAGAAATGCGCTATTATTTCGGGGTCATAAATGTCACAGGCATCAGTTAATTTAACAGTTAACAGTTTCCGCTCTAACTGAACAACCAATTGACCCAAATCATAAAACTTGACACAAATGTTGTCAATGACCCGAGAAAGTGCCCAATATTGGAGTCACAAAGGTCGAAATCAAAATTGAACTTCGTCCAAAAATTTTTCTTGAGATTCCAACTCATGAAGTAAAAGACTTCCCTGCGAAAATAGCTTTTCATTATGGAAAAATCACTTGTTGAGGTCCACTTTACGACACTTCTAATAAAAATGTACTTGATAACTCAAATGGAGCAGAAGTTTATTGAAATAATAATATAAAAACTGTTTTGAGTGTATAAGGTCGCCTGTGCGTCCATTAGTTGGCTGTATGGTCCGTATCATTTTTTGCTTTTTAGCTCACCTTACCAAAACGTGCTCAAGGGGAGCTTTAGGATTACCCTGACTCCGTCGTCCGTCGTGTGTCGTCACCTTTCTTAAAACTTCTTCTTCTCCTAAACCGCTAGGCAAATTACAATGAAATTTTGCCAGAATGTTCCCTTGGTGACCCTTTTCAAAATTATTGCTATATTGTAATTTGCCAATAAATATGGGTATGGCAGGGCGGGGCTTATTTTGAGCCCAAAATCTTTGAATCTTCAAATATTGTTGGCATAATTTTCATTAGCCCATAGATATGGGCGTGGCAGGGTAGGGCTAATTTTGAGTCTTCTCTGTAATGGATGGGTTGTTCAGGGTCTATTATGACTGCTTATAATTCGAAAAATATCTCCTCTTCAACAATTAGGCAAGTTTGAATAAATCTTTGCCAGAAAGTTTCTTGGATAAGATCCACTGGACCAATTGAATTCAGGTGAGCGGTTTAGGGCCATTCTGGCCCTCTTGGTATAATTTTTCTTTCGTCAGATTCGGGCCTGTATAGTGATTAAGGGGTTTAAGCGTCTCTCGTTCTTGAAATACATTGATTTATATACGCCCGTCAAATGACGAGGCGTATTATGTGATTACCTGTGGCGGGCGGGAGGCGTCAGCTTCGCTAGTTTCTTGAGGTCACCGTCTCTCGAACGCATTCCAACTTATCAGAACTTTCAGTACTTTGATTTATTACAGTGATAATCTTTGAAAAAGAATTATAGATGATCAGTTTTTCATGCTAAGCTATAAATATGAATGGGTATTCTAACTTTGAGAATATGACCTTGAAAGTTTATAAAAGTGGAGAATTTTCTAAATTCTGGGTCCCTGGGAGACTTTTTCAACTTAAAGTGATAAATTGAACAAACTTGTAATGAAACTATTATTTTCACTGTACACAAAATATGATTACCCTAGACCTTTTTAGAGAAGAAAATTTAAACAATTGCTTAATTTGAGCGATCTTTCGAAGCATTTGCCCAGGAGGGTGGGGCTATGTATTGCCACAGGGGCATAATAAAAACGAATTTGATAGAGAGCCGTCAGTCAATGCCGTTTACCAAATATGATTGCCAAAGGCGTGGAAGACTTAGAAAATTGTTGAAATTCAGCATTTTTTTCTCAACCTTCACCAACCTGGAAGGGGGAAGGGTCATTTGTACGATATGGGAATAATCATAACGAAAAGAAATGATATAGAACCACCTACTTATGAAGTAACGTTTTGTGAATGTCTTACTATTCAGTTATATAAGATTTTTGAAATAGTCTTCAATCGTCTTATTTGGGTTACTATAGCTAGGGCTTGGTCTAAATTCTTTTACATTTCTGGTAGAGCATCACCAAATCGACATCACTATCAAATTTCATCAAGATTAGACTACAGGCCAAGGAGAAGATAATGCTTGACGGAATTGTTGATAGACACATGACTATGTCTCTGACGACGACCGACGGACCACAACGGAGGCCGGAAAAAATAGCTCACCTTGAGACATTTGTGCTAAAGAGAGCTTAAAACATTGGTTCTACTTTTGTTTTGTGCTAAGACATCGAATATCAGATTATTATATGATTTACAAGGTGAAGATATGTCAAGATAAACTCACCCTTTTTCCTGGAGTAAACGTCCAAGTAGCGTCATGGCCATGGCTTTCGTCAACGAGCCTATTTGAAGGACAGTCGAGTTATCAATAGGCCGTCCCGTCTCCATATCAGCCAGTCCAAATCCTCGTGACCATGAATCATTACCCCTTAGGACGGATAAAGTCATCCCGGGTATGTGGCGACAGGCTATCACTTGATTGACCATTGTTTCAATAGCACGTTCCTGTTCTCCGGTAAAGACCGCACAATTTGTCCCAAGTGAACACAACCATAGAGTTCCAAATATAACTTCAACTTTGACCATTGTTCGATATCTTTTAGAAGACTGTCCAAAAATCTCTGGAAAAAAGATGGTCGGGTGATGCAAATTCTAGACAGTTAGTTTTTATCTATTATCTATAAAATCACCTTGTTCGTTTTAATGAAACAAGAAAAAACACCATTTGACCTCAGTAGCTTTACGAAATTTGTCTTTTGCCACTGTATGCAGTTTCTTTGATACAAATATCTATTGGATTTCTGACCTGTCACATAGAAAAGAAAACATTTTGGAACTCCGAAAGATATTTGAAAAGGAAATTATATTGTAGTTTGAATGGGTTTCAACTCCACTTATCATTTTTTCTCCGTGATATTGCGGTTTGGTTTTCTTGTTACAGTTTGTTACATTGTGAAACTGACAAGGTGAATGATCTTGGTATGATCTTGGAATAAAATTTAATGGGTGAGTAGTGCGAGGTTTGGTAGAAATTAAAGGAAGGTAATCAAATATCGCTAATTTTGTTCAAGATAAACAAAATTAGCAATATTTATTACATCTCTTTATGAAATACGCACTAATATTCTATAAATAGCTTCCTATACCTTCAAGAACCAATCAGGCGCTTATAATTTCAATAATGTCGGTGAAATTGCGATTTTTCTCTATCTACACTTATTTTAAATGTAGTCGTTGATCTTACATTTCGAGAAATTTATGACTTTTTTTAATGGTTTGAGTGAGTGTTTGGAATGAATGAATGAATGGAGCACTGAAAGACGATTTAAAATGGTTTTGATTGAGATAAATGCCAATTTCACGATGTAAGTAACTGTTGTTTCTTGTTCAAGCACAGCCCGTATCATTCTCGGAGCTCAGTCGTTAACTGTTGCGTTACTCTAAACGATAAATGTAGTTAACGGAATTGAGCGACAATGGGTTATTTTCTATACTATGATCAAATTTAGGCAAATTGTATCCAGTTGTAATGAAGTTGTTAGTTTTGAACAAGATATCCCTTTTCCGTAATGGTTTGGCTATTCTGTTATGGGATGGGACCTCTATGTTGTGCAACTACTTGTGCTCATCAACAACTTCAATTTGATATATTGTTTAGCTACGCAAACTTTCTATTTTGTAAATAGATGCAGCATTAAAGGACGTGTCTCCATAAGAGCCTTTTCGCGGCTTGAATAGATTTCTCCTTAACTTTTGCCATACATACTATGAACTAATCTGTGTCTATTGGCAAAATATTGGCATCTCAAACTTATTGGTTCTAGCTGTGCCTTGCGTTATAAGTCGGTGGGGTAAATAACTACGAGCTTGAGTTATATTTTAAAATCTTTTTATTACCCAAATAAACTAAGATTGAAGCTGCCACACAAAACACCAATGAACTATTTCTTAGTTGATATCCGGAATATCTTTTGACATATCATATTTTCATTGTGATTATCTCCCCTTTTTGTCTTTATGGCATTTCTTTGTCTTATTTCCTACCAACTTTGCGGGTTTGCACAACACGTTTACAAAAAAGCCTTTAATACAAAACCATTGCCCCAAGTTCGGTTTGTTTTTTTTTTCGCAGAAAAACAGTTCATTAATTTTAGAGTTATCTGTCCCTGAATATGAGATATTAGCAACATTTAGCTTTAAACTGGCCTTTAAAGACAAAATGAGATGGATTTCAATGATGTTTGGCATATTTGTTCCAACACATGAACTCCTTTGTGATAAAAAACTAATTTTTGTAATAGGTCAAATTTCAAGGTCACACACCAAGGTCAAAGGTAAAAATCAGCTCTAATTCAGCTTGTGAAGTGCATTACTAATTTGTTAAATATCAGATTATAAAGATATTTGACACAGTTGTTACCTTTGGTAAGCTAAACCATATTTTTAAATGAACTTGAGATAAGTTAAAAATCAAGATCAAATTTCAAGATCAAATGTCAAAATAATTATAATAATAGAGAATAAAACTAATAGGTGTCAAGGTAAAATGTCAAAATAAGCATAAATTCGGCTTGACATGTGCATTTCTGATTCATTTATTGGCAGATTTTAGCAATATTTGGCCCAGCTGATACGAACCTCAAGTAAATATTTTGCAATGAATTTAATGGTATGTTGAAGTTGTGTTGGGTATCAGCTGTGTCAAAAATTGTTAAAATTTGTCAATAAATGAATAAGTTATTTAATTGTCAAGCTGAATTTATGCTTATTTTGACATTTGACCTTATTACTAAATTAATTTCAAAATTTGTTCTTGCTTTTGGTAAGTAATAACTATGCCAAATATTGTTTAAATCTGTTAATAAGTGAATGAAAAATGCACTGACCAGACTTAATTTGTGCTTATCTTGACATTTGACTTTGATGTTCAAATATTTTCGTGTTTGTGGTTTGTAATAACTGTGCCAAATATTTCAAGATGCCAATGAATTAATGCATTATGTACTTGTCAAGCTAAATGTATGCTTATTTTGGCCTTTGACCTTGATGCGTGACCTTGAGCCTAGACATGTCACACGTTTTCTTTCTTGTATTACACTTTTGCTGTTGATTGGAAGCACTTCTGTCAAATTAATTAAGGTTCTACTAAATAAGATGGTAGACATACACCTATTAGTGTATACTACACTCGTTTTGACATTTGCTCTTGGAATTTTTGGCTATTTGTAAATATGTTGTGCAAACCTGCAAAAGGTGGTAGGAAATAAAACAAAGAAATTCCCTAAAGACGAAAAAGGGGATATGTCCAAATAAATTCCGGATATCAACTAAGGAATAGTTCATTGTTGTTTTGTATGGCAGCCTAAACCTAAAAAGCAATTAATTTTGGTGATGTAAAGCTTTTAAAATGAAACTCAAGTTCGTAGTAAATTAACCCAACCACTTTTAATACAAGGCTTAGCTAAAACCAATAAGTCTGAGATGCCAAGATTTTGTCAATAGGCGCAAATTATACCATAGTATGTATTGCAAAAGTTTAAAAGAAAACGAAAAGGCCCTTATGGAGACCCGTCCTTTGGTTCAAAAATCTTTACATGAACATGAAGTGTTATGAAAAAAAGTATACTCTGTTGTATTTATGTAAATAAGGGATAAAAAGAACCTGTTAAGTAAGCTTAAAGAACGCATACGGTCCAAGAGCAAGAGGGCATATATCGCTCAACTGGTTTCAACAATTTAAGGGTCAACAAGGGAACATTCATGCGAAGTTTCACTGAAATCAACCAAATAGCTTTTGAGTACAAGATTTTCGAAGAATTTAAAACGAAGATAAGACCCGCCATGTCAAGCCAATACTTTGGTGGTTAATCCAAATTTGTCACCTAGAGAACATTCATACAAATTTTGTATGAAATTGGCAATAAGATTGAGGGGAGAATTAAAAAAAACAACAATAAGAGTGAAAAAGGCCTGCCCTGCCCATAGCCACCTATTGGTTTAGGAGACAAAGTTGTTTAAAGATAGAAGTTTACACACAGGCGCATGCACGACGGACTCACTGCCATGATAATGGCTCGCCGGCATTCGGCCAGTGAAGCTAATAAAATGAAGCTACGAGATTATGATAGCATAGTGATTACATAACTTAATTTTTTATCATAACACTTCGATCCTTATGTTAACCAAACGCGACAAAAGCGCTATTTCTGACAAACGGTTGACAGCTTTATACCAACATCTTATAAGTAAAGTATTCATCTTTTGCTTTATTTATCTACGCCCTATGAAGAAACACATTATATTGACAAAATTCGTATATATATATGATTTTCGCCCTGGCAGGTCGCAGCCTTAAGTAAAAGTATTTTTTAAAAACGGTCGACAAAGCGTAAAGTCGTGGGTGGATAACCAAACCCTCGTAACTTTAACTTGACCAAGCTGAGGTTACGAGGTTTCGTTATTAGACCGATGAAATGTGTTATACTACTCACGTTAACCCATTTTAGGATAGGATACAATTATTTACACTCGTTAACAATAATTTGTGACAATTTTTGTTAAAGAATCAAAGATATTGAAAAATAAACCCGCTCAATAATGTCAAGGCTAAGCCACGTCCTATCAGGTGAAAAACAACACAGACTACATATCAACGCAGGGTGTTATTCCGTAATTTGAGTGTGAATGATGTTGATAAAACGGACTTAGGGCCTTGTTTACATTGCGCTTACGGAGCCCGTACAGCGCGAGTAAACTGGTCGTAACCTTAAAATCGTGCGGTGCCCTTGCGGTGGCATACGTTCTCCGTGCGATCATAGTGCGATTTTACGTCTGCCGTGGACCTTGCAAAATTAAACGAAGAAAAGTTCAACACATTTTTGAAAATAGATTGACAGCTCGGAGACCGTAACCCGTAGACACGTCGTAAATCCAACGCTAGGTCGCCGCACGGACATCGCACGATCGCCGTGTGATGTGTTTACTGTAAATCGTTTTACATCATCCTATGGTCTCCTCGCGGTCACTGTAGGGATACCGCACCTTTTCCTTACGATTACATTGCGATTGTTGCACGTCAATAGTAATAAATTTTGTGACAAGTTTATAAAAAACCGATGGTCATATACGCCGTAGAATGTAAAATCGTGCGATGTTGCAAATATCATACAAAACATTGCACACGACGTCCGTTGCAAATATAAACCAGGCTAAATCCACGTGATGCATTGATTTACCACAAGCCACTAATACATACCTTGAAAATTTCCTGGTTAAAAATATAAACACAAATGTACAATAGAAGCACTCCTCGTGTTTGTGTTTCAATATATGAAGAGAACAGATATATGGCGTTAAATAACGTGTTAATTTAAAAAAGTAGCACAGTTTCATAATAGGGCATACGGTTGAATAATCAAGCCTTGCGTTACCCTCGCCCTCTACTAACTTTTATATGACACAATATGATATGACTTTCTCATATAAAAAATATAATCTTTACATCTGAAATAACTTCGCCTTTCTTCAACTATCTACATCGTGAGTCGCCATTTTTTCAGGGCCGATTTACGATTTAACATGATATAAATATACGAGTATGATCGTATTCTATGATGATGATTATACACCGTGAACTGTAATTGTCCAGATGTGAAATAAGCTGTAAAAAATCTTAAATTTAAAAACGTTTCTATTTAACATCGAGTTGGAAGTTCTTATAATTAACAAAATCGTGAAATTGAAAGGTGAATGATTTTTGAATGATTTAGGAATGAAATTGAATGAGTGTGTGGGGCGAGTTTTGAGTGAATTTAATGGGAGGTAATCCTATATCGCAAATTTTGTTCAGGATGAACAAAATTAGCGATAGTGATTACCTCCCTTTATCGAAATTATCATACAAGTTCTAAAGAAATCTTCCTATTTCTTCAAGAACCTATTAAACGCTTACAATTTTGAATTATATAAGTTGAATCGCGATTTTTCTTTATATCCAAATTTATTTTGAATCATGTTGTTAATTCTATATTATTCAATGGGTTTGGGCTTTTTTGAATGGTATGAGTGAGTGTTTGGAATGAATGAATGAATGGAGTGCTGAGTGAGCGATTTAAAATGGTTTTTATTGCGGAGAATGTCAATTTCACGATGTAACTAATTATACATATTCATCATTCCCAACTCTGCTTCCAGTGCTCGCACATAGTATTAGGGACACTGAAAGAAAGAAGGTTGATACAGTTAAGATCATCGGGAAATTGACAAAGAGTGTGATATTGGTGTGATTTTTCAATTAATTGTGTGAATGCAATAAGCGAATAATGAATGGAATCGAATAGAGGAAATACAATGTCGCTAAGTTTGTTCATATGGCATATTCATTATCTCCCTTTCAAAGATACACATAGGTTCTGTAAATATCTTTTTGTGTCTTAACGAACCAATCAGACGCTTCCGAGTTCATTAACCCTTTGCTGTTAAATCCCTGCTTTTTACGTTCCTGTCATTTCATAATTGAGAAAACATTGTGAAAAAAGAAGAAATTGCTTCCGACAAGCAATTTCTTCTTTTTCCACACTATTTTCTACCCTACTGAATGGTTATTTTTCAAATTAAATGCACTTTGAATTTTCGTCTGCAAAACCTTTGAATTTGGACAGGTCAAAAATTTTGTAAAACAGGAAAGGGTTAAAGTCAGCGAAATGATGGATTATTTTTCTAGAGGTTTTTATTTTTTTAATTAGTTGCTGATCTCATGTAACCCGAAAATAAATATTCGACTTCTTCAGAAACCCCATTCGGAACATCGCTCGGACTTTTCCGTAACTTGAAAAGTACCTCGGACGTAAGTGTATTAATTTTGGGTCATCTTTTAGGTAATTCGGCTCCTGGTGGTACTTCGGTTAATACGCGTGAAGAAAATCACATTTTGTTAATTCTTTCCAATCGTCTTTGGAAATCTTTTTTGCATATGATAATTTGATAACAAAACGCAGTAAGACACTGCGTTTTGTTATCAAATTATAATATGCTCAATTTTATTTCTAAGTTAATTTTATTTTATGCAACGTCATCCTTAGCGGGATCGTTTATGTTTGTGACGTCATATAAACTCACGTGCGATTTTACGCGCTTTCATGGCTTCGCCCGTATTATTCCCGAGGTCTATTCCGTAGAATCGCCGAGGGTTTCCGATTGCAGGAACCCGGGACCTCTACATCCCAAAGCGAGTGTTCCTTAACGTCGCTATAAAAGCTAGCCTGTAAGACAGTACAAACACCCCTTATACTCATACACATGCTACATACACCCTCTCGATAATTCAGATTCTTCCACGAATCTTCTCAATTCAAAATCATCAACTACCTTAACACATAATCACCACCCCATGTGGGTTATTAAATGTTTCCCTCAAATAAATTTTTGACTCCGTCGGGATTCGAACCCGGACCTCTACATCCCAAAGTGAGTGCTTTACCACGTCTGAATAAAAGCTAGCCTATTCGACAAGGCAGTACAAACACCCCTTATACTCAACCCGGATACATTATCCTTTTTAGTAATTTAAGAGCGATTTTGAATGTTTTGAGGAACTGTTTGGAATGAATAATTGGAGCGTCGAGTGAGAAACTATGAATGGTGAAAGGTTTTGATCTTAGTGGGTGTCGAAATAACGATGTTAGTAACTGTGACCGCTCCCGGGCATCGAAAACGAGACTTCTTGATCAAAAGTTTGAAACTGTCTTTTCTACCAACATAACCAAATTAAAGCGTATGTTATGCACGTATCAAGCTAGAGGCGCTAGAGATTGCTAGATCTCCTCCACGAAGGACGGTTTCATTGGGTAACTTAAAAGCTTGCACTTTTGATTGGATTTTGGCTTTCCAGTCTCTCTGTCCGTGCGGCTGTAAGTCCGTCGAAAAATGGCTGAAAATAACCTCGTTATCGCGATAGAGACTACCGTTTTCATAGGATTTTCTTCAGACGTCCACAGAATGATTGTATCATTGTAAGTGCCGTATGTTTTGATTATGTTGAAGTAAAGTAACAATACAAGTATAGTGTATACAGGAATATATTCTAACGAATTATAAACATGTATGTACATCAGCAATATAACAAACTAAAACTACATCTATTGACTATGAATGAATGGCCTAAATATTGAGAGCGGGTGGCTTATATACTAGCTAATTAAAGAGTATGTGTAGTCTGTATCATACAAAGCAGTCATCCATCCATACAACAAAAAGGACCGACTTTTCGAAATGTGTCAGATTCATTTAGTTACTTCGTGAAATTGACAGGTTGGATGATTTTGGAATGAAATTGTGCGAGTTTTGAGTGAAATTAAAGGGGGGTACTCCAATATCGCTAATTTTGTTCTAGATGAACAAAATAAGCGTTATTTATTACCTCCCTTTAATGAAATATACGTTACTTTCTTAATTTGTCTTCATGGACCAATCAGACACTTCAAAATCCACATCAGCCATTAAATCGTAGAATAATTTGCTTGATTGTCTGGAACGATTTTGAAAATGATTTCGGAGCGTATTTGATCTTTGTGAGCGAGTGATTGGACTGAATAAATGGGACGCTGGGTGACTGATTTAGAATGGTTTGATCGGAATAATTGTCAATTTCGCGATGTTTTAACTGTATCAAGGCAAAGTGGCCCAATGAAAATTGAATGAAAATAGCCCTGTTATTACGATAGAGTCCACAGTTTTCATTGTTTTGCTTCAGAACTAATTGAACCATTAGTGGTATTCGTCATTTCAAAAAAAATTGCCCAGGTCCGTCTTGTGTCACAGGCCCAATTAATTCAAGTTATCTTTAAGAAGATCCTTTTTTCAATTTAGTATTTCAAGAACACCTTTTTGATGTGCTACAATGATATGACTATACTACAAGATTCCAGACGCCTTTAACAAAGTCTAAGAAAAACGTCATCATACATTTTATATGACGCCATTTTATTGGTAACGAAAATTTTCTCTATTACTCTCTTAGCGCATATGCATAAAAACTATGCTGCTGTTAGTAACACGTTGAAGTTGACATTCATCCCATTCAAAGCCATCCTAAAGCGCCAACTTATCGATCCATTCATTTATTCGACATACTTACTCAAACTATTTATAAAAAAAACTCAAAAATGGCTAAAAAAGATCAACAACTGCATTCAAATAAATATAGCTGGAAAAAACTCTCTATATCACCGACACAATTCAAATTGAAAGCGATTGAGTGGTTCGTGAAGAAATAGGGAGGTATTTATAGAACTTGTATGTAATTTTTATTAAAGGTAGGTAATATATAGCTTTTTTTTCATTCTGAACAAATAAGCGATATTGGATTAGCTGCAAACCCACTCCAAAAGCATGCACCTTGTTAATTTCACGATGTTGTTAATTATAAGGTAATAACACACATGCTATATTAGATATATATCACGACAATTTCATTCCCGTGCCGTGCGGTGAGTTATCTCAAAATTTGTTGTGTGGAGATACATGTTTGTCATCAAGATTATGTTAATCTACGCACTGGCATCACATCGATATAGATGCCAGCTTGTGACATAAATAAGAGAGGTAAAGCTTATTTATAAGCAATTCAGTAATGAAGGAAATATTGGGGATTAACAAGTTTTTAAATTATCTTCTTATATCATAGTAACATAAAAAAGCTTTAAATTTTGTCCGTGTATATTATTTTCACCATGGTTTAAATACACAAATGAAAAAAATGTAAGCTAGGTACTATTGCTAGGTATCTACTTAAACTTTTTTTTCTTTTATGAGAATTAATAGGACTAATATAATTTTCAAATCATGACGACGTACGAACTGGCGAGAAGCACAAGCACATATGGGAGAGTTTTTTGATAACAAATTGCCCCCGCCGATGAATCGTCAGTAACTGATTGGTCAAGTTTTACAAATTCTATCAAAGAATTCTTCCAGAAAACAACATTCATTCCCACCACGTGATCTCCTGTGTCGTTCTTTTTGGACAAAGCAAATATCACTAGGTACCGTTTTGTGTAGTTTTCATTCTTAACGTCCTCTATGGCTAATTCCCACGGTTCAGTCATTTCAAATCCGAAGCTAACACCTTCGTTCTCATCAGGATACAAGAATCCTTTCATTCTGCTCATTTGAAATTTTAAGCGGTTATTATTTATACGATCATCATCATGTGACACTTTCACTTCCGGAAAAAGTTCGTTAACGTAAGTACCGATAAACCTAGACATATTCGTGTTTATGTATATTTCATGAGGTTGTCTTTTTGATGCTGTTTTATTCTTCCAAGGAGCTTCAAAAGTACACGCAGTGTTTGCGTCTATCCAAGGTTCGTAGCCGAGCAGTAAGTCAGTGATGTACCAAAATATTGACTTCATGGTTCTACCAGATACAGATGGAATAGCTGGACCGTTCACAGAGGCAAACATCCCTATACCAGCATCCGGATATAAAAACAAGTATGACACATACGAATATAATCCGCCACTATGCATAATCTTTCTATGTCCTGAAAAATAACAAAAAATTTATAAATTGTAATATTGTTAATTAACCCTTCGCTGTTTAATCCCTGCTTTTTTTCGTGCCTGTGATTTTATGATTGAGAAAACATTGTGAAAAATGAAGAAATTGCTCCTGACAAGCAATTTCTTCTTTTTCCACACTATTTTCTACCCTACAGAATGGTTATTTTTCAAATTAAATCCACTTTAAATTTTCGTCTGCAAAACCTTTGAATTCGGACAGGTCCAAACTTTTGTAAAACAGGAAAGTGTTAAAAGGTTCACAGACATAATTAAACCCATTTTGTGACATATTCTAGCGTAAGGAAAATTTTGTTTAATACCCCCATAAAAGAACTCGGACTGCGACCATGTTAAATTTATCTTTTGCTTAATGGGGTTTTATACAAATCTTAACGGTCCTGGGATGATGCGGCGGCACACATACTATTTTAGCATTTGTCTCGAAAATTTACATGTTATCGCAAATATTCGTAAGTATGCGTAGGAGCTCAGAAGAGAAGGCGTGATATAACTGAGAGGGAAAATGCTATTACTTCGTTATGTAGTGCCACCGCGATATGACTGGAAGATTAATTAACGCGATGTTAAACCCTATTTAGAATAAATAATAAGAGAGCGAGAACGACACTTAATCCCTTGTCAGAACAAAGTAAGAAAATTAAGAAGAAATTAACAACGAAAAGAAATTTACAAGGCCTGAGAATTTGGGAAGAGTCACGTGATTTCTAAATCAGAATAAGCACCCATCTCCTACGCCCATATTCTGGGGCCCGTTAAACTAAACTTCTTACCAAAAATCAATCTTAAGTCAAAATCACAAACCGTACTTGTTGTTTTCATTCATTGTTAGATTCTCCTTTACAATATCTCATTAGAATCGTCTCTAGAAGACCAATGAGATTATGCATGGCAAAATAACGTATTTAGTGACTACTGTAGAAGACATTTTAATTTTTGACTTACGCAAAAAGTAACCTTAAGATTGTTTAGTAAAACAGGCCCCTGGTGCCACTCATAATTTCATAAACAAGTCATAAAATTGGTCCCCTAAGAATGTTTCCTGTCATCTTTTGTTTAAATTGGTACACTGCTTTGTAATTAGATTATGTATATTGATTTTACCCTCTCTGTCACGCCCTTATTTGGGGTTAATCGTTATCCCACGTAAGAGTTTTAAAAAGGGTTACCATAGGAATACTTCTGTCAAGTTTGGTTGAAATGGCTTACTGCTTTGTGGTGAGGTTATGTTTAAAGATGTAAGGTTAAAAACATCTTCACGCCAATGTCTGCAAGTTTCGCAAATACCTCAATCCGATTGGTAATTTTCTTGAGAAATACCATTACCAGCCTTTCGATCTCTTTGTAATTGTACGCTTTTATTTGATCAATGTGTTATGAATATTTCTTGTGGAATCTAAGTCATTTAAGAGCTACTTTACGTATATATATTCAACAGAAGAGGACGATTAGCCATAAGATATTCCATTGATACATTATTACTTTTACCTCTGTATGAGCCTGTGTACCAGGCAAGTCCATAACCGGAAGTGATGTCATCAGCGGGATACGTAGGTCTCTTGTAACTATATCGGTCTGTCCTTTTTTGAGAAAACTGTATTTGAGGCTGTAAAGAGTTAATATAACGAATTACACAAATACATGTAGAATTTTCCAGTTAGATGTAATATACTTGTATTGGGTTTAACAAAAGTACAGTTATTTTCGTAGAATATTTACTTTTTTTCGTTGAAGGGTCATTTCTTAGGTAATTCGGCTTCTGGGGGTACTTTGGTTATCTAATACGTTTGACGAAAATATCACCTTGTTCATCCTTTCCGGTCGTCTGTGGAAATCTTTTAGACATATTTTAATTTGATGAATAAACGCAGTAAAACTCTGTTTTTCGCAACGACATCTTAGTTGTGTTTGTGACGTCACATAAGCCCACTTGCGATATGACGCGCTTTCATGCCTGCGCCCTCATTATTCGCTATTTCTTTTCCGTAGAATCCGTGGACCAGGGTAAGAAAGGTCCCTAAATTCGTCCTTTATGGGCTTTCTCTGTATCAACGAATATTTGTGTATACTCTGGATATAATTTTGCCAAATTAACCACAAAGAATTAGCATGGGAATGTTATTTAGGCACATGTTTTGATAAAAATTTGCCTCTTGGAACCGCAAAAATGCATGACATCTTCAAAATCAAAACGTCAAATTATTGACGAAATAAATGAGAATCTTAACCCATTTACATTTAATTCCAAGAACGCACCCAAAGGACATTAAAAATACGTACTTCAGACAGGTTCTTGCTTAATACAGGAGACCGGTAAGACAGGTTTGGCTGTATTGCGCTTACATATTTAATCGACAATACTCACCTCCAGCAATGCTGGATTTTGTCAAAAAATCGAAAATATCAAGCTTGAGTCCGCTTTGGCAATTTTGCAACACTGTGCATATAATCTACCAAATTGCCGTATTCTTCGGAATTTAGTTAATGGGGAATATATCAAACGAATCATACTAGTTTATAATGTAACTTTAAGCCATGCAAAATCTGCGAAATCTGCTCATCTGGACATTGAAAACTAGGGGTTAATAATAACATAATCAGTTCACATCGTACCGATTTCCATCCGGCATTCTGTTTCATCAGTGGCAAGCTACCATATTCTTCATTATTTTTGACAAATAATAGAAATTAGCCTGTGCCTGCCGTTTCTAACAGTTTCTCGCCTGAGCGAGGTACAAACGTTGAGTTGCGTTGACAACGACATAATGCAAAAATAATATACCCTGGCCGCACGAAGATGGATTAAGACATTATCTATTTATATAGCGCTTAGTAAAGATTCTGGTCAGCCTGTGCGACTGCACAGGCTGGCCAGAAGCTTTGCTTTGCGCACATATGAAATTGTTGGAAATGTCACGCACAGGCTCAAATGTTTTACACATAATATCATCATAACAGCACAAAAGTTAGACAATCTGAATACTTATACGTATATTTTCATAGGAAGTTCATATAGATATATCTTTTTACTCGCCCTGTTGCAATACATGGTATTGTCTCAGGTTCAAGCAAGTTCCGGAGTCGCAGACCACCGCAGTTGTTTTAATTGCACGCTGTTACATTCTATGAATCAACTTGTTAAAATCAAAACGAAAAAAAGTAAATTAGAGACACACCTGATATGCCTGGCTTAAAAGTTCTGAATCCACAAGCTGTTCGCCGCTTTCTGTTTTCCCGTTGTTTAGATTAAATCTCATCCAATTTATCATATCACTTCCTGTCGACATTACACTTCCTGCAGGCTCAAACGGGGATATTCTGCAAAGACATTTCGAAAGATATGATCAGGCACGAACAACAAATTCTATTCTTAGAACATTTCTTCGTTCGAGGATCCAGGGGTTGGGCAAAATACCAAGGTCCCCTTGGCATTTCAAAAAAGTTATATGTTGCGCATTCTTAAGTATCTTGGGATTTTTATCGAGAAAAATCGCATTACTTTATACAGTTTACAGCATCGTAAAATTGACAAGGTGAACGTTTTTGGAATTATTTCAGAACGATAATGAATGGGATGGAGGAACGTGTTTTGAATGCTTTTCAGGGGAGGTAAAATAAAATCGATAATTTCGTCCTAACTTTTTACTGCAAATAACCTCCCTTTAACATATTTTACGTTCTTTTCCTATTTCTGTGTCCTCACGGTCAGTCGCTTAAAAACCAACACCATTAATTAAAATCGTGCAATTATTTTATCGATGGGATTGAAATGTCGATAATTTTGAACGGTTTCGAACCATTTTTTCAACAATTTTGAAGAGTTTTCGAGTGATTGGAGTGAGTGTTTGGAATTGATATTAGAGCGCTGAGCGAGTGTTTTTGAATGGTTTTTATAGAGACGAGTGTCACGTTTCACGTTATGATTAGCTGTACGACTACATGTATTACTAGATTGAGTGAAAAATCCAGATCTAAATATCCTTAGAAAACTTTAAAATATCACCGTGTTAACCTGGATAGACAAAAAAAAATATTTCAGTCAAGGAAAAGCACAATATCGTAACTGCAACTTTGTTCAATGTGTTTATCGATATTTTGATTGCCCACTGACAAATGATGGTATATCGCTTCCCCCATCGCCTCCTTCAAAATCGGAACAGCGCTTGTCAAAATGTATCGACACTTTTAAGATTGTGCCAATTAAACAGAATGATCAAAGTAAGAAGTGCGACCGAGACTTTTTCCATTCTTTTGTTTTATACTGTGTGAAAAGCATTCTTAACTAAATCCATTTATAAACGAATTCTTTCGTTAAATGATATTATTACATGATTTGAAATGTAGAATCTATTCCCATGGAATAAAATTATGCCCTCATTTCATTTCATGCAAAACTAACTCATTAACTCATTCGATTTCAATCCGAGATCATCCAAATTATTTCGCTTGAAAATTTCAAAATGTTCGCGTGGTATCTAAAGTTACATTTTCAAGTATGCTTCGTCGATAACTGAATTATTCGTAAAAATAAAGTCAGGTCATACTTTACAATTCCTTTTGTCCCGGGCTGCATTTTTTCATTGCTGTAAATATAAGGTTTGGCTGAGTTAGCTTTGAAGAGATCGGCATCAGAATTCAGAATCGAAGTATCGGTCATTCCTATTGGTCCAAAAAGGTGAGACTTCATCAAATTTTCCCATGAATCGCCACCTAGTGTTTCAGAAACGTAACCGAGCACCATGTACATAAAATTGTTGTAGCCATATTCCTCTCGAAAACCAGAAACCACTGGATTGAATTTTATCTTCCTAAAACGAAAGTTAGAAATGAAATCTAAATGAAACCGAAAAATTCTATTCCTTTTAACAATAATAATTATTATAGAAATATATAAGAAAATAATTACATCGAGTCATTATTACTATTTCCTTACAAACATGTGACTATCAATTTTATGTCCAGTTAAGCATTAATTAGTATTCTTTTAACCGGAAATTGCTTTATTTCTTAAAAATGTTATTATCAGGAACATATATATAAAAAGTGACATTTTACTATTGGTTACTGCAAAAGGTTCAGTTAAGATTAATTGCTAGTCTTTTTTCACTAATAAACGTTTCTTCATATCTAAATTTTTACAAAGACCTAATTGTATTAATTTCTTTAATGAAAAAAATGGAGTCGATGTTTTCAAACTTTCATAGTGATAACAATAACGCGAACGTTTTCAAAACGGCGTAAAACCCAAAACAAGCCTAGCGAACGTACTTAATTTCAGATTGATCGTACATGTATTACCACTTTTTCCCCTGGCAGGGCGGGGCCTAAATCACGGGTCGCAACACTTAAGGTTAAGGTAAATCAGCCTTTATTCACTTTTATTCACTTCTAAAGATAATTAACTTGAGACCGTAAAACGTAGGTGGGTAACCAAACCCTCATAGCTTCAGCTTGTCCAAGCTGAAGTTACGTGGCTTTGGTAACCCAACGATAAAAATGTGTTCACTTTCTCTAAGCAGGTGAATCCTTTGGGTTTTAGGGTACAGTAACGATTATTGCCGACTAATTTTTCAATGATCCCAAAATATTTAAAAGTTAACTCGCCAAATTACGTCACTGCTAAACCCCGCCCTGCCAGTTAATTAATTACGCAGAATACGAATATCTAGTACAGTATCATGACACTGATAATTATTCACTAAACATTTACAGTTTATCCGTTTTCTTACCTCACCAGTTCTTCCCGTTTCGTACCTTCAGGATATCCGGCAAGGAATGCCTGATCAACCACGCGCGATAACCCAGTCCTGTGAGTCAAAAGGTCAGAAAGAGTTACATTCCATGTAGGGATCTCGGGAGGGAACTCGAAGATTTCTCCACCCGGCAAGTCACGTAGTTTCGTGTTCCAGTCCAATCTACATAATAGAAACAATAAAGTTTCCAAAGTTAGATAGTTGAAAGTATGTCTCGCAGTTTTAGAATATTTTCTTACACCCCGGGGGGCCGTTTTACTAAACTTCTTACGAAAAATTTAATCGGAAGTCACAATCTCAAATCGTACTTGGTGTTTTAATTCAAAGTTAGATTCTGCCTTGCAATATCTCTTGGAATCGTCTTTAGAAGACGATTCCAGTGAGATGATGCATGACAGAAGCCAATATTTAGTTACTACTGTAGAAGTAACTTCAATTTTTGACTTACGCAAAAAAAATGATCGTAAGATGTTTAGTAAAACAGGACCCGGGTCCTTGGAAAATGGATTGAAAATTCAAAAAGGAGGTGGAAAGAAAAGAACCATTTAAAGCATATCAAGAAAAAGAAGAATCGAAGTTCCTGATAATTTACTAAAAATGAATTGGTATGTGGCCGAAGGTGCTTTACTCTAACGGGGTTCAGAGAAAATTTACGTGATGTTACAAAACATATCTCGAACGTATACACAAAGACGATCTCATCAAAGAGTACCTCCAATAGTTTTCCACGATATTAGCCCACTGGAACATAAGAGGAAACAAACCTTCATTCAGAACGCAAAAACATATATTTATAATATGACCTACGTCGCGGGAGTGAAATAAACCCATTGAATATTTTTGATATCATATATCAATGTTTTGTGACGTCATTTTTAAACGGCGTTATAAGTTTCGCGGAAAATTGAAACGTTGAATTTCAAGAATTTTGTCTATTTTTCGCTAAAATTCAGGTCATATTATAAACAGAATATAAAATTTGTGCTCATAAAATACAGATTTTATTAAACTCGTCATCTAAAACAGATAAAAACTCGGCGCAGCCTCGTTTTTATCAGTTTATAGATGACTCGTTTAATAAATTCAGTATTCAATGACCACTCATTCAATATCCTCTATATCTTACACGCTTTGTACCTTAGTACACAGTCATGTGCAGTGCAGGGAGGTACTACCTCTTGAACTCCTTGTTAACCGTTCTGTCTTCCGCTATAGGCCTGGGGCCCGTTTTACTAAACTTCTTACGAAAAAAATTATCGTAGGTCAAAATCACGAATTTTACCTACTGTTTCCATTCATTGTTAAATTCTGTCTTGCAATATCTCATCTGAATCGTATTTAGAAGACGATTCCGATGAGATGCTGCGTGACAGAATTCTGAATTTATTTACTTCGGTAGAAGCAATTTTAATTTTTGACTTAAAAAGAAATGATCGTAAGATGTTTAGTAAAACGGACCCCTGGTTTAGCTTTAATTGTTAAAGGCCCCGGCTCGCTCCTTTTACGAGTGCATTGAGAAAGTAAAAGGTATGGAAATCATTACATGCGTTTCAAAGACGCTACCCGTCTGTCATCTACTCAGTCCATGCTCTTGCATGAACTCTCTCCGACGAGCGTCCGCCCATTTCGATTTTATCCGCCCAAAAACTTTTGAATAGCTTAGAAATAGTAGAGCGGATAAACTTTCCGCTACCACAGCCTGTTATACTTCCATTGAATCCTAACTGCATCCGGAGATATAGAAATGCAACCATATGCATAGTCTAAAATTTAATCACCAGCGTTGTAAAAAGATGGACATCGTACAATGTCCGATGCATTTGAAAATAATCATATGCTATATTATGAATTGTATCAATTATATCAATATGGTGATCGAATATGTGAATAACTATCATGTATAGTGGCGTATCTATATTTCAAGTATGTAGAATCTGTTCAATTACGAAAAATTCAATTTTAATTCAAGAAACGCATTAATTGAAAAACTAAGAAAAAGGCTTGGTGTTGTTGGTCCTCTTTAATATAGACTTTTAAAAACCGTGGTTCATTTCTTATTATACCAATAAATATTTCATTTCCTGTAAGTAATTTCGAAATAATCGTCCAAACGAGTCGTATTCGTATTTGTATACTTATTTGATTTAACCATTATTCAGCAATGTCTTAGCTACAACTCGCAAAAAAGGGGAGATAAAAAACGTAATTGCCTAAAGCGGGACATTTTTCAGACTTTTTCTAAAAAAAAGTATTGAATAAAAACACAAAGATAAACCAAATTTAAAGTAAATAACAAGAAATTCTAACCATTTTACTTATATGTGTTTCAATTTGGCAATTACCTTTAGGTTGTATGATTATTTTCACGTCGACATTTTCTAGTCGACATTTTTGTTTCATTTTTTTCTGATATTTTATTCACATGAAGTATTTTTGCAAACCTGTTTGAATTCACACTGCACCAAGTCTGAAATATTGGGTATCTGTTTGCTAAATTTCAAAATTTCACGATGATAAACATTTCATGGCATTTTGAACATGTGTTGAAAGTGAAGCAAGTTACGCGTCACAGTCGCTTTTTTTGGCGATTTTTTTTATATATTTAACTCGCTAATATTTTATATTCACAGCGTTTACAAGATGGAGATCGTCAAATTAAAAATGGTATGATGTCATATGCTATTTTGGGCTATACATTATTTCATTTTTAATTAAAAAGAATAACAGTTTTTGATAAAATATCCTAACGGTACTGCGACGTCTCATTACACTGTTTTATATATTTGGAACCTTCTATCTGTTTTATCTTCTTTTTTCAAACGTATCCAAGACTTCAGTCAACATAATGGATATCTTTAGCGTAAAAATGAAGGATCGTTAATGCTACGTTTATATGATGACAGATATAAGTTCAGGGTAAAATGGAAAGATCGTCCTTGCTACGTTTATATGATAATTTCGTTCAAACGCCACTGGACTCCTGCTAATTATAAGGTTCTGCGAGATATATAGACAGGGATGTTATTAAAAATGGACTCACCCTTTTTCCTGTAGTAGACGTCCAAGCAACGTCATGGTCATCGCTTTTGTCAACGAACCTATTTGAAGGACAGTCGAGTTATCAACAGGCCGTCCCGTCTCCATATCAGCCAGTCCAAATCCCCGGGACCATGAATCATTGCCCCTTGTGACAGATAAAGTCATCCCGGGTATATGGCGACAGGCTATCACTTGATTGACCATTGTTTCAATAGCAAGTTCCTGTTCTTCGGTAAAGACCGCACCATTTATTAATATTGAACACAACAAATTAACTCCAATTATTAGTACAAATTTCTCCATCGTTCTATACCGTTTTAGTACTCCAGGAAAAGAGGTAATTGTAATATAAGGCACGTGTAGTTATTTTTATACAATTTCTACGTTGTTAGTTCTCAAAAATTTATAACAAATTGTAAACCAACAAAGTCTTCTAGATAGTTAATTGAACGTAACGTAGTTTAAAGTAACGTAGTTTATTAAATACTTTAGTGTTGTAGGCAATTATCAAACAGATTTAAACTTTGAAATCTGCTTGTTGAAAATGCTGCACAACTTTTTTTCATATCGACAATGACTTTATTGGCAAGTTAAGTGGGGTTTTGAACAGTCTGGTTTATCGTTTAAAGGACACTCGCGAAATTTGTCTCGCCGAATAAACAAAGGTGATTTATTAGTAATAATAACTCGTTGATTAGAATGTAGACCCTTGTCATGTCGAACCCGGAATATTCCTGCTTTGGCATTGGGTATGGACAACGATCAGGCTGCTTATATTTATCAAACAAAATTTAATACTGACTCAAAGTGCATTCAGTGCTTTCGGCAACATTATTTCAATACAATCTTGTAAAGGTATTTTTAAGCATGACAAGGGTTGAATTCTGCTAAAAATCAACCAAATTCATGATGAAGTATGGATTTATTTAAATGGTAAAAGTTGCATGGTTCATGCTAAGGTTGAAAGAACGAACGTTATTAACAATACTTTTTCACAGAAACCTAATTTTAAGCTCGATAATCACCGTGAATCGGTCAGTTACATTCCAACATCATTTCTAGTTACCATTCAAAATACAAAATACATTTTATACATAAGTTGTTGAACTTATAATCAGTAAAACACTGTTTTGACAATCGTTCCTTATCTTTTCTTTTTTTTTTTTTTTTTTTGTCATTTTCTCTATTGAAGACACTTGGGGCAAAGTTCATGAGAAGAGAAACAAAGAGAACATAACTTTAGTTTGAACACTACAAGAAATGTATCACTCTGTTACTCCCGTTGCGATGTGTTTACATTGTATTTTCAAGATAAAAAGTAAATCGTACCGTCACATAAATCACAGCTTTATGCATTCCAACGTGTTGATTATACAATCCTGAATTCCTGACCGATTTTTCATTCTGTGTTATGTCAAACATGAATACTCATTCGCACTCATTATATTGCAAGAATATAATTACCATATTAATTGAGCCAGTGCATGGCTTTTACAACAACTTGAAAAGTACACAAACAAAGCAAAGATTCGGTCTAGCCTGTGCATCTGCACAGTCTTACCAGAATCTTCACTTTGAGCTTTTTAGATAGAAAATGTCTTGAAGTGTCTTTGAAATATATATATATGTATATATTTTATATTATATATATAAAGTCTTGTGATGAATAAAAGGCGAAATAAAAAGCATTTTGTCCCCTTTTTCTAATTTCAATAAGTGGAAAACAAAATTCAGTTTACCACATTGATCTACGTTTCATTCTCTAAGGTTTTCTTATCCCAATAAGAAAGAATTGTGAATGAGCATCAAATTACCATGTTTGCGCACAAAAAGTAACATGACAACGTCTGAAAAGGAGCTCTATTATGCTCTATACTATTAAACTATAAAACTAGATCAATTTGGGTTGTTGTTGTTTTTTATATTGTTATAGGTACACAAGTGGGTGATCAACTGTCAATTTTGTCTTTTCAAAGGTCAATTTTGTCTATACCAATCCATTGATTTAGGAGGAGAGGTCGTTCAAGATTTTTAATAAAAAAATGCCTCACCGATATATATGAGCTAATCAGAATTTCGCAAACGTTTTTTTCCAAGAGGATCACCCAAAAAATATTCTTGCAAACTTGTTGTATTTGTTTTTGTAGTATTTGTTTCTGTAAAGCATAGTTCGGTCGATATTTTGTCACTATACACAGACAATAAGGAAATAAAATGTTCTTCTTTTAACACTTTCCTGTTTTACAAAATTTTGAACCTGTCCAAATTCAAAGGTTTTGCAGACGAAAATTTAAAGTAAATTTAATTTGAAAAAAAACCATTCAGTAGGGTAGAAAATAGTGTGGAAAAAGAAGAAATTGCTTGTCAGAAGCAATTTCTTCTTTTTTCACAATGTTTTCTCAATCATAAATTCACAGGCACGTAAAAATCAGGGATTAAACAGCAAAGGGTTAAGAAAAGAACATAGAACATTGTTAATAAAAAGAGATAAATGAATATTTGACATTAATATAAGATATTTCAGGGCGAAACTTCGTGATGTGAATGTGCATAATCCTAATTGATTAAAATGACTAAATACATTAATAATATGACCTGCGTTCCGGGAGTGAAATAACTCGTTGAATATTTTTTATATTACACGAATGTTAGCACACTAGTGGAATAACTATGCAAATGAGCTCAGAACGGACAGGGACGTTATTTTCGTTATGAAAATGACGTCATAACAGATTTGATGACGCCAATTCTGAAACCGTACGATATGTTTCGCGGAATAACTGTAATCCATAAATTTCTGGAATTTCCTCGATTTATCGCTATAGCTCAGGTCGTGTTATAAACTGGATAAACTGTGCTCATAAAATACAAAATATATTAAACTCGTCATCTAAAACAGATAACTCGGCGTAGCCTCGTTTTTATCTGTTTGTAGATGACTTGTTTAATAATTTCGGTATTCAATGACCACTCATTCAATATCCTCTAAGCATTACACTATTTAAGATCCAACCACTAATGCGTACTTTTAATGAACACCTAATGATAATTTTCCGAATCACTTGTAAACACGAAAGTATAACAGTCGTGTTCCTTGTTAATATAATTAGAACTGGAAAAGATATATAGCTCATTTATGAATGTGTAAATTTAGAAATAGCACAGCTACATGTGGATATAGCATATTTCTCGGGAATCTAGGTTATAGCTTGTAACATAATTACACATGTGCAATGTATGCATGAATGGCTTCTAAAGTGCATTTCGGTGAAATTCGCGGAAACCAATTGTTAAAATCTACATTTCAACCAGATCATTTGTTCAATCTGAAACTATGGCGAATGTCTCTGTTGTTATGTAATTGTATAACGTAAAAAGAATATTTTTTTCTGTTCGTGTTCGATGGGGGCTATCAAAACGTTTGCAGACCTTTATCATAGTTTCGCTCGTTATCCGATGTTGAAGAAAGTCGTATCCATGGCAACAAGTATCAACTATAACAACTTTAAGAAATTCCATTAAGACAAAATGCAAACGCTCAGTTTAAAAGAGAGTTTTATCAGAGCTAAATGCGGAAAAATGAGTGACTTATAAATGGTCTCTTTATTTTGACCATACAGTAATGTTGAAACACAAAGGTTCGATATTTAAGTCGAACTAGAAATATCCGCGAATAATTCGATAATAGTCATCATGTAGATAGCCTTCTATAAATCAAAGTACTGAAAGTACTGATAAGTTGGAATGCGTTCAAGAGACGGTGACCTTAAGTCATAAACGAAGCTGATGACTCTCCCGCCCACAGGTGATCACATAATACGTCTCGTCTTTTGACTGGCGTATATAAATCAATGTATTTCAACAACGAGAGACGCTTAAACCCATAAAACGCTAAACAGGCCTGAAACTGATGAAAGAAAAATGATAACAAGAGGACCAAGCCGCTCACACGTATTCGATTGGTTCAGTGGATCTCATCCAAGAAACTTTCTGGCAAAGTTTTATTCAAAATTGCCTAATTGTTGAATAGGAGATATTAGTCGAAGAATAAACAGTGATAATAGACCCTGCCCACCCATTTATTACAGAGGAGACTCAAAATAAGCCCTGCCCTGCCACGCCCATATTCGTGGGCTAATAAAAGTTTTGCCAGCACTATTTGAAGAGGGTCATCAAAGATACATTCTGGTAAATTTATATTGAAATCGGCAAAGTAGTTCAGGAGGAGATGTCATTTCAAGTTTTCTGTCTCAAAATAAGGCCCTCCCTTCCATGCCCAACTCTATAGCCCAATCAAAATATCACAAACAACTATGAAGAGGGTCACCCAAGAACCATTCTAGCAAAGTTTCAACGAAATGTACCCGGTGATTCAGGAGGAGATGTCTTTCAAAGATTTCGGGTTCAAAATAAGCCCTGCCCCGCCACACCCATATTTATGGGTCATTCAAAATTTCGCAAACAAGTTTTGAAAAGGATCACCTTAGAAACATTGGTAAAGTTTAATTGAAATCGGCCCAGGAGGAGGTGTTGTTCAAAGATTTCAGACTAAAAATAAGCCCCGCCCTACCAAGCCCATATTTATTGGCCATTCATAATCTAGCGAACAATTTTGAAGAGGGTCACCCAGGGAACATTTTGGAAAAATTTCATTGAAATCATCCCAGCAGTTTATGAGAAGGAGAAATTTTTTAAAAAAAAGTAGACGACACACGACGGACGACGGTTTGTTTTGTTTGAATGGGTTTAACGCCGCTTTCAACAATCTCGCAGTTATACCGCGGCGGTCGGAGTACCTAACAAGTGATTCCTGGTATTTCTTTGACCTGTACTACCATTACACCCTTTCCTAGCCTCCGACTGCTATTTCACATAGGTTTACGATTATCTACCCATTGGTGAAAGACAAACGTCGGAAAGGATATTTGCCGCCACCGGGGATCGAACCCACGACTTCCAGATTGGAAGTCTTATGCCTAACCAACTGCGCTGTAGTGGCGGCCGTCACGACGGACGACGGAGTCGACGGTGATCGACGACGGGTGATCCTGGAAACTCTGCTTGAGCACGTTGTGCTCAGGTAAGCTAAGAAGGAAGAAAATGATACGGACCATACAACCGACTAATGGTCGCTCAGGTGGAAACTTACACACTCAAAACAGTTTCTATGTCATTTTTTAAAATGACTTCTGCTCTATTTGAGTTATCAATTACATTTTTAAATTAGAATTGTCGCAAAGTGTACCTCAACAAGCGCTTTGTCCATGATGAAAAGCTATTTTAGCAGGGAAGTATTTTATTTCATGAGTTTGCATCTTAAGACAATTTTTGGACGAAGTTCAATTGTGACTTCGACCTTCGTGACCCCTAAATTGGGCATTTTCTCGGGTCATTGACAACATTTGTGTCAAGTTTTATGATTTGGGTCAATTGGTTATTCAGTTAGAGTGGAAACTATTAACTGTTGAAATTTACCGATGACCGTGATATGTATGACCCCGAAACAATAGGGTATTTCTTTGGGTCATGGGGAATATTTGTGTAAAGTTTCGTTATTGCAGGTCAATTGCTTCTCCGTTTAGCTAGCGGAAAGCAAAGGTCAATGGACTGACAGACAGACATAATGAAATCAATACATGCTCCTCTACTTCTGAGTTGGAGTTACAGTAAATTAAATCGTGAAATTAGCCAGGTGAACAGGATTAACAAAATTAGCGATATGTAAAACCTCCCTTTAATGAAATATTCCTAAAGGATCCACCAATAGCTTTCTAATTCGACAAAAACTAAATCAGACGCTTTAAATTTCAATTATGTCAGTGAAATCGCGATTTGGTTCTTGCTTTATTCATTTTGATTGTACTTGTTGATCTTATTTTTTAATAATTTTGAGCGTTTTTGAATGAGTATTTTGAATAATGAATGGAGCGCTGAGTGAGCGATTAAGAATGTTTTTTATTGAGATGAATGTCAATTTAACGATGTATTTAACTGTATGATGGTGCTCTTAAACGTATTGATGTGCATACAATGTGAAGAAAACAAGTTGAACTAGTAGGTTTGTATCAAATGGCAAATTACCTTGGTGATGGAATGCAATTTGGCAAAGATATTCATAATTCCATTAAAGATGTGGTGGTCATTATGTTATTGGATGAATATTGGGTTTTGACAATGAAACATTCATGTTAGATAACTGATATATGACGGAAAACAAAAGACAATTTGTCGCAAAAATATTTATTAACTTTAAAAGTATATCATCACTTTAATACATTTTTCATTTCGTAATTTAGGCAGAAATGTACGATATAACACCTTGTCAAAAGTTAAATGTGTTATAAGGTCTTTCAGATAGAGAAACTATACCTATAACAGAAGCTATACAAAATTCTTTGAAAAACTCGTCGCGACATTACCAAATAAGCAGATCATGTGATTGGCATGTGTTATTGCCACAATACTGAGAAAACAGATCGCGACATTACCAAATAAGCAGATCATGTGATTGGCATGTGTTATTGCTACAATACTGAGAAAACAGATCGCGACATTACCAAATAAGCAGATCACGTGATTGGCTAGTGCTATTGTCAATAGCTGAGCTTATTGGACTTGACTTATCACATGATTTCGAAATATAGTAATACAAACATGCGATACTAGATTATTCATACGCAACTTTCAATAAATATCGTTTAAAACATAAATTAGCTTTTTAATAGTATACGTTAAGCGATTGTTGTGTAATTGTACAGGATTATTACTTTTTGATGAAATAAACTGTATGTCTTTGTCAAGTTGAGATATACAAAATAGGCCGAAGTGTATTCACATCCTGTTCACGTGATATGTGTTCTCAAAAAACCCGAAATGAAATTATCTTGTGTTCATTTTGCGGTTTTGTTAAATCTAAGTTGGAATTGCTCCGCATTCCAACTTAAAAACGCTTTGAATTTCTTTTAGCAGTGTATTGCTAATACATAAACTCGGACATCACAGATTCTTGCCTAAAGACGTTTTTGGTACAGTTAACAACATCGTGGAATTGACGTTCATCTCGATCAAAAATCACTCAATCGGCGCTCCACTCATTCATTTCAAACACTCGCTTATACCATTCAAAACGCTAAAACCCATTGAAAAATATAGCATCAACAATGTAATTCAAAATAAATTTGGGTAGAGAAAAATCGCGATTTCACTGTCATAATACAAATTGTAAGCGTCTAATAGCTTCTTGAAGAAATAGGAAGCTATCTTAAGAACTTGTATGCAAATTTTATTATAGGGCGGTAATCAATATCACTAATTTTGTTCATTCTGAACAAAATTTGCGATATTGGATTACCTTCTAATAAATTCACTCAAAACTCGCTCCACACACTAAATCAATTTCATTCGTAAATCATTCCAATATCATTCACCTTGTCAATTTCCCGATGTTGTAAACTGTAGTAAATTTTTCATCATCGTTCGGAGCAAAGAAGTCAAATTATCGAGTTTTTATTCAAATCTCACAATAATGGCTGTCATTCAGCTTTGAAACGTGGACAATAACGTGGACGCAATAAAAAAAAAATTGAAGCACGTTTAGATGATGTCCTCGCGTAATTGAGGGGCTGACCCCTATTCAACCCACCAAAATCAGTATTTGCAAATATTTCCAGAGATAATAGGTCGATTTTCACGAAGAAAATTTATTTTAGAGACAAAAACCCGAATTATTCGTTTTAAATTTGTGCACATTCAAAAAGAAAAAACCGGTCTTAAACGCTATCGATACCCAGATTTTAAAGTTTTGATCACCCTGTGTTTCGTTTTTTGGTGTTTTTTTTTATTTTTTTTATTTTTATAAATAAATACTATTTTCTCATTTTTTGGGTGGTGACCTATGCTGCATATTGGCATATTATAGTGAAATGAAGAGGCTGGCAGCCAGACTAGAACAATGTATAAATTCTGTCAGGTATTACTGGTAGTTAGTCATATTTTTAGCGCAATGATGATAGAGTTGATTATCTTAACTACTTACTTTCTTTCTCAACCTTTTCTTTTAAAAGTCAATAATATGTCTTGGCACTGAGACTTTTTTTTCTGTTTTCTCAATCCACATTGTTGCGTTTGTGAACTAGAGTATGGAATAGAATTTTTGTTCTAATAAGGTTCGAGATACTCTGGATTATAATACGTCCTTTTTCTCTGGTCGACATTTAAGAAACGAAAAGGCGGATACTTTCGTTATTTTATAGAAGGTCATATACAAACTGTAATTTCGGAAGACATTGAACAAAGCAAAACATTAAGGTTCCAGATGCACAAAAATGTTGTTACGGAACTTTAGTTGGCTGAGCTTCCCGATGCGGCACTGTAAAGTAAATTGAGACATTTTTAAATGTAAATGTTTGTGACATGAATAATAGAATAATACTGTTTGGGATTTCAAATTACATTGTAATATATTTCAACAATACTTTCATAAATCCAGTCTTGTGGGAACTCATTGGAATCGTCTTTGCAAGACGATTCAAATGAGTACCCACAGCTTAGGGTTTCACTGAGAAACAAAGATTTATCGATGGCATTACCCCCTCTTATCTGTACATCTGCAATTGGGTAATTTAGCCCTTACCAGGCTGTTCACGGCGCATTTCTGTCGTTAAAAACTTGGGCAGTCTGATCGTACCTTACACAACCTTTATTCTACTTTTAATTATATTGTATGGATTAAAACTTAGATCCAGACTAAAGATTGACCAATTTACGTAAAAGTTCTTATGTTTTCAATACTATTGTCAATTGACAATCTAAAGGTTCATTTCGTGAACAACAAAATCTATTTCTTCACTTGTGGCTTAAGGTAAGGTAGCGGACCAGTAATAGTTCTGCAACAATTTACAACTAGTGATCTTTCACAATATTGACCGAGGCTTCCTTATGAAACCATTAGGAAAACTCGGCTAACACTGTTAAAGTTCATTACTTCCGAATCGTCGTGAGCTATTACGGGTCCACTTCCTCAATTCACCTAGTGCGATCCCGGACGGCGGCTTTCATCCTTTCCGACTACTACTAATAATAATAACTTTATTTATAGAAGGTAGCATGTTAAGATACATATACAATCTTATTTTCAACAAGGCCCTCTTGAAAACAAAACAAAACAATATTCGAAC